>JAWWEX010000017.1:21046935-21067139 GCA_035583215.1 Arremon brunneinucha
CTATCCATCCCTCCATCCATCCATCCATCCATCCATCCATGGATGGGAATGTTCTGCTCTCCATCCATCCATCCATCGATCCATCGATCCATCCATCCATCCATCCATCCATGGATGGGAATGTTCTGCTCTCCATCCATCCATCCATCCATCCATGGATGGGAATGTTCAGCTCTGCGATGGCAGCAGGGCAGGGAGGGCCATGCCCATTCCTTCCTCCCAGTATTTCACTCCCTCACAGCCTCAGGACATCACTCCGAGAAGTCTCTGGAGTTAAATTGGAGACACTTTGCTAAATCTTCCAAGTGAAAGATGGCAGGATTAAATTCCACTTTTGATATAATCCTCAACTCTCCCTTCAAGGCAAATGCAGCTTTGCCTCCAGCCCTGGCTGGTGCCTCCATGCTGAATCACTCTGATCCCAAAGTAAATAAAGCCCTTTGAAAAAGGGCAAATGTTTTCTCAGCTGCTCTTCTTCCCTTCAAACGCAGGGCTGAGTGAAATTTTTATGTCTGCAGACAGAAATATATGCAGTCAACAAATGCTCCTTGCTAGGAAGCTGTCTCCACAAGATAACTGGGTTTTGGAAAGTACACTGAGAATCCATGGGATACTCCTGGACCACACTGCTCTCCTTACAGCTTTCCTTTCTCCTCTCCTTAAGTGCTTTACATTTTATGGACTCCTAAATGAGCAGATTTAAGGCGCTGCACATTAATCTTGGCACGCAGACAGCTCAGGCTCCTGGTGTCCTCAGGGCTTTGTTTCTGCTCAGCCTTGGAGCTGTGTTTGCTGTGGGAGACAGCAAACAGAACCAGCCCCTTGTCATGAGAAGCAGCAGTGATCTGGAGGGCCAGAGCCCCCTGTGAGGGCCAGGCTGCCTCCTGCCAGCTGCTGTCCCCCATCCTGCAGGTCTGTGTGCTCCTTCTCCTCCAGCTCCAGCTCTGAGAAGCCTCAAGCTGACAGGAAAACCTTTCTGCCAGCTCTGAGGGCAGAACACCCCACTCAGCTGCCCCACACATCCTTGCTCCCTCCAGAAACCCTCTCAAGGCTCTGAATCCAATGTGAACAAAAGTCATTCTACTAACATTTTATTTTTATTAAACTGCTTAAATTTCAGCAAAGCTGCTGTGCAATTTTTCCAGTCTTCCCCCTGATGTGCTGCAGGGTTTGAGAATGGTGCCTGATCATTTAGCTCAAGCTAGCTCCAACCCCCAGCAGGTTTATTGCTTGTAATAATACACAGCCTGGGCTTGACTCTGAGAATTCATTGCTCCCCCTCAGAGACAAAACACTGCTCTGAACATGTCAGTATTTTTAGTTGTGCTGTTCTCCTCCTCCAGTTAAAACCCAAGGGCACAGATATTCCAAACACCTTTCCCCAGCTCCAAGTAATCTACCACTAGGCACAGATTACAGGCTCACTGAGTGCCAGGGTACCCAAACCTTGCAGGAGGGGCTCTGAACACAATCCTTGGAGTTTGCTCCCTTCTAAAACCCAGTTCTGCTCTCTCTTTTTTCCCTCTCTGTGGAAATACAATTTACCAACCCTAACAAAAGGGAAAATGCACCAGGAAAAGTGCCATGCAGGGGAGCACCCAGCTCTGCCTTGGCTGGGGGAGAAAACAGCCTGCTGGCTCAGGTGGGCATCAGCCACCTCCAGCCAGGAGCAGTGCCAGGGAGCTGAGAGGGAAAGCTGAGAGCAGAAGGCAAAGGGACTTGGCTGGCAGAAGCTTGCCAGGCTTAAAAAGGGCAGTCTGGCCACTTCTGGCTGAGGAACTGAGAGCAAGGAATGTTCTAGCAGCTTAGCAGTGATTGAATTGTTCTTTTGAAGTGACAAGGAGATGAAAATAAAAGGCTATTTTGGTGGGGTTTTTTTTTTAGTTTTTTTTTTTTTAATCCCCTTCTTAGATTACCAGAAAATCCTGGCTCAGCTCTGGTGGGGAACAGGTACAAACTGTACCCAGCCACCACTGCACAGCCCCCGACTCTCACCTCCACAGCAGGAGTGAAATGGCAACACCACAACGTTGGGAGGGCTTCAAGGTTTTTTCCCTTATCTATTATATTCTTTCTCTGAGATTTGTTCAGCAGGTTGGGTTGTGGCACAGTGCCTGCCCTTGGGGTGGTGTTAACTTTTCATATTAAGAACTACATGTATTTTATTTACAAACATTTTCTAATACTTATTACTTATGTTAGACAGTCTGTCTCCATTCTAAACAAATCAAAAAGTGTCACTATTCTAGTAGAAGATGGAGGACAAGAAAAAGGAGAAGAAGGATAGGACACACTTAGATCTATTCATCTTCCTTCTTGAACTCCCATTCTAAAACCCCAAAATTCTACTTTTTCACCCTGTGACAAGTTTACTATAATTCAACTCAAACTCTTGTGGCTTGTAAATCTTCACACAAAGTTGGTAATTTTTTCCATGGGCTAAAATCAAAGGCACAGGTGTCTGTGACTCCGTGCCAAGGTCTCTGAGCCCCCTGCCAGGGTCTTGAATTGTTGCCATGATATTTTCTGAAAAATCCCTTTGCCAGGATTTTTCTCCTGAGAAGCTGAGAAGCCTCAGAGGAAAAGAAAAACAATCATTATCTGCTGCTGTGGAATGCAACAGGTGCATCTGTGATTGGTCCATGTGGTTGTTTCTAATTAATGGCCAATCACAGTCAGCTGGCTCGGACTCTCTGAGAGTCAGGAGATTTTATTATCATTCTATTTCCTTTCCTTTCCTTGGTAGCTTTCTGACGAAATCCTTTCTTCTATTCTTTCAGAATAGTTTTAATATATCATTTTCTTTTAATATCATATATATAATAAAATAAATCAGCTTTCTGGGACATGGAGTCAAGATTCTCATCTCTTCCCTCGTCCTGGGACTCCTGCAAATTCACCAGCACATTGAATCACCCAGGGCAGCCAGAGCACTGTCCTGGCTCCCAACACCCAAAGTCCTCCACAGCTCAACCCAGGTGCCCTTGAGGTGGCGGAAAGGGAATGGGGAATAAAAGAATTTTATCTTGCTTAAACACAGAGCTCAACAAAAGCAAGAGAGAAGGTCACGAGATAGGGACAGAAGCGGAGATTTGAAACAACAGGGGGCTGTGTTTGACACCAGGAGAGAGGTACAAGCAAGTTTTCCTCCTGATGGAGAAGACTCCAATGCTGTCCTCTAAAGGAGGCCATTTCTCCTCAGTTAAAGCTCTGAAATAAATATGTTTTAAGGAAGGAAGCTGGAAATTCCCTTCCCAACTCCTTCCTTCTTATTTTCTTCCTTCTGTGAGAGGGGAAGGTTTTTTCCATCTGACCTTGCCTGGGCATGGTCTGCCTCTCAAGTGATTGACCCAGGAGCATTCCCTTTCCCACAGACTTGAACATGCAATGCATTTCCAGGTCCTGGGGACAGTGAAAAGTTCAATTGAGGATTGCTCTGTTTAGCTGTGCTGGGGGCTCATAATCCCAGTGGGTCAAAATGTTTAGAGTTAAAGAGGTTACAGGCTTTTCTGAGGCAGTATTTAAATTCCAGCTGTCAAACCATTTGCATCGAAGAAATTTGTAGCCAGCAGTACATTCAATTGCTGTTTTCTTGTCATTAATCTGGTAATATGCATTGTTTTCCCATTGCCATAAAAGAGTAATTAATCTGTGGCAATTTTATGCCTATAAAATGATAAATAGTAGGCCTAAAAATAAATGACAGTGAAGAAATTCGAGGGGACACATTGATGAGAGCCTCATCAAAAAGGCTCTTGGCAAAGCCCTTGGAATGCCTTCAGGGTTTCATCTTTTTCCCCATCTTTCTCAAGAGTTTGATCCAGACTTTTCAGGGCCTGATCTTTTCAGAAACCCATCTCAGGGACTTGCAATCTGCTTCATATTCAGTCTAACTGTGCACCAAAAAAAAATCCACTTGCAGACTTTGCTCATTAAAAGGAGAATTTTTTAAAAAATCAGAGCTTTTTCTCAGGGTCTATAAAATGAGCATGAAAATGAGGAAGTTTGGTGTTGCAATTTCCTGGGAAGCCTCAGTCTCACTCCCTGTCACTACTGTACTGTACTTTGGTCTGTAACACAGATGCAGATCTGATAAATTACAGGCGTCACAGACTGTTTTCTTTCCCTTTGCAGGAGAAAAAGCAGTGCAGGAACAAAGGTGACATCTGCTGCCAGGCTGAGATCCCTTTCTTGGTGCTGCTTTGATGAAGGTGAACCTGCTGCAGGTGTTTGATATGGCAGAGGCACCAGCCAGGCTGTGGCTGGGCCAAGGCCACGTCTAGGACACGATAAACACTTCTGAAATGCTTATCACTGAACCTCCCTGGCCAAGAGGGCTTTCCTGCTTCCCTCCTTTGTGAGAAAGGGCTTTCTGTTGACTCAGTGTAGGTTCACTGTTGGGAAGGATGAAAGCTGGACAAGAAGGTCTCACAGATATGGGTGCTTGGCAGAAAGATTTTTTAATGTAGAGCCTGAAGAAGGAATAGAAATGAAAGCTTGATATAGTTTGATATAGAAGTTTGATATAGAAGAAAAGAATTGCTGAGCCAGTTTTACTGGGTAACCAAAGAGGCAAAGGGTGTGTTAGTTAGAAGGGGCTTTTATGACTTAGAACAAAGGATAAACCCACCTCAAACAAGAAGATGTTTTTACCAAGCAGAAAGACAGCACAGGCAAACAAGTCAGCAAATGCTGCAAGCAAAAAAAAAGGTCTCAGAATTTTCCACTGCAAGAAAACTGAAAAACAACTTCCAGCTTAAACTGTAATATACTAACTTTAAGTGATCGGAGAATAGTAACGTGAATATGGTAATTATAGTGGTTATGATAGGCTATAGATAATAGTTAAGATATAGATTGGTTCTACTGTATTAAGATGCTCAGCAAAGAAAAGTATTTAATGCATTGTAACCAAAAGAAGAGTATATAATGCATTGTAACCAAAACCAAAAGGTCTCCAGGCCTGCCTGCAGCTGGAGCTGACAGCTGTGGGCACAGGCTCTGTCACCCACCACCCTGGGCTGCTGTAACCTCTTAGACGGAATAAACTGCATTTTGGATACAATAAACTGCATTTTGGATACAACAAACTGCATTTTGACGAGCTGCCTGGAGTCCCACATCTCTCATTCGGGCTCTTACTGCTCACTACAAATAAACAGAGGATGAGGTTGGTGTCGGAGGGGGATAACCCTTAATGGATGAAGTTCTGTGAAGAAAACCAAGAAGAGGCTCAGGTCCCTCCAGGCTCCACTCTGCTGTAACCACAGGCAAACCTCTCCTCTGTAAAACATTCCACAGCCCCAAAAATACTTAAGGCGCCATTTTCCCACCTCCATCCAACCCTTTCTTCCTCCTCCTGCTTCTCCCTAAGCACCACCCATGCCCCCACCTGGCCTTTCCTCACCTTCCCCCTGAGCCCCCAGTTTTTCTGGTGGCACAGAAAGGCAGGAGAAGCTGGAGCTTGGCTGGGTTCTGCAAGTGCCCAACAGGGCGAGCAGCAGCCACTTGTCCCTGTGCTGAGAGGAGGTTTGTCCCCTGCCCCTGTGACTGCTGCCCTTCAGCAAAAACGGGATGGAACTGGGACTGAAAGGTCACTATGGACAGGGAACAGCCCCCCAAGACAGCTTGTTAGTCTGTCTCACTTAGAACATTAAATGTGTGTGAAACAGCTCAAAAAAATGAAGGCAGCTTTTACTACAAGCAGATTTCTCAAGCAGATATTTGGGAACATTGGGGGGAAAGAATGAGGTGGTTTATTTGGGGTTTCCAGGTTTTGATGCTGGAAGAGGAAGAACAGACTGGCTTTTGGTATGGAGGAGCACAGTAGTGCTAACCTTGGTACTTGTTTTTTTTTCCTGCTTTAACAACTAAATGAATTAGATCTACTCCTAGGACCTTCACCAATCATTTAAAAGGAAAATGTTTATGAGAGTGATAAACAACCAACCCTGATGTCTCCCATCAGGTAGGACTGGCGAAAAGAGAAAAGGGAACAGAAAAATCACAGAGCCCCAGAAGAGCTGAGACTGCAAAGGACTCCTGGAAGAACTCCAAAATGACTAAATATTACAGATAGGACAGAACACAACATAAACACATGTCTGTATTGTGCTTAATACTGTTAGTTCCCAAGTGCACAGTGGTGTGTGCAATTCTTTCTGCTCTGTTGTTTATTTTGGTGACCAGGCTGGGGGTGATGTGATTATTGCAGGAGTGAGAAGGGTTCAAGGACCCTCCTTTAACACCAAGTGCAAGGTGAGCAGCGCACTGGTCAGCTCTGGCATGTGTTTTGCAGGGACTAGAAAGACAGAGAGAAGCCAGAGAAGTCTGATAGCTATTGAGGGGAGCCCCAGGATCTCTTCATTATCAGCAGCTTCCAGGCTGAGCCTTTGTGTGCCTCTTGTAAGCCCCTTCCCACCCACACACATTCCTTTCCAGCAATGCTGCTTTATTTGGCTTGTCATTATCTTCTTGTTAAATCCACTTAATTGGTGCATTTAACTCTTTGTGTTCCTTAATAGATCGTCTGATATCACTTGTTTACTGAAATAAAAAACCCCATAGCCTCAAGTATTAATTTCAAAACAGCATCTGAATTGGGACAGGTTTTGCCAGTCTCCCATTTACCCCACGAGGCTCGAGGCAAGCTGGACTTGATGAGCTGAGAACCCATCCAAGTCAAATTCTGCACACAGCCAGGGTATTTCCAGAAATCCAAAATCTCCTTTACTACAAGCTCCTGTAGGACAGCAAATCTGCATCCCCTGCTATGGACTATAGAGCTTTTAGTGCCTCTGCTGCAGACTGGAAGGGTTCCTCTCCCTGCTGCTCAAAGGTGATTAGTGCAGCTCCCCATGTGCTCTGTACCTGCTCTAAATTTCCACAGCCAGATCTACCAAGATTCTAAGGAAGGAAATCCGGACTGTACGTGATGCCAGCAAAACGCCTAATGTGTCAGGAAATTTTAAAAAAAATAAATGTTCCTCTGGCAAATTGGTTTTATCTGGGGAATTGCTGCAAGCTTTACACACATAAAAATGCCCCAACAATATGGCACCATCAGCTGCACCTACATTGGCAACTTCATCAGTGTAACCCACCCCAAGGCCCTGCAGCCCTGTCCAAGGCAGCACACAGCTCTGGTGTGCAGTGGAGGCTCTCTCCTTCTCAGTGAGTGTTTCTGTTGGAGGATTGGGGATGGAGGTTGCCCTTGAAGGACTTTGATCCACAAGAATTGTTTTGCTAATGAAAATGTACTTGTAGACCAAGCTGGCACAGCCCTCTGCACTGGGGGTGCAGCACTTAAAGCTGGGCACCTTCATGCCAGGGCATCAGCCAAGGTGCAAAGGGCTGGGGCAGAAAAAGCAGGAATGTGCAAGGATCGAACTCCCACACATCCTCTGCTGGGGCTTCTGCTGCTCAGGGCACAGCACTACTCACTGTGAGTAGAGACAGTACCCAAAATAAAGGCTTTGCTTTACTCTCAAAACTCCTGGAGGAAGAGTAAAGCCCCTCTAAATGTTTGGGAGGGAAATCAGGGGGAAAAAAATTACCAAATCCCCCCCTATAGTGCCACATATTCTTAATCCAATTTTTTCCTCCCACACTTTTGGGAGCAGGGAGTCTCCAGAAGGCTTTGGCAGAGAAGAGACTGCTGACATCAGGAGGGGCCTGCACCTCTTGGTGGGAACAGCATGTTTCTGACATGGCAACAACATGGGTTAAATTCCAGACAAGTCATAGCTTTAACATGTTAACATGCTCTACCAGGGGAAAAGCTGAGGTATTTTTAGCATGGCCAGAGTGTTTGTCTCTGCACTGTTCTGGCCTTTTTTGGAATTGTTAACTCTGCTCTGGAAACAAATACAATAGCCTTTGCAGTAGGGAAATACCACTTATTTTCTTTTATTGTTTGCCACAAAGAAGACTACTGAGTTGTACTTGAAAGAAATTAAAGGAGAAACATACATCAGCTACTTTCAGCACAGCTCACTGCTTTCACAATGCCAGCCAGACCACTGGCTGCTTCCCTATTTCTGCCCACATCCCCCAGCCTTTCCCACTTCCATGCTTAGCTCTGACAGAATCTCAGTGGAGAATGCATTTTTCTTCATGATGAATCATTTTTCTTCATGGTTCCATCCTGAGTTGCTGCTTGAAGGCATTGCCCCTTGCTCTCCTGTTTGACTGGGGTGAGCGCAGTAAGAGGAGTCACCAAGACACGCATTGCTCTGTCATCCTGCCCCTCACACCAACCTCCAAAACGTGGCAGGGACAAGCATCTGCTGACAGATTACTTGGTTTTATCTCATTAAAAACCCACCAAGGAGTGCTGGGCAGAGCCCACCGAGTGAATCAGGGATAAAGGAGGAGATGGAGTTGAAGCACAAACGAAACAACACCAACACAAGGCAAGTCTGAGGGCTGAAAGGGAAACCATGTGGAGTGAAGGAGGGACTCTCTCCCTCTCCTATTTCCTCATCCCATTTGAAACAACATTCCCTTGCTCCTCCCCTCTGCCTGGGGCTGGCAGAAGCATGCAGCACAGCCACCTGACAGCCCCAGCCACACCTGGGCCACACATGCAGGACACCCAGGGAAACAAGAGTCTTGGAAGGATTCATGCTGAGAGAGGCTCCTGTGGCTGCAAATAGGAGACTGTGGTTGATCATCTGCTCCCACTTGACGGGAGAGGAGAACAAGGCTTTTTTTATTGTCCCAGTTCTTCTCTTCCTCCTCTTCAGAGATTGCCATTACCAGTCTGGAATTACTTCTCCAGTTACTTCTCGCTGCTTCTGGAGTGGGAGAGAAGATGGGGCAAGGGGGCTGTGTTTGGAATCCCAGACTCATCTCTCAGGCAGCAGGACGAAGAAGATGGCCTTGAGGAAGTGCCCAAAACTGCAAAGAGCAGCCACGAGCCAGTGGGAGCGAAGGCTGGGGTCAGTGTTCACCACACACTTTGTGATGTCTGCCTGAAGAGGAGGGAACAGAGACTGTCAGAGACATCCTGAGACACCCCCTGGCACTTGCACCCTAAGGAGCAGCTCAGTGTCACAGCATAAAAGACTAAAGCTTGAATCAGTTATTAAATCAGTAGTTTGGTCTAGTACATAGACAGGAGTTGATAAACACTTGTTATGTGCTATATAGGCCCAAAAAATATTTTGGCAAGACACTGTGGAGGTATTAGAGCACTCCCAGCATAACTTCCATAGGTTATTGTTCAACTGCTTCAACACCTCCTAGGAGAGGTGGATTACATCTGTGACTATCCCCAGCCAAATGGATTGAGCTACTGCACCAAAATCTCTTGTGCTGACTCCTGAGAACTTGCATTTACTTTCCTCAGCCTTTTCAGCTTCTTTGTTTGACATTTAGTGCCAGGTCAGCCCCCTCTGCAGGCTGTGCCAGCCCCACAGCCCATGGCACCAGCCCTGCTGCAGCACCAGGTGCTGGCTCTGACACTTCCACACACTCAAAGTTATTAAATCAGGCTCAAGGGCCCTGAAAAATGCACTTTCCTAATTCCCCACCAGTGTCCCCCTCTTCAGCCACCCCTGGGGACAGAAATGCTACAGGAAGATTATCCAGCACTTCCCATTTTGGATAGCTAAATGCAACTTTCCCTGTTCAAAAGGTCTAGGAGCCTCAGCAGTATCAGCGTTCCCATCCTTTTCTGTAAAGCCAGAGGCTTCCCAGAGGTTGTCCTGGTTAATATCAGCTCAAGTTGCTTGTACATTTTCTCTTGCCTTAATGCTTTATTTGGAAGGCATTCAAGCAAGCCACCCCCCAATTTAAACCTAAAGCAATGCAAGCTTTGTAACTTTGTTTGTGAAAATGCTTATGCCAGCAGAGATGCCTCCCAGATGTGTGGGCCAGATTTAAAGATCACTTGGGCAGCCAGTTTCAAGTATTAATGAGAAGTTGGCCTGTAATGATTAAAAAATAAAATAAAAAAAAAAAAGGAAAAGAACCCCATCAAATTGATAGAAATAGGCTCTCAGCTGGCACGGGAAGGAGAAAATGGAAAATATCGAGAAGGTGAAGTGAACAGGACAGAGGTAGAGAGAAAAATGCATTTTCTGGTGCAGGAATCAAAATTAAAGGCTTTGCCCATGATATAACTGAGTTCTGGTAAACTCCAGCCCAGCACAAGATGTGGACTGAGGCTGTGTGACAGGGGGGGCACTGTTAGCACATCAGCCCCATGTGGTTTGCAGAAATAGATTTTGGGAACAATAATCACATCACAAAAATGGCAAACACTCACAGCCCCAAAAGTTTTTTCTTTACAAGCTTAGCTCAGTAATCTTCCATATTTTCCTTCTGACATAAATCTCTCATTGACCAAGCACAGATGAGCGAGACTCTCAACCCTGAGGTGTTCCTCACCAAAACAGGACATGAGAGATGATGAACTCCAATAATCTTCTCTATTCTTTCTGCTTGTGCTCAAGGCATACATGAGCCTTGCCTGACCGACCTTGGTCATCATCATCAGAAAGGAAAAAGGGGCTGAAGGGACAAATCCCCAAGTCTGGTTAGCGGGTAGAGCCACAGTAACCAGCCCCATCATCATCTACAGACCAAAGCTGTGCTGCTACACATTCCAGCAGTTTCTTGTTCACCAGGTCAGGAAGGCTGGCCCAGTGCAGCTCACCCCATTGCTGCTCTCCTGGGAGCACCAGCAGGAGCTGAGCTCATGAACAAGTGACAAGCAGAGACTGCAGAAGGGAGGAACACAGAGCATGCAGTGATGGGAAGGAACAGGATGGCAGGAGAGAGCTGACTCAGCACCAAGGTGTGGAAATGCTGCTGGAAAACACAAACAGAGCAAGCAGAGCCCAGGCAGTCAGCAGAGGATGCTGCAGTGAGGTACCAGTGGTCACAGGCATTGATCTGTATTGTGGAGGAAAGCAAGGTGGGTCTCCCTGAACACTTCCAGCACACTCACCCTATTTGCATTTGAAAATAGTCTGAACTGAACCTGTCAGATTCCAGCAGCCTGCATGGGGTCAGGTTTTAAACACTTGTGTCAAACTGTCCCTTCAGCTATGCAGGACCTGTCTGAACACACATTTTAAGGCACCTGATCCTTGAGAAACAAAAGCTCTAGTGGGCTTTAGTGCCTCCTGTGAGCCAGGACCATCAACCCAATCCACTGGGCTATGAGGGGTTAACTGCCAGGTGAGAAAATGAACTCCTCAAAGCCCTGCTCTGTTCTCCCAAAGGCAGTGACCTCAGTGCTCTAACCAAGAGGAGCTGCACTCAGAAGCACTTACACATTTCTATGGGGCTTGCTCAGATAAGCAAAATTGCTCAGCTGCTTAACAATTGCCTCAGCTGTTGTTATCCAAATCAAGCCTACCTGATAAGGCAGTGCAATTGAAAACTTCAAAGCCACTTAGGGCTTTTTTGCCTGGCCAGGCACTGATAAACTGTTGCAATGGCAGTTTGATATGCTATGTTAATTGTTCAAACAAATTCAAGTCACCTACACTGCTTTGCAGCAAATGCTGCTAAAAAAATTTTAAATCCTTCCATTCCACTGTAAAGCCACTACTGAGGCTGCAAACCCTTCCCAGGAGGAGATGATGCCTCAAAGGTTCTTTCCTGCTCTTCCTGTGAGGTTTGCATTGGTTCTGCACTCTTCTCCACCCTGTGGAAACAGCATGGGAACCTGCTGCTGAATGGAGAACTCCAAATGCCTTTCCAAAGTCTCCTGGATGTCTTTCCTGGACCAGCTCAGGGTTGGGGGTTATTTTTGGCAGCCTCAGCCTAGGCTGATGAGTAAGAGATGGGGAACAAGGATGGCAAGCCAGGACAAACCCACACAGTGGGTCAGAGGGCTCCACCAAAGAGCTGCTTGGTCTGGCCTGTGAGTGAACAAGGCTGGGAAATTCCTTGCTGCAGTGCCTACATCAAGAGAAGAACACTCAGGGAGGCACAGCACGAGATGGGATTAGCAGCATTTCCCTATATTTCCAGAGGGAAAGTATTTCCTTTTCAGACCCCAGAGCTGCTGATCAGGGTGTTGGAAATGGCTGTATCAGGACAGCCCAGCAGCCTCCACAGGCCTGTGCTTGATGAGGGGCAGTGAGGTTGGCTTCCCTTCCCTGGGGCCAGATCCCAGGAGCAAGCAGCATGGATTCAGCAACCCCAACAGGAATGTGCTGTCCCTCCAAAGGGCGATGGCTGGAAAAAGAGCCAGTGGTGGTGGACTTATCTCCTGAGCTGCACAGAAGCAGTGCCTGTAGCCACAGCTCTCTTCACAGAGAGCAGACAGGCACCACTTCCCAAGGGTATTTCCTGGGAATGGCAGCGAGGAACCTCAGAGAGAGAGCAAACAATTCCCATCTCTATTCTCTGCTCCTGTTGTTCTTGCACATGTAAAATGTGTTAAGGAGGTTGCTTACCTGAAGGGATTTAGTAATTAGATTCTAGTAATAGTTCTTGATATTAATTAACTGTATTAATTAACCAATTAGGTCAAAACTGTGTCCTAAGTGTCTTGAGACAGTCACAAGTTTTTCTTTAGTATTCTTTAATATCTATTTAGTATCTCTTAAGTATTTTTTAATATCTCTTTAGCATAGTATCTCTTTAATATACTATAGTATTAATGTCATATAGTATAGTTTTAATAAAACAATTATTCACCCTTCTGAATCAATAGAATCAGATACCAATCGTTTCCTGGGTCCTAAGACCCTACATACAATAAATGCTGGTCTGGAGATGGGTTTTGCAGCTTGTTTGCTATGCAACAAATTTTTCCAAAAATATCCTTTTGGAACGATCCAAACATTCTGTTTTGAACTCTAATGAAGCAATACAAAAATTAAAACAAGATGCTAGCTTATCAGAGCATGCAAGTTTTACCAAAACAAAATAAAAATAGCTGGAAGCTAGAAAGAGATGTGTTCCTACACAATATTTCTGTTTTAATGAAACTAGATCTTGGGGGGGAAAAAAGTTTCAGAGAATACATTTCAAGCAGGTATGCAGTTAAAGAAAGCCTAAAATGATACTGAGGCAGGGACTGGCATTCACAGGCAGGAACAGTGTCACTTAAATCCAGGATATCCTCTTCACCTGCCTCAGCACAATTAATTTTTGGAACACAAAATGAAACAGATCAGGGCATTCAAATCAAAGGTTACTTTTAGCCCAACCAAACAGCTCCCTGAGACAGCTGGTCTTGAGGTGACACAGTTTTGGAGAGGGCAGGGATGATTTAAGGTAGGATTGGTACTTACTAAGTGCAAGGGATGCTCAATCAGAACAATGACACTTTCCCAGTTCTTCCTCACACTCCTGAAGAAATCAGGGAACTGAACCAGCTACTGACTGGTTGGGAAGTCTCAGCACAAAGGAGCAATACCCACTTTGGAAAAGGACACCCCACTCTCCCCAGATCTGATTGAGTGAGGAGCCTGACCATTTCCTGACAGCTTGGGAATACATTTCACCTCTTGGAAAAGAGGGAATTTGCATGCCTTGGGAACAAGATGTCCTATGAACTGAGTGGTGTCACAGGGCAGTATTTTGCCCCAAGCAGCATCTGCCCAGCAGCACACCAGGGGATCCAAGGATCTGTGTCTGTGTCTGTGTCCCTGCCTGGTACATGCAGACATCACCCAGCTGCCAGCCACTCACACAGCCAGCCAGCCTCTCCACTCAGCTGGGGAGGTCACTGGGAAGGTATTTAGCTATGCCACAGCAGCAAAATAAAGTTTTTCTATGAACCATCCTCCACAGAAACCAATGCTCACATTAAGAGAGATCAGAGAAATCCAGTGCTTAGAGGTGAAATGAGAATCAAGCTGGCAGGCCTCATTTGTTGCCAGTTCCTAAGAAACAGCTGGCCAAGAGTATCACAGAATCAAAGAATGGTTTGGGTTGGAAGAGACTTTAAAGATCATCCAGTTCCACCCCCTGACACAGGCAGGGACACCTTCCTCTAAAATCAGCCTGCTCCAACCCCATCCAGCTTGGCCTGAACACTTCTAGGGATGGGGCAACCACAGATTCTCTGGGCAATCTGTGCCTGTGCCTCACAGGAATGACCCTGCAGTGTCCCTCTATGAATGGCTGTTAGCTCTGGAGAAGATCAGGAACACAACAGGTGCTGGTGGGTCAGGACTGAAATAAAAATAATTATAAGAAGGAGAAGGATAAGAAGAAGGAGAAGGAGAAGTGGAAGAAGGTGAAGAAGGTGAAGAAGAAGGAGAAGTTGAAGGTGAAAAAGAAGGTGAAGAAGAAGGAGGAGAAGGAGAAGAAGAAAGAGGAAGAAGAGAGGAAGAAGAGAGGAGAAGAGAGAAGAAGAGAGGAGAAGAGAGGAGAAGAGAGGAGAAGAAAGGAAGAAGAAAGGAAGAAGAAAGGAAGAAGAAAGGAAGAAGAAAGGAAGACGAAAGGAAGACAAAAGGAAGACGAAAGGAAGACGAAAGGAAGACGAAAGGAAGACGAAAGGCAGAAAAAAGGAAGAAGAAAGGAAGACAAAAGGAAGACGAAAAGAAGGCGAAAGGAAGAACTGCTGATGGTTTTGAGGATGGGACCATGAGGCAGTAACACAGTTATGTAAGTCTAGCACAGGTGTGAGGTGTAAGTAGGACAGAGATGGCTACAGCATTCTGAAAGGGAATCTCCCACAGCCTTTTTCTGCATAAAGCTGCAGAGAGCACGCTCTCACTTCCACTCACTGGGATATTTTCTGGTCTGGGCACACAGAAACAAGTCCAATGAGACATGCAGCATTTCTTACCCAGCCTCCTCTCCTCTTCAGCCACGTCACCAGGGTCTTGCGCACGAACTCGCCCAGGCAGTCCACGATGGTGTGAACCATGGCTGGCTGCGCGTGCCGCACGCAGTCCACGGCCAGCCCCGCTGCCACGGCGTACAGCGACACCACCTTGCCCCACGTGATGCCTGGGAGAAGGGAAAAGGACACTCACATTTGTAAGAACCGAAATGAGGGATGTGGGACTCCAGGCAGCTCTTCAAAATACAGTTTATTGTATACAAAATGCAGTTTATTGTATACAAAATGCAGTTTATTGTATCCAAGACATTACAGCAGCCCAGGGTGGTGGGTGGCAGAGCCTGTGCCTACAGCTGTCAGCTCCAGCTGCAGGCAGGCCTGGAGACCCACATCCCTCCTTCAGGCTCTTACTGATGGTGCCCCACGTTGGGCACCACTGTGAGAGCCTAAATGAGAGATGTGGGACTCCAGGTGGCTCTTCAAAATGCAGTTTATTGTATCCAAGATGTTAGAGCAGTCCAGAGTTGTGGGTGACAAAGACTGTGCCTGCAGCTGTCAGCTCCAGCTGCAGGCAGGCCTGGAGACCCTTAGTTTAGGTTACAATGCATTATATACTCTTCTTTGCTGAGTGTCTCAACACAGTAGAACCAATCTATACCTTAACTATTCGTTAGTCAGTCAGCTATCTAATCTCCCAGAAGACAGCCTTCCTGCCAGGCTGCCCTGCCTGCAGCAAGTGCTCCACAGAAGCTGTCCCAGCAGGTGGGACCTTCCTGTTGGTGTCAGTGATGAGTGTGGGACCTCAGCTGGAGGTACCAGCCAACCACCTGGGGCTGCCCTGTGCCTCACCAACACCCCTGGGAATAAATCCTTCATGCTCAGACATTGCAGTCATAAATCCTTCATGCTCAAACCCTGCAGTCATAAATGCCTCATGCTCAAACCCTGCAGTCAGCTGCCCCTCATCAGGCTTTCCTCAGGACCAGTGACCTGGAAACACAACCCTTTCACTCCCATGCACACAATTTACTTTATTATCTGTGACAGCCATATTTATCAAGCACACTGGGAAGTATTTTACAGTGTTGGGTCTCTAAGGAATCTGTGCAAAGTCTCTCCCAACCACAGGCAGAAGCCTGGTGAAGTTCTAATGTTTAAAAACCACACAGAACTGTTCTCAAAGGATTGCAGCAAGGTGAGAGGATGGAAGATGTGTTGCAGTGATTAGATCTATGGATCAGGAGGGGTTAAACACACCATCCAGAAAACTGGATGTGCTCAGCAAGCAAAAATACAATTTAAATGGAGTAAAGAGTCTTCCTCTTTCCTCCACTGCACTCTCAGATCCCCAGGTAGCCTGGACCAGCTTGGGATGGAGCTCCAGCCTCCTCACAGCAGCTCTCATTGCAGCAGAATGCCCTATAATTCTTTAGAAAACCTGCAGATTTCACAGCATTTCCACAATTCTAGCACTTGGTGCTTCAAAAGGGACATTCACACTAACAATTTTAGGAATTGCTTGCTTTTCTTTTCCTTAAAAAAAAAAAAAAAGAGCTAAACTTTAGAGGAACTCTTCAAATGTCAGCCACGGGAATACTTTGTAAGACTGAAGAAAATCCATTCAGCATTAAATTAGTCATGAAAAATGGGATTTTTGTAAGATAAAAATCTACAGTTGAACCTTTTGTGAGGCTCTCAAATGCTCTGTGACACTCTGTCCCTCCCCAGAACTATCCCTGAGATCAGGGGAAGTTTTTAATGTAGCTGAAGCGACTGTTCTTCTTTTGGCTTTGCTTGCTGAGCAGACCCTGCGGTGTCCCTGACACCAGCGCTGTCACTCAGGAAGTTCACTCCCTGCTTGGCATTCACACTATTTATCTGCCTTTCTCACATTGTGTGTCACCATGACAGCCAGCAGAATGAGCCAGGAAGAGGCTATGAAACCACACAAGAGTAGACAGAGGGGTTCTCCCTGCAAGGAAGAGGCTGTCCAAGTGCAGGTCAATGCAGTTCTACCCAGTGAAAGAGGCTTTCAGGGGTTACACTCCTTGCTGATGATACATTCAGGACCAGAGCCTCAGCTGGCTGATATTCAGCTTTAGTATAAGTAATTTTTACAGTTCTCCATCCCTGCAGAAATGTGGTTCCCTGCATCTTGAGTTACATAACAAAAGTTACCCAAAATTCCAGGGAAGAGTTCACTGGCTTACTCCCAAGCTTTTGCTGACAGCACTCCTCAAATATCTGAAGCAAGTCCATTAGCTCTGAGATATTTACGTGGCAGTAACAAAGACTGACAGGACTGAAGTCACTCTGGTGCAGAAAAACAGCTCCAGTCTTGGTTAAGGCTGTTTTGAGCCCAAAATAGAAGAAAAGTGTATCCACAACCTGTGAAAGACAGAGACCCAGCACACAGGAAAGCAATTTGCTCTAAGGCACATCAGTCCAGAGAGGATGGAGAGGAAGCCCTTCAGCTCCAGTTTCCCTGCCATGATTGTTCCTGCTGCAGGATTTGCACAAGGGGAATGCCTCCCTGGCACATGGAGAGACCCCTCTCCCTTTCACAGCAGAGAGGGAACAGGCTCTTGGGTAATAATGGTGATGGATGTGGAGGGCTCAGGGGTCACAACCTCCTTCCAGAGCACCCCCACAGGGGTCAAACCAATCCTTCAGCCTGCCTTTCCTGTTAGAGTCAGTCCATGGGGGCGGGAGAGGAGGAA
The DNA here is from genome assembly GCA_035583215.1 of Arremon brunneinucha. Lineage (NCBI taxonomy): Eukaryota > Metazoa > Chordata > Aves > Passeriformes > Passerellidae > Arremon > Arremon brunneinucha. The sequence goes on from JAWWEX010000017.1 coordinate 21,064,420, forward strand.
ATCCCTGCCTGATTTCCATTTGTTTGAATCCCCTTGCCACTGCTGGGGAGATGGAGACAGCAGGCTGGGCTTCTCACTCACAACAGCAGGACACAGCTTATGCTCCTCTTCTCATCTTGTAGGGAGCAAGGGAAGAGCTGGCTCCTCCAACACCTGGGCCTGCCCAGGAGGGCTCCAGCACCCATCCAGCCCAGGCAGGAGAGGGCAGCAGCCCAGCAGCCCTTCACTGCACTCTCCCAGGACACCAGCTCCATGAACTTTTCTCCCTCAAGAAAATATGGGTTTAAAGGTTTTCTGTGTTCAATGGGCTAAGTCTGTGCAATGGTAAGTGATGTTATGTTGCATTTACTCCTCTTGGGAGGGGCAGAGCAGCACAGTTACTGAGAGGGCAGTGCCTCTGTCCCCTGTGATGTCCAGGCCAGGTTCACAGTGACACCAGTGTGATACATCTCAGCATAAGCTGGAATTGCATCTCCCCAGTGCACATGAGAAGTGAAAACACATTGGCTTGCTCCAAATCCCTCAGAAGGGCTGGCTGTCATCCACACTGGGTGAAACAGGCACTCATCACCAAGCAAGACAATCCATTCACAGCTTCCCACTGTGTGGATTAACATGCACAGGAGCTAACAACAACAGGGAATGGAAAGCTGTTCCAAAAAGGAACCAGAGAGAGAGAAAGCTCTGCTCACAGACATGGAACAAAAGGATATGGAAAAAGTGAAGGGCTGCTTAGAAGGCATTATTAAAAAAATAAGAAATACAAGTTGCACTCCCTAGGCCAGCCATGGAGCTGAAGGTATGTAAACACTGCTGAGCCCAGGGGAAAATGAATTAGCAGCAGAGGAATGCTCTTGAAAGTGTTCCTGCTCATATGAGCTTGTCTGCCCCACAGGAGAGATGAAGAAGCCATGAGACACCAGGGCACCACACAACCTGAGGTTATTCAAATAAACTCAGCATCAAAGTCCTGCTCTCAAATCAGACCTGAAAGAAACACCAGACCCTGCTACACCCCAGTAGCTGGGAGAATGCAGCCAGACACAACAAGCTCTGGTGGGGAGAAAAGCTGAGAGGGGCGTGCACGAGGCAGGAAGCTCAAGCCATAAGGCCTAAGTGATGAGGGAGCAGCAGGATGCTGAAGAAGCTGAAGAGCACAAAAAAAAAAAAAAAAAATGCAGCTCTCTCCATGAATTTGTCAATATCCACTGCGAGCAGAATTCCAATTTCTAACAGCATTTCAGAGAAATGGTCTGGGTTGGAGGGGAACTCAAAGCTCATCTCATTCCAATTCCCTGTCATGGGCACTGTTACACCTCAGTCACTTAATTCCAGGGTTAAAACCAAGGTTATTTTGCTCTGCATAGATTCAAAGGAGGAAATCCCAACCAGATAGTCTGAAGAGGTAAAAAAACTCTCATGAAAGTTTGCGGGCAAACTACAGAAAATAAAGGAACATCGGCAAAAGAGCAAATGCAACTTAACATCACTTACCACTGCATAGACTTAGCCCACAGAACATAGAAAACCTTTAAACCCATCCAATGTCATGTTCCATGAGAAGAGAGAAGAAGAAAGGGAGAAAAACAGAAAGACAGGAAAGATTCAGAAAAACAGACTTATAGCTACTAACTCCAGTTCCAGTGATGTAAAACTCCAAAATGAAGTAGGGTCTGTCACTGTGATATTTTCTGAAAAATCCCTTCGCCAGGATTTCTTCTCCTGGGAAGTTGAGAAGGTTCAGAGACAAATGAAAACAATAATTTTCTGATTGCTTGTCCTGTGTTTGCGGCTTTGGAATGTAGTCTGGAGATTGTTTACCAACAGGTGCTTGTTTGATTGGTTTCATGTAAATTGCTTTTACTTAATGACCAATCACCATCAGCTGTGTCAGACTGAGGAGTCAGTCACTATCATTCTTGTTAAGCCTTCTGTCTGTACACTTTAATTTTTTTAGTATAGTTTTAGTATAGCTATATTATATTACATTACATTACATTATATCATATCACCCTTCTGAAAAGGAGGAGTCAGATTCTCATCTCTCACCTCATCCTGGAGACATCACAAATACCACGGGGTCAAAGGACAATGTTCTTGACTCATGGTCAGGCTTCTTAAAGCTTTGGCCCATCCTGGCCTTCTCCCAGGTGGGATTTGCAGTTTCTTGGCCACACTGGGTGCTGCCTTCATTGTGCCATGGCTGACAGACACTGCAGGGCTGGGGGTGCAGGGCCAGGGCACCCCCCACCACAGCAGGGTCTGACCCACCCCTACCACACATTCCAAGCATCCTAAGATGTCTCAAAACAGATTCCATTTTCCACTCTCTGACAGGCAGGGACACCTTCCCTACCCCAGGTTGCTCCACGCCCCATCCAGCTTGGCCTTGAATATTTCCAGGGATGGGGCAGCCACAGCTTCTCTGGGCACCCTGTGCCAGGGCCCCAGCTTCCTGGGGAAAAATTTCTTCCTTATATCTAATCTAAACTTACTGCCTGTTAGTTTGAAGCCATTCCCCCTGGCCACTGCAACCCGTTGGGAAAATTCTCTCTCCAACTTCCTTGTTGGCTCCTTCAGGGGCTTGGAGGCCACACTGAGGTCACCAGGAGCTTCTCTTCTCCAGGCTGAACAGTCCCAGCTCTCCCAGCAGAGCTGCTCCATCCCTCTGCTCACCCTGGTGCCTCCTCTGGGCTCTCTCCAGCAGCTCCAGCTCCTTC
>JAWWEX010000017.1:21072942-21088905 GCA_035583215.1 Arremon brunneinucha
ATATTATATTATATTATATTATATTATATTATATTATATTATATTATATTATATTATATTATATTATATTATATTCTAAAACTATACTGAAGAAAGAGAAAGGCTAAACAAGAATGATAATGAAAGCTCATGACTGACTCCTCAGAGTCCGACACAGCTGATAGTGATTGGTCATTAATTAAAAACAATTCACATGTTTGGATAACCAATCTCCAGACCACATTCCAGAGCAGCAAAGCATGGAGAAGCTGAGGCTTCTCCTCTTCCCAGGAGAAGCAATCCTAGGGAAAGGATTTTTCAGAAAATATCATGGTGACACATGTACATCCATTGAGAGCTACGCCCTTCCTCAGCACCCCATCAGGCTTGTACAAAAATGCCCCAAGTGCAAGAGAGTGACTCAAGAATGCTAAAGGCTGATGAGAGCCAAGGATCCACCCAGAGCTGCACAGCATTAATTAAACAATGAGACTGCCAGCTATTTTATGCTCACTTGAGAGTCAATCTGGAGTTCTTTCTCTCCTTCAAATGGTTAAAGAGATGTTCATCTGCATGGCTGACTGCTCAGCAGCAAGGTACCTGACACACACAGAGATGTGTTTTCACCTCCAGAGTGCTTTTTGCTCAGCTAGGAAATGGCAGGAGGTGTCAGGCCAGCTTGAAGACCAAAACAAAAACCACCAAGGACAAGCAGAGAACCCCCTCCTAAAGGGCTGAGCTATGGGGCTTGGGAAACAACAGTAAAGCTTTTCCTTTTGTAGCAAAACAAACCGTTTTTTGAGTAACAGAATTAATAAAGCCCAGTTTTCAAGGGATTTCTCTCTCTGCAGGGGTTCATGGATATGAAATGAAGGTTGCACAGCTGCTGTAGGAGCATGACACAGTGCAAACACCCCAAGCCCCTTTGTGCACAGAGAGCCCTTTTTGGCTCAGATTTAGGACACACTGTGCTCTTCTCCTGCACAAGGGTGCTCTGGGAAGAGGAAGAGTATCCCAACATCTTTATATCCCACTGCAAGACCCAGGTGACTTAGCCCAGCAACTGATCTTCCTCAAAATTTCCTTTATAGAAGAGATAAAAAAGAAGATATCACTGCATTCAGGACCTTTTCATAGAGCCATTAGCTACTGATCCTTAATTAATTTATCTGGAACTCAGCACAAAGGCAAACCCCAGTTGTGCAGAATTCCACAGCTGAGCTCTCCCAGCCCTTTCTGATTAAGGGATTGTCCCTGTTTGACAGAAAGAGGAAACCTGCCAACACATGGTCAGCCCTGATAAGAGGAAACCTTACTTGGACTACCAACAGCTGTTTTCTCCTCCCAGGCTTCCTGGAAAATGTCAGGAAATGGGGATAGCCCTGCTGAGCTGAGAGGGAGGCCCAGGAGCCTGGGATCAGCACTTGGTAGCCTGCCACTCCTAACAAGCAGCTCCTGGAGGCCCCAGATGAGATCAGGGTTTGTTTGGAGGCACACATGCCCTGTCCTGCAGCAAGGCACAGGGCAGGCAGGAGCATCCAGGGAAGGAAAGCACAGGAAAGCATTCCCAAGCTTGGAGAGCCTCCCTGCCCAGCAGCACCAGGACCTCCACATTGGTGCTGGTCTGCAGTGCCCGTGTTCTGATCTGCAACATTTAGAGCGATCTGGGGGCCTCTCCTCCTTTCTCCAGTGATCATGGAGGAATTTGCAGGGCAGCAGTGGCAGTTTGCACGTGCAGAAGCTCATGGCAGTGGTCAAAGGGCACCTCCCTAGGCCTTGGCCAGAGGAAATACAAGTTCAGATAAACCAGCTGAAGCCCGAGTCCAGCAGTAGCAGTGCCCTAGAAGATGCCAGATGCATTGTGGCAATCAAGTCACTCACTCTGGAGAAAACCCTGCAAAAACACCCAGCTGAGAGAGGCTGCTCTATGTGCTGTGGGAGCTGGTACCCAGCTGGAGACCTGTGCTCACAGAATCAGTTTGCTGCTGGGCTTTCTTACACTGCTTTGTGACTTTGAGCTGTTGCAGGTCCTCAGAAAAAGGCAACTTTGCAGAAACCCCGTGCTGAGCAGTGCTCCAAGAGACTGAGGAAACTCAGAGCTGTTTAGGGAAGATCACCAAAAGCAGAGAGGAAAAACCTCTTTATTGCAGTGGTCAAAGGGCACCTCCCTAGGCCTTGGCCAGAGGAAATACAAGGTCAGATAAACCAGGCCTATGGCAGACACAGCACCTTGGTCTGGGCTGCCTCATTTGCCTAGACCATTAGGTTTTACCATGCCTGACTCATTAATTGCACTAATTAGCTGCTAAGCCTCACTGAGCTGATGGAGTCTCCCTCCCTGTGACCTCCAACAGCATTGCCTGTGCCCAGCACTTCTGCTGGCCCACCAGAGCCTCTGGGTGCAGGTGGGCTAGGAAATACCCCAACTTCCATCTCCACAGGCTTCTCTGCACTGTCATGAAGGAGAAAAGTGTTCCTGCTTGTTGCACTGCTCAGGAAGAGGCTGAGGATTGGATTAGCATGGCTGGCAGGTGGCTGGATACCAGCTGGCCTTGTGCTGGTCAGAGCAGAAAAGGGGAAAATAAAGGGAAGGGCCGCGTGACAAGCGGAGTTTCCAAAGGAACAGGATGGAAACTGTTCTTCATCCTAATGAGGAGCACTGCTCACCTTTCTGGTTTCATGGTGCTCTCCAAACAGATTTGCTCAGAGAAGGCACCAGGTTCCTGGGACTATCAGCCAAATCTTCCCATCTGGACAATCCAGGAGACGCCTTCAGATCCACAGAGCCACCTGCCTGCCCTTCAACATGTTCCTGGCCACCCACAGAATTTTGGGTTGAAAGCACATAAATCTCAATCCCCAAAGCAGGCAGAGAAGAAAGGAAGTACAAATAGACAGTGAGATTGACAGAAGAACAAGAGAATTCCCCCCAAAACCAAACAACCACTGGAAACAAAAGCAGAAGTAAAATCAGCATACAAGAGAAAAAGTGAAAAAGAATGAATTAAGAAAAAGAAGTCCTTTAAAACAAACCCAGCTATGCCTTAAGAAGAAACTTAGGATAATATCAAACTGGTAGAAAGGGGAGAAAGTGGGAACACCAGCCCTGGTCCTGACTTTGTTAGGCCCAGCTAATGCTGACTTCACCAGACCTGTTTCAACTCTGATGTCATTAAATCAGATGCAAATGCTGGTGGTAGTTTCCAGCCAGATGTGAGCTAATACACCAGCCTGCAGGCAAAGAGGGGTGTTGGAAGCAGCTTCCAAGAATAAAGGTGTTGGGTTCCCAAATGACAAACAGGATTTTGAGCCAACTTGAGCACACAGGACGCTACACAACCCAAAACAAAAGGCCAGGCAACTGTTAACATTTAAAAGGTGCTCCTGGTACAAGCTCTAAAGATTGTCTTCATGTCACCAGGCATGACCTTCAAATTGCTCTCCCTGAAGCCCCCATAGTTGCTGTGCTGTGAAGGTGGCACAAATGGCAGTGTGTGCCAGACTACATCAGCCAACTCCTTCCTGCTCCAGCAAAAAGCAAGAAAACTCAGGTCTTGCTGAATAACTAAGGTAGAGAAAGGAAAATTAACACACTGTCATGAAATCAGCTTTTATAAAATCTCCAATAACACATTTTCTGAGCATCTGCCCCCAAATTAAAGCTGGGTGAGCTACTGCTGAAGCCCAAGTCCAGCAGTAGCAGTGCCCTAGAAGATGCCAGATGCATTGTGGCAATCAAGTCACTCACTCTGGAGAAAACCCTGCAAAAACACCCAGCTGAGAGAGGCTGCTCTATGTGCTGTGGGAGCTGGTACCCAGCTGGAGACCTGTGCTCACAGAATCAGTTTGCTGCTGGGCTTTCTTACACTGCTTTGTGACTTTGAGCTGTTGCAGGTCCTCAGAAAAAGGCAACTTTGCAGAAACCCCGTGCTGAGCAGTGCTCCAAGAGACTGAGGAAACTCAGAGCTGTTTAGGGAAGATCACCAAAAGCAGAGAGGAAAAACCTCTTTATTGCAGTGGTCAAAGGGCACCTCCCTAGGCCTTGGCCAGAGGAAATACAAGGTCAGATAAACCAGGCCTATGGCAGACACAGCACCTTGGTCTGGGCTGCCTCATTTGCCTAGACCATTAGGTTTTACCATGCCTGACTCATTAATTGCACTAATTAGCTGCTAAGCCTCACTGAGCTGATGGAGTCTCCCTCCCTGTGACCTCCAACAGCATTGCCTGTGCCCAGCACTTCTGCTGGCCCACCAGAGCCTCTGGGTGCAGGTGGGCTAGGAAATACCCCAACTTCCATCTCCACAGGCTTCTCTGCACTGTCATGAAGGAGAAAAGTGTTCCTGCTTGTTGCACTGCTCAGGAAGAGGCTGAGGATTGGATCAGCATTGCTGGCAGGTGGCTGGATACCAGCTGGCCTTGTGCTGGTCACAGCTCTGCCTGTGCCCAGCACTTGTGCTGGCCCAAAAAGCCTCCTGCAGAACCTCAGTCTGGTGCAGATCCCTCCATCCCAGCTGAGCTCCCCCCGCCAGGACTCACCAAGCCGCAGCAGAATGGCGGAGACCTCGGCCAGCTTCCCCCCAGGCACCGGGGCGTTGTGCTCGGGTTTGCTCCAGCTCACACCTGCCTGGATCAGCCTGGAGTTGATGTAGTCTCTGCACAGAGCCTTGGCTTGGGACACAAGCTCTTTGTCAGTGGGAGACCTGTCAAAAACCTCCATCACCTCTGCAGCAAAGACTGAGGAGCGACGCAGCACCTCCATCCTGGACTGCTGAACTCCAGCTCGGCACGCAAGGCTGAGTCACAGGAGAATCTGTCCACCAGGAGATGTCCTCAAGGTCTGTCAGAGATCCCAGCAGCTCTTCTCCACAGGCCACTTTTTCATTTTAGCTGGTAAATAAAAGCATCTGTGAGTCCTCTAGCATTGCAAAGATGTAAATCAGGAGTTCAGGAACACAGTCATGCCCAAGTCAATAGCATCACATTTGGAAAACATTTGTCTGGGTCCACCTTACAGACAGGGGGAAAAGTCTTGCGTCTCTCAGCCACTGACTATCCCTGCAGCATGGTCCACAGAAAGGCTGCAGTTTGGAACTCTGAAGGTGTTTCCTCTTTCCCCATTCATATTTGGCAGTTCTAGAATTACCCATCAGACACACTAGACAGTCAGAGCATGGAAACACTTCATAAAATGTGCTGACAATCTCAGCTTGTTTCAATTAAACTGGAAAAAAAAAAAAAAAAAGAACCCCAAATACCAGTTCCAGTAACCTCAACCAGATGTCAACAGACATTCCAGCTCAGTAGGTCATGGATCTTTCTGAAGAAATGGCACTGTTGCAAGAACAAGGCTATGGGAGCATTGGAAATGCCTTGTTGGAGACACTTTTCTGAGACGTATTCTCGGTTTAGGTTTTGGTTGTGCCATGCTTTTTCCCCAAAACAACGTGCATACTACTACTTGAAAACATCTAGCAATAGCAGAGAAAGCAAAGCAGAAATGTAGGTTTTTGAAAAGGTTTAAGCCGTGAATGCCTTAAGGGAAACGTGAAAATTTCTTCAGAGGCACCTGAATTCATCTGCTGATCTGAGTTTTTAACCCAGTGCTGCTTCTGAAGTCAGAGTCAGACCAGTCTTTATTCAAAGGTTAATAAATGCATTTTTCAGTCTGCATTTCAGTTTCAGACACCTACTTACAATGACACTTTTCAAACAAAACACAGCCAGTTATCCCAATTTCCCCAAGGAAAAACACATTTACCTCTCATGTTGCACTTTTTCCCCCTCAGTGATTTCTTTTTGGGTTTGGTTTCATGTTCCTTTAGAAGGTCTGCATCACCGGATTAGGATTCCCAGGTGACTGCCACCCTCCTCTGCTGCGCTTTCCACAGGGCTCTGTCAGCAGCACATCCCAGCTGAGCTCCACCGGGATCCTTGGGCTTGTTCTCCTGCTTTTAAGGGAGCCAGGCGCCGAGGAAAGCTTCTGGCTTTAGCCTTGTAAGGAAGATGAAATAAGCGGGAGGTGGGGTTGCTGTACCCGAGGGAGAGCTCTCTCCTCCCCTCTCGTCTCTCTTAAGGAGGCTCGCTGCTGTTCTGGGCTTGGCTCCGGGCTCGGGGCGAGGCTGCGAGCATCATTTCTGGTCACACAGAAGGGGATGGATGCGCTGCTGAAACGGGGATGATTCCTGCTGGATTCCCTCAGCAGCTCCTGCAGAGTTGATGCTGGCCAGTCCTTTTCATGCCGCAGCCAAGTGCGGGAATTGTGCTCTGTCATATTCAGCCGTGGGTTAATCCTACACTTCAATCCCTGCCATCATTTTGGGCTATGTCCCTGCCCATCCAGGGGGTTTCAACCCCCAACAGATGATCTGAAAGGTCCCTTCCAACCCAAACCATTCCGTAATTCTACAATGATTTTATGATTAACATAGAGATGTTGGGAAGGATGAAAGTTTGGCAAGAAAGTCTCACAGATATGCATGCCTAGCAGAAAGATTTTTTAAATGTAGAATCTGAAGAAGGAATGAAAGAAATGAAAGAAGAAATGAAAGCAAGTTTTGATATAAAAGAAAACAATCCATTTACTGGCTAACCAAGGAGGCAAAGGGTGTGTTAGTTAGAAGGGGTTTTTATGGCTTAGAGCAAAGGATAAACCCACCTCAAACAGGATGATGTTTTTACCAAGCATGAAGATAGCACAGGCAAACAAGTCAGCAGATGTTGCAAGTAGAAAAAAGGTCTCAGAATTTTCCATTGCAAGAAAACTGAAAAGCAACTTCTAGCTTAAACTGTAATGTACTAACTTTGAGTGATTGGAGAATAGTAACATGAATATGGTAATTATAGTAGTTATGATAGGCTATAGATAATAGTTAAGGTATAGCTTGGTTCTACTGCATTAAGATGCTCAAAAAAGAAAAGTATATAATGCATTGTAACCAAAACCAAAGGGTCTCCAGCCCTGCCTGCAGCTGGAGCTGACAGCTGTAGGCACAGCTCTGTCACCCACAACCCTGGGCTGCTGTAACCTCTTGGATGGAATAAACTGCATTTTGGATACAATAAACTGCATTTTGTATACAATAAACTGCATTTAGAAGAGCCCCTGGAGTCCCACATCCCTCACTTCAGCTCTTACATAGAGAGCCACAGCTCAGGGCTAAGGCAAGCTGTGCTTGCAACTCCCCCTGAACTATGAGCAGTCTGGTTAAAAAAAAAAGAAGTGGCTTTGTTGATAGGAAATAGTCTATCCAGAATGAAGTGTATTGCAGGAACTTGCCCACTTTATCTCAATGTGTTATGAAAAACATGTCAGTGAGTTCCAATATGTTTATAAATTAATTTCAATGTCAACTTCTTGTTGCAACATTATCATACTGATGCCACAATGTTCAGCTTTCTTCCATGTCCATTTCAATAAACCACATGCAAATATTGGCTTTCTGTGTTACAACTTGAAACAAAAGAAGTTTTAATAATAGGAGTTTCCTGCAGCCAAGAAATTCTACCAGATCAAACAGAAATTGTCCCCAATAACAGTTTGTATGTTAGCAACTGGGCATTGAAACACAATTTTTCCTAAAGGAGGTCAGAAGTGGGATGTGGCTGTTGTCATCTTGTTGCCTGCAAGAAAAGACAGAAGCAAGGAAAAAACACCTCTCCCAGGTGCTGAGCACATAAATCCCTCCAGTACAACATGCACCAAAGCTGGTTTTTATCCCTTCAAATCAAGGGATAAAAAGGAACAAATGAACTGCATGAAAAAAGCCTCTTTATGTGACGTGCTGAACATTCTGGCCAGCACCCAGCACAGATTAACACAAAGCATGTTGGCTGCTGTTACCTGGATTGCTGGAGCCTGCTTTGCTGTCCTGGAAAAGGACTGAGGTACCTCACACCCTTCAGATTTTCTTTCTGAGCTGGCTTTTTCCAGGGGAAGGAGCAGAGTTAAGGAGAGGTACATGCAGTGATCCAGCTGGGACCCCAGCTCAGCTCAGTGGCATCTTAATACAGTAGAACCAATCTATACCTTAACTTTTATCTATAGCCTATCATAGCTACTATAATTACCATATTCATGTTATTGTTCTCCCAGCTCAGCTCAGCTCAGTGGGAACTGTCCCCAATAACGGTTTGTATATTAGCAACTGGTTATTGAAACACAATTTTCTGAAAGGAGGTCAGAAGTGAGATGTGACTGTTGTCATCTCGTTGCCTGCAAGAAAAGACAGAAGCAAGAAAAATACACCTCTCCCAGGTGCTGAGCACATAAATCCCTCCAATACAACATGCACCAGTGCTGGTCTTTATCCCTTCAAATCAAGGGATAAAAAGGAACAAATGAACTGCATGAAAAAAGCCTCTTTATGTGACGTGTTGAACATTCTGGCCAGCATCCAGCACAGATTAACACAAAGCATGTTGGCTGCTGTTACCTGGATTGCTGGAGCCTGCTTTGCTGTCCTGGGAAAGGGCTGAGGTACCTCACACCCTTCAGATTTTCTGTCTGAGCTGGCTTTTTCCAGGGGAAGGAGCAGAATTAAGGAGAGGTACATGCAGTGATCCAGCTGGGACCCCAGCTCAGCTCAGTGGGGTCAGGGTAAGATGCCAATAGTGACGGTGCAGCTCCAGCACCACATGTGTTTGCTCCAAGGTTCTCTCAGAAATCTGATTTTATCCTCTAGCCTTACTAAAATTTAAATACAGACAAAGGCCTGTCCCACAGAAGCTGAAATCAAGACTCTGTGCTACTGCCTACCCTAAACCCACCTAGTCCCTGCACAGTGGGCCAGATTGTGTCTTGGAAAATTGTATTTTTGCCTTTGCCGCCTTGATGGCTGAAAAAACCATTAAAAATTATGCCTTAGCTTCCTGCAGCAGCTGACAGCTTGACACAGGGGCCCTATCTAAACTGTTCCTATTCAGTGGGGCTATGAAATGAGGAGGAATGTTTAAATATCAGTATTGCTTAACTAATGATAATTTTTTTCCCAGAAATCTGGCAAATATGCAAGTACCACAGTGCTTCCCAGCTCCCTGTGAGTGCCAATCTCATCCCACATGTGTTCCCTGCCCAACTGTCACAGCATGCAGCACCCCCTAAACTTCCACCCTGCAGCAAAGACACAAAACCTAAGAGCATGAGGGGGTTGTGCATAATAAAACAGACTTTGTATTACAAAACCCCCACCCAACAGTGCATGGTATTCTACCTGTATTATTGGCACATTTGTATTAGAAATACAGTTTCACGCTGGAAGATGCCTCAATAAGTAAAAACAGATGAAACCACAGCATACAGTGCTCAGCTGACCAGAAAAGAAGAGGGTGTTACAATCCAAGGTGCTGTCAGTGTAATCAGAGCCCTTTTTTCCATGGAATGTTTATGCTTAGGGACTTGATCTATAATGGGAAGACACCTGAGGCAGAGGAATGGCAGGCAACAGTGCAAAATGCAGTTTTTATCCCCCCAAAACACAGTTTCCAGTGTAGCTGTTCCTGGCATGACAGTGTTCCAGGCTCCACACCACAGCTCCTGTCTCAGGTGGGGTGACCACAACAGTTTGGAGCATTCCTTTAGTAAAACCAGGGGACCACAAGGATGTATTTTATAAACATATCAAGTGGGAACAAACCCTGGAGAAGCCACATCAGCAAGAACACAGAGATGATTTAATTGTGAGCAGCTTCTGCTCAATATTAAGCAGTTCAGCTGCTAGAGAAGGAGGTCTCTGGGACGGCCTTTCAGCAGCTGGAGTTGAAGGAAAATATCCAGTGAATTGTGAGCACCCTGCAGAGGGTCTGCATGGCACAGAGGCCTGCAAGAGCAAGAGAACAGCCCCAAAGGCCAAGGAGGTAATTCAGCATCATGTTCCCACAGCCTGGCTCCGACTGGAGCTGCTGTTGTGCCTCACCTTGCAGAGCTATCCCAGCCACTCACACAGCCCGCAGTTCCAGCAGAAGCTACACACACAGGTGCCACGCTACAAACATCTGCAGAGCAAGGACTTTGAGGAGCAGATGGTTGCCAAAGACATCCAGGTAATCTTCAGAGAGGCCGGGAAGCAGCCCAGCCCCTACCTGCTCTAAGGGTCCCTTCAGAGACAAGATGCTCTGGCAAAACTCTGGCACTGCAGCCAAACCAACTCCTACCAAACCAAGCCTGGACCACTTTCTGCATTGTCTCACCCACTTTCTGCATTGTCTCTCCCACTTTTAATGTACAATCTTGTGTGATTTTTGCAGCAATTCTTCCAGTCTGTGTTTGTGAAGTTATCACTTACCTCTGCAAGCATAGCAGTTTGTGATTTTCAGCGCAGCAAAACATTTTTAAACACTTGATACACCTCTCCAGACTTTGTGGAACTCCACACTGGCAAAAGTTTTCTTCAAGGCTGCCCTGGTTGACAAGAGTGACCCCTCTGACTGTGTGGAACAGTACAGGGCTGCTTTCCTCAGCAGCAGGGTCAGCTACAGCAACCTTCATTCGTGTCCAGCTGCTCACAGCAATTCCTAAATCATCCTTCCAACGCAGCCTCTGCCTGCTCTGTGTCCCTCCAGAGACAAGATGCTCTGGCAAAACTCAGATCAACTCCCACCAAACCAAGCCTGAACCACTTTCTGCATTGTCTCATCTGCTTTTAATGTACAATCTTGTGTGATTTTTGCAGCAATTCTTCCAGTCTGTGTGTGTGAAGTTATCAATTACCTCTGCAAGCATACTTACAATGTCTGCCTTTGTGCTGCAAGGCTGGACAGGAGGGCAGGAAGGTCGGACAAAACATTTCTTTATACATAGAAATATTTTTTTGCCAGGAAAACAATACAGGGAAGCAGCAGCTTAATGGGACCCAAGTAAAACACAGAAGCTTTTTTGAACCTTTTCCTTTTTTCTGAAGGCCTTGATTCAAAGCCTCCTCCAAGCCATGCAGTGAGTTGAATCACTTGCTTTATGGGATCACCTTGGAGAGTCACATATCAGACCAAAGAGTCTGTGTCACAGTCAACTTATTTTCCACAGCCTTTAGACAATTCTTCTTCACAAGGATACAGATCTAGTGACTTAAACACATCAAGTTTAACAACAAAACCACTACTTTGGTTTCTGGCTAGCACTGATGCCCAAGGCTTTCATCTCCTAACCCACTGCATGCCCACTGTCACAACTTCTCTGTTATCCACATGTTTTGACAAAGACAGAACAGAGATATGGTGTACTCCATAACTGATGTACAAACTGGGTGAAGGGGAACTGTAGCAGGAATTTAATTTTGGAGTTGAATTATAGAACATCTCTATCTATATTCCTGACTCTTATTCTGGTAATGTTGTCTGAGAAGAGTTTAACCCACAGTTGCCACCCAGGCAACATTTAATCAGCTGCTCACTGCAAGGCAGCAGCTTCTAGGTACATCTAGGACTTTGATGAGGCTGCATCATCTGCTTCAGAACCTATTTCAGTAAATATAACTGGTTTGTTTTTCTCTTGTCTCCTAATTTGCTTCAAAGTGACACTGAATGGACATGTCACTGAAAGTGACATTTTACTGAATGGATCAATCATCTCACAGCCAAGAAGGCAGCAGACACGGAGAAATAAGAAGTTTTAGGATGTTCAACAACTATAGCTTTGCTTTGAAACACAAATATTTACCACCAAAAAGAAAACACCAGATGAGGTCACTGTCCCCAAGAGATCAGAGCTCTCTTCCCTTTAACCTCTGATCAACAAGGGCAGAGCGTGAATCTTTGTCTCATTCTAGGAATTGACCACCAGCAAGGTTTGGGAATCAGTTCCCACTCACTCATGGGACACAGGCACGTGGACAGGTAAAGACAGACAGGTGCCTCTGCCTGCAGTGATCCTGAAATCACAGAGCCTGAAGTGGGAACAGCCCTTCTGCACAGGTTCTGCAGCATTTGTGAGCTCTGACACATTTATCTGCAGCTGCAGACGTGTGCTGGCACACAGACATGTCCTACATAGGCAAAGGGATTGCTGGATCTGATAACAGGGGCAGGACTCTGCCCTGTGCACATCTGCATGCCCTAAACGTGCTCCAGGGGGTTTAGACTCAAGTTTTGCATATTCAGAATGTAACCTGACTTGTAATTAAACCCTTGGTGACTTTTGGAATGCCTCTTCAGTCTTGGCCTCCTGCTGGGCAGGGCAGCTGCTATGGCTTTAGAAAACCTGTCTTTTGAAGGTCTGAGGCAAGGAGGTCAGGCTGATGTCTCAAGCCTGCACAGATCAAACTCAGAGTGCGTGGCTGCTTCATCCACAATATTATACCCTACAGCACCTCCATTAGGCTGCAGCTCCACTCTGAGTGCAGCAAAACATTTTTACGTACAGCTCTAGACTTTGTGGAACTCCACACTGGCAAAAGTTTTCTTCAAGGCTGCCCTGGATGACAAGAGTGACCCCTCTCACTCTGTGGAACAGTACAGGGATGTTTTCCTCAGCAGCAGGGTCAGCTACAGCAACCTTCATTCATGTCCAGCTGCCCATAGCAATTCCTAAATCATCCTTCCAACCCAGCCTCTACCTGCTCTGTGTCTCTTCAGAGACAAGATGCTCTGGCAAAACTCTGGCACT
Source organism: Arremon brunneinucha (assembly GCA_035583215.1). Classification (NCBI taxonomy): domain Eukaryota; kingdom Metazoa; phylum Chordata; class Aves; order Passeriformes; family Passerellidae; genus Arremon; species Arremon brunneinucha. Next base: position 21,085,520 of record JAWWEX010000017.1, read on the forward strand.
GCAGCCAGACCAATTCCTTCTCCCAAGCCAAGCCTGGATCACCTTCTGCATTGTCTCACCTACTTTTAATGTACAATCTTCTGGTTTTTTTGCAGCAATTCTTCCAGTCTGTCTTTGTGAAGTTATCACTTAACTCTGCAAGCATAGCAGTTTGTGATTTTCAGCGCAGCAAAACATTTTTAAACACTTGATACACCTCTCCAGACTTTGTGGAACTCCACACTGGCAAATTTTTCTTCAAGGCTGCACTAATTGACAAGAGTGACCCCTCTGACTGTGTGGAACAGTACAGGGCTGTTTTCCTCAGCAGCTACAGCCACCTTCATTCGTGTCCAGCTGCTCATAGCAATTCCTAAATAATCCTTCCAAATTGCACTGTGATAATTTAGGGATTGCTGGCACTGTGGACTGTTCAGGGAGCTGGTTGGTTATTTTTTCATCTGGATGTGATAAAACCTTCCATTCAGAGCACATCTGCAGAGATGTATTAGTACAAGCAAGGTAGTTACAAGCAAAAGGAAACAAATTCGGCTTTCCCATCCAGAAAAATGCCCAGGAAGCAATTGCACTAGTGTTGATTGTCCACATAAAAATGCAGCTGTGGTGATCTGGAGCTTCCTAGTCCACTGCAGAAGACAGAGAAATGCTAAGAGAAAGAAATCAACAAATCCTGCTGTGAGCTCAGCATATCTGGATTTTCCTGCATTTATAAGATGAGAGCTTTTGTGGCTTCTGATGGAAGAGACCTTAACCAGAAGGAGGGGGAAGGAAAATGGAGGAAAAAAAAAAAAAGAAATGGCAACATTCTATTACCTGACATTAAGGTATCCAAATCTGGCACTTGCAACAGCGAGGACAAAATCAATTCCCACCTTCAGGCTGAAACATGACCTTGATTTTGGTGTCCAAAGCAGAGTTAACTTGCATTTGTTGACCACTAATTTCATTGTCTCCCTTACTTCCCTCCCCTTTGGGCCGGAGTGTTCCCATGACTCTGGAAGGCAGCTGGCTGCAGTAGCTGTGTCACATTCATATTTTCTGAAAAATCCCTTCACCCAAGATTTTCTCCTGGGAAGCTGAGAAGCCTCAGAGAAAAGGAAAACAATTCTTATCTCATTTGCTTCTCCTGTGTTTTGCTCCTTTGGAATGTGTTTGGAACCCACAGGTGATTGTTTCATTGGATTCTGCTGTGAGTTGTTTTCACTCTTTGGTCAATCAGGGCCAAGCTGTGTCTGGACTCTGGAAGGAGTCAAGAGTTTTCATTATTATCTTTTTAGCCTTCTGTAAGTATCCCTTCTGTATTCTTTAGTATAGTATTCTTTAATATAATATAGTATCATAAAATAATAAATTAACCTTCTGAGAACATGGAGTCAGACTCATGATTCCTTCCTGCCACGGGGCACCCCACAAATACAATAGTAGCTGCTCCAAGTGTTTGGGATCAGGTGATCCCCGTGCCCACCCCTGCTCAGGGAAGAAGGAAAACCTCACCATCACCAGCAATCCCTTTTCAGGCTCTCTAGTGCATTCTGGTTGGAAAAAAAGTGCCACAGGTCTTGGTCCATCAATTCAGCAAGAGCCAGGAGGCTCTTGGTGCTCTGCTTCTGGCCCAGCCTGCAGATCTCCATTGTGTCACTTAGCACTGCCATGACAACAGGAAACATCTGGCCAGATGTTAAAAAAAATACTGCCAAAGGTGCTCAGGGTGGGCCCACTTTAGTCAAAGTGATTCAAATCAATCTTAATCACATTTAGGAATCAGCAAGCAGGAAATGTTGTTTTGAAGTCACTGATTTGATCTGTTTCTAAGAGAAGGCGAGTCAGACTCACCTGTCACTTGTGTCTGAACACAGCTCATTGCCAGGGTTTCTGTCTCAGCAAAAAATGACAAAAGTGATGTGTATTTAAGCATTTTGACAGCTGATAGCAATCAGAAATCTGAATGTGTCCAGGGTGTTTTGTACTTATGCGGTCTTAACTTCCTGTTGCTAGTGTATGCACCCTTGAACATTAGAAAAAAAAATAATTTAAAATGCAAGGAAAATAGAATAAAATTATGTCTTTAAGTGCTAAATAAACTATCAAACATGAAGTAGAAAAGGGTGTTGGAGTGCAGAAAAGCACTCAAGACCAAAAAAAAAGCCATAACACAACCATTCTTATACATGTACTGAACTGAGTCAACTGTTGAAATGATTAAGCAGTTGGCAACCAAAAGCCTCCTCTGGGGACAAATTCAAGACTTCTGAGATGTTTCAAGTTCAGATAAGTCTCTCTTACTGAGTTACTTCAGGTTGTCCTTTAACTATAAGGAGCCAGAGAGATAGAGGGAAAAAAAATCTACTTCATATTAGGCAAGATTAATTACTTTTCACAAAAAGTCTGAAGAACCACCTCAACATAAGCAATGCTGGTTGCTTGTATTTTAAAAGTCACTCAAATTTTATGCCATGCTTTCCATCACTTCAGAATTTCAACAAATCCTCACAGCTTTAATATTTTTGTTTTACAGCAAAGAAAGGGTTTAAATTGGACTTGATGATCCTAAGTGTCTTTTCCAACCTAAATGATTCTATGAAATATTTACTTACCTCCATGAATAAACTCTAAATGAAAATTTGCACCAAAAGATCCCTTTAGCATTCCACAAATTTCACCTGAGCAATGAACTCATTGCCTGGACTGGCAATGAGTGCAGCGTCCCACAGGTGATTTGGGAGGAAACCAGCAGTACTCTAACCAGGTTAAATCTGAAGTCTCTCAGCAGCAAGGAGGAGGTTAATAACTAAAATAAAAATAGGGAAGTGTTTTCAAAGAATGAAGCAGAAACTCATAAAATTACAGTTCTGGGGAAGAGAGGTTATCTCCCAGTGACCAGCCTCAGCTGAAGTGTGGAGCTACTTCAGTATTTGCAAGTCAGTGGTTTAAAGGAGAGTTCAGTGCTGTTCAGCATCATGACATGTGGCAAAACCAGTGAGAAATAACACACAGACAAATCCCACAGAACTGGATAGGAGCAAGCAATGAGAGGAACACTCCCAGGGAGATTTTCACTGCCACCCAGACCCTGGAAGCAGCCAAGGGCATCTCCTGCTCCATGAGGAAGCCAAGCAGCCACTGAGCTGTCTTGTGCACTTCCTGCCATGTGTTTGCTGTTTAAGGGACAGTGGTGCCCCTGGCAGAAGCCTCAAAGTAAGGCAGATGAGTCATTTAATAGACAATATTGATATAAAAGAAGGAGATGCTGGTCATCATGAGTTATCAGAGCAAAAGCAGCTTCAGACAGACCTGCACAGGGTCTGTGTCTTGTGGTGGTGTTCACAGGGGTCCCAGGACGAGGGAAGAGATGAGAATCTTGACTCCATGTTTCAGAAGGCTGATTT
>JAWWEX010000017.1:21096599-21123035 GCA_035583215.1 Arremon brunneinucha
GGCATGGCGCTCCCGACGGCCGCGCCGCGCTGCCCGTAGGTGCGGCGGCGCCCAGGGCCGGGCGGGCCCGCGGCGATGAGCCACAGAGGGACTGTGAGGGTGCCGGGCGGGGCGCGCTGAGTAGCCCATGATGGCGAGGGGGACGCGGGAGGGGGGAGATCTCTGAGGTGTGAGGCGGGACGAGGTGTCCGTGACGGGAGTGGGGGTGGAGGGCGGCTGTGGGGCCGCACCGTGACGGGGGATGCGGGGCTCGGGGCCCTGGAGAGGGCCGGGCCGAGGGGCCGGGCTGGGTTGGGGCTCAGCTGTGGCTGGGGTGCAGGGAGGGAAGGGCCGAGGAGAACAGGAGCGGGCAGCGGCTGGGGAGGTGCGGGGCTGGGGCTCTATGAAGGGAAAGGTGTGAGGCACGGGGCTGGGGCTCCATGAAGGGAAAGGTGTGAGGTGCGGGGCTGGGACTCCCTGAAGGGAAAGGGGTGAGGTGCAGGATTAGTGTTCCCTGAAGAGGAAGGTGTGAGCTGCAGGGATGGGGCTCCATGAAGGGAAAGGTGTGAGGTGTAGGCTGGGGCATCCTGAAGGAAAAGGTGTGAGGAGCAGGGCTGGTGTTCCTTGAAGGAAAAGGTGTGAGGTGCGGGGCTGGGGCTCCATGAAGAGGAAGGTGTGAGGTGTAAGGTTGGGGCTTTGTGAGGAGGAAAGTGTGAGATGCAGGGTTAGTGTTCCCTGAAGAGGAAGGTGTGAGGTGCAGGGTTAGAGTTCCCTGAAGAGGAAGGTGTGAGGAGCAGGGATGGGGCTCCATGAAGGGAAAGGTGTGAGCTGCAGGGTTGGTGTTCCTCGAAGAGGACGGTGTGAAGAGCAGGGCTGGTGCTCTCTGAAGAGGAAGGTGTGAGGTGCAGGATTGGTGTTCCCTGAAGGGAAAGGTGTGAGGTGCAGGGCTGGGGCTCCCTGAAGAGGAAGGTGTGTGCTGAGCAGCTGAGCTGTAGTGGGGACAGTGGGAGCGGAGGAGTGCTCCCAGTGAGGGGATTGCTGAGGAGGAGCAGGAGAAAAGGAATGTCTGGGGATGGTGCTGGGAGTGGTGGTGAGGCAATAGAACTGGGGTCAGCTGTAATACTGGGGAGCGTGCTGAGGTGATGGCAGGGAAAATGGAGGCTGGGACTTGGTCAGTGTGTAACATTAGAGTGAGGCTCCTTGACACATCTGGAAGGCATTTCTGTAAAGAATTGAGAAATGCACTGTGCAAGGAGGGCCTGGCAGACTTAGAACGTGCTGGCAGGTTCAAGGAGCACTTCAGATGAAGGAGAGAAAAAAGATGCAGGTAACTCTTCAGGGGAATGAGCCAGCTTCCAAGAACCTCACTTGAGATCTGTGTGTTCTTGCTTGTCACAGTTGACCAGTGGAGAAATCATCACTTTCCTGCTGTGCTGCAACATCCTAATCCTCCCTGATTTTGCAAAAAACCCCATCCTGTAGGCATGGCTCACCTGAGAGAATTTGCTAGCCAGGTAAGTGGTGATTAAAAGTTTGTTTTAAAACCCTCTTTAAGGGTTTACATAATGGTGTTTGCTCTTGATACGAGGGTTTCAAACAAAGAACCAGAAAATCACTTTTTGCCACTCTTTATCTCTGTTGCACAGGTCTCAGCTTACTCCTGTTAGCTGATTGACCTGTGCCTGACTCTGTGCCTGGTGTTGGGCTGATAGTGGTGTGTTGCCAGCCATACAGAAAGGCTCCACAGTGGGTGAAGAATTCACTTTCTCTGGATTTAAGTGTGTTCTTTTTAGGGAGACAGGAGTCACTGGCTTTCTGAGCATTTTTAGAAGGGGAAGTCTAGAAATGGGAATAGAAAAACGGTGTATGTTGGCCCTACATGCCTTTCTAAAGTGTTTATGGCATTAATCTCAGAAAAATGGTGCTTGTAACCTTGCTGCATAAGAGGCAGTGATATTTGATACAGGGTCATAACTCTTCCAAGAGATGTCAGCCTCTGTGGATGTGGTTAAATGCTGCTGTTGTGGTGACATTTTCACAAGGGGAGTGTGGAAAGATGATGCCAGGATTTGGGACTAAAAGCTAAAGCACATTAATAGTATTGCCTTGCATCTTCTTCCCTCTGAATTTGGTTGTGAGGTGTGTTTGATTATTGGCAGATGTCAATACTGAGCACAGGTCTTTTTAAACCATTTTGGGGCATTATTCTGTTCTGCTCTTAGGTGTAGAATTACTAAAAGCTTTAGTGGTTTGAGCTGATGCTTTCTCTGAACCTTGACTGATTTAAAATTGATTTGCAATGCACCTCAGTTTGCATGCTGTCTTTCACATCAGCTGTTTCCCCAAAGTGTGTGTGGAATTAAATGTGAATATAATGCCTGGCTGAGTCACTGCACAGGGAGAGAAGGGGAAGGATACTGTCTGATTAGGGCTGAAAACAGTTCTGGAGCTGCAGAGGAGATTGCTCTGAAGCTTTTTTTTGTACACTGCATTCACTCTTGAAGCTTATCAGCATTCTGGTGGTTTCAGCTCTGGATTTATTATGGAAATGTTAGGCATTGTCAGACCCTGTCATCCCATGACTGTCTGGTCTTGGCATAGAAAACCAATCTGTGCTGTCCATTCCTCCAGTCTTTTCAGGAATCCCTGGTGTGGCTGAGGCTGGCTGGGAGGGCAGTGGGAACTGCCCTGAAGTTTTCTTCCCTGGGATTTAGGGAGCAGTGGAGGGTGCTGTGAAAACCAAGACTGAGACTTGCATTGGGCTGTCAGGGGCTTGGCTTGTCTTTGGTTCTCAGCTCTGGTGCTGATGGGCAGAGTCACCTTAGGCCACTGCCCAGGCTGCTGTGCCTCTGTGCTGCCATTTCCCTGCCTCAGCTGCTTCTGCTCTCTTTCCTTGGCTCCCTTTGTGTGAGCACACAGCACTGCAGGCCTCTGGTCTTGGTCTGAAGCTCCCAGGGGATGGATTTGTGTTAGTTACTCTGTTTAAAGCTCTGATTTGGGCTCTGTTTCTACATTTGTTGTTCCTTACCTGACCTTGGAGAAGCCAATTAGGTTTTTTTGGCTACATAATGCTTCATCTCCTGAAGCAAAAGAGCACTGCCTGTGAAGAGAGCTGGGAGTTTCAGACAAACAGTGTTTCAAAGTGTTGCACACAAACTTCCCTCTTTTCTATACTCCAGAAATTCCAAACTGTCCCAGGTTTTGGCAGTTGCAGAGAGCAATGCACAGATTTCATATAGACAGGGGAGCTTTCAATGGTTCTAGATACAAAGCTGGTTTCACCAAAGAGACTCCTGGTAGCCCATAGGTGAGTGTTCATCATGCTGAATGAGAAGTTGGGAAGAGCAGATGAGTTCTATTAAAACCAACTTCCTTCTTCCACTGTGTTTGTCAGAACAGAATTATGTTTGTTTGTTTGTTTGGCTGCTTGGAGAGTGCTGCAGTCAGAAATAACTCTAAATGTGGCTGTGGTTCCACAGAAACCCTTTGAAGTTGCTGCATTCCTGGTCAGCTTCAGCTCATAAACTGTTGTGGCCTTGGCAATCTTCTGGTACAGAGCTCTCCCATGTAGAGCAGTGATTCCAGTTCCAACCTGCACCACATTAAGGAGTTCTCATTTCCAAAAGGATTGAAGCACCCCTCAGTGTTTTTTGCAGCAAATGCAGGCGTGATCCTTGCTCTTGAATATTTTGAGAGTAAAATCCTGCTGGACACAGCCCAGAGAGAAGATCTTCAGCTGCTTCAAATGGTGTTTGCTTCTGTCCCCAATATGCAGCTTATCTTTCCAGGCAGTAGCTTTGAAATGAGGGCAGATACTTACGCTTCTTCTCTAGTACTTATCCACATCTTCTCAGAGACTGTGGCTAGCATGTCTGAGCAGCTGGAGGTGGCAGAGCTGCCAAAACCATTCTTTCCCCATGAAGCAGCTGGTGTTACTCCCAGGCTTGTATCATAACACACTGCAATTCCTGATGGCTGCAGTGAGCTGGTCTGTTTTAAAACATGGTGTCATCAGTCAGGATGGCAAACCCTCCCACACCTGTCAGGACAGAGCATCCTTCTTTCCTGTGCTGTGGGATTGGATCCCAGAGGGCAGAAATGGAGCCCATTACCAGGAAATTGTCATCATCCCTCTCATACTTATTCCCTTCCTGCAGTTAAACTGAGCTGGTGCATTGTGTGCTCTCCCTCCAAAGCCTGCCCAGGCCTGCCTGAGCCATCTCCAGTGCCTGGCTGGCTGCTCTCAGTGCAGAGGAGCAGCAGGAAGCTTTTTGCTTCAGATCTGCTCTGTAACAACCAGTCAGCCAAAGAAAATGTTACAATGCAGTGATCATCCCTTAGTGGCTTTACATGTAGAACAAGGAGCAGCTGCTGCTGCTGGAGCTCCATTTTTACATGTAGAGCAAGGAGCAGCTGCTGCTGACCTGGAGCTCCATTTTTCAGCTCTGATGGGTTCTGGGAACTTGGAAGAAAAATGGGAAGAGCCCACACTGGTGGAGCAGTTGCAAAGGTGACAGGTCCTAATAAGCTACTTGGGGTTATCTGTGCTCATTTAAGCAGGTATAAAGCATTTCATCTGGATTGTGCTGCTTCCTGCTAATGAAGTTTTCCAGGTGTGTTTGTAGCACTGCAATTCCAGAAGATTTGCAGCCAGGGTGGTTCTCTAACAAGATGACTGGTACTGAGATAAGTTATATTTAGGAGAAGGAGGGATGATGCTTGTTACTGCTCTCACCATGGTGCTGTGCAGGTGTGTTGGGGAAGGGGAGAGTCAGGCTCATGGAGAGTCAGGCACTCTCTCCTGACAGAGCAGGGCAGTTCCACAGCTCTCCATTCCTGATTTGTGCTGCTCTCTGATGAGTGCTGAGGCTTTTGTGCCCACAGATATGAGCATTTGTGTTTGTCAGCACAGATCACCATGTGGTGTCTCAAACTGGATTTTTTTAATGGACAAGGGCTTCTGAACAATGTCCTGCAGACAGGACATCTCAGTTTGTTGTGGAAGTTCAGAGTTGCTGAAAATGCCACCTGGCAGTTTCTTCTGTGGTGTTCACAAGGTGTGCTCTTGAGCAGACATTGACCTGCTTGAATTGGGCATGGTCCTGTTTCCTCCTCCCTGTTTACAGAAAGGGAAAAAATTCATCAGCAAACTGTGCTCCTCCAGCAGTGTGTGGTGTGTCACAGTGTAACTGTGGCTGGAGTGACTCTGTACCCCTTGGCCCTGTGCTGGCTCCCTGGACTCTTTCTGGCTCTGATTTCTGCAGTTTTGGCCAGTGCATCAAGGGATGTTCATCCTCAGCCCCTCCACAGTCAGACCCTTGCCCTGTCACCTGTGAGCTCTAAAGCATTTCCAGGTCAGTATTGAGAAGGTAAATCCAGTACCTACAAACTAAATATCCTAATATTTCCACCCTGATGGGGGTGGGCCTGTCTCACCTCCCCATCTGTGACATTGTTTTTCTGAGTCCCTTGGGCAAAATTTCTGTGTGCTTGTCAGCAGCTTTGTCTCCTCCACCACACCTACCTGAACTCCTTTGTTCTACAGAAAACAGGATAAACCAACATCCAGGTCTGCAAGGTTGTTTACAGAGCTGTCCATGATGACAGAGCCTGCCACATAAAGTGGTGGTTGTCCCTAAAGCTGCCTGCCACAGCCAGTGATCTTATGTTTGATGGCTTCATCTGGAGAGATCAGTCCTGACTCTGATGTGCCCTACCAAGCTGAGGGCGAGCACTTACTTCCACTTTGCTGTTTCTTACCTCATGGAAAAGTTACATGGGAGGGGAGGAATGTTTTCATGAAGATTTGCTTCCCTGCAGTATTCATGTGGGTAGTGTTTCTTTTCTGAGCTGAGCAGGTGCTTCTAGGAGATGATCCTCTTTCTCTCCCTTCTCCCTGATGTGTGGGAGTGGCTGATGTGTTGTAGGCATTTTTAGGGTGCAGTAGGTCACTGTGCATAATAATGTTTGGGGCACTTTCTTGCCCCTTCCTCCAAGCTGGTCAACAGGTGGAAACTATTCCTGGTCTGCAGTGAGCCTGGACTGTGGTCATCATTCTCATGTTGTCCCCTAACATTTCTCAAGCTCAGATCCTCTTCCCTCCACCTCCCTCTCTCCAGTCTCTGCTATGCATCTCCAGTTCTTATCTCTGAACATCCCTTCTAGTCTGTTTCCAGTGCATTTGTTCAAAGTACAGCCTGTTTGGGTGTTGCTATGGATGCAAAAGGATATTTGGTTATCCTTCTATATCTTGGGCTGGAGTTTGTGTGGAAATCCTGTTGAGTGAGCTGCCTGTAAAGCTCACCTGGGCCTGGCTTGCAGCAATGCACAGAAGGCAAACAACCTGTGATGACAGACTGGCTTAATCATTAAGCAACACCTTGGGCTGCTCAGTGATGGCCTGCTGCTAGAACGTGGTGTGAGATGGAAAAATGCAGCCTCTGTGTTCTCTGATAAAATCTGCCAACTCCAGGCCCTTGTGAGAGAGCACTCTCCCTGGGTGACGTGTTGGAGGTGACACTGAGAAGTTCTGGGTGTGGAAAATTCCTTCTAATGGCTTGGCTGCTTCCTAAGGTCAGGCCATATTTGTCAGGGTTCTTTTTCAAGCTATTAAAAAAAAAGACAGAAAAACCAATCACAAAGAGCATTTTAGTAGCATGAAGGACCTCCTGGTGTGCAGGTGGACTGAATTAAGTATCATGAGAAAGTGACTGTGATTTATTCCCTTTCTTACCCATATCTTAATAAAGAATAGCTGTGCAGCTGCTGTTAAGAAGTCAGTATTTCTCTGTTAGTAACTGCCTAGTTGATGTGCTTATCTAATGAAGGAGATGCTGTTTGCCTTTGCATCTGAGGGTGCCAGCTAGAGAAGAGGCTGGTACAGAAAAGCAGCTCAGGAGGATGGAGAGTCCATTCTGCTCTCCTGCCTCCTCCTTGCTGCTGACCTTCCAAAAGATGTGGGGCTCCATCTGCAAACATCTGAGGAGAGCTGGGCTGGGAGCTGCCTGGAAATCAGGCTGCAGCAGAGGAGACAGTAAATGTGAACTCAGATTACTGTAGTATTTCACCCTCCAGATAAGTAGGGAAGGGTGCAGATCTTTCTAATATTTTCAGTCTTTGAGTGCAGGAAGGCTAACTAGGGAAACATTTTTATTTGGCTTCTTGCTTGTGCTCATTGTCTCATCAGATCTCCAGGAGAAATCTGGTTCTGGTACCCCTTGCTGGTCTGTACTGGAGTGTGAACAGATGCCTGCTCATGGAGCTGCTTAGGCACCAGTTGGTGCCTGCAGTTGAGCAGCCCTGTCCCAATGGAGCTGACACTTTCCATAGCAGTATTTGCTGACATTCTCATGCTGGGCTTCCCTCCTTTTCCTTCCCCACTGTGGTCTGCAGGGTTGGAAACCTGTGGAAAAGGTTTCTTCAGTTCTAATCTTTGATATATTCTGTGCTAAGTTTCTAAGACTGTTTAAGATAGGTGAATTTATCAAGGTAGTAGGTGCTGCACTGATACAGAGATGAGCTGTATGGGGATGTGTGGGGCTCTGCAGCCTGGGAACTGAATGGAATTCTCCCATCTCATGGTTTAGCACTCCAGGGTGGATCCTGAGGAGCTGTTCACCAAGCTGGAGAGGATTGGCAAGGGATCCTTTGGGGAGGTGTACAAAGGCATCGACAACCGCACCAAGGAGGTGGTGGCCATCAAGATCATTGACCTGGAGGAGGCTGAGGATGAGATTGAGGACATTCAGCAGGAGATCACAGTGCTCAGCCAGTGTGACAGCCCCTACATCACCCGCTACTATGGCTCCTACTTGAAGGTACAACAGACCAGGCTGGTGCCTTGCCAGTGGTTTGGGAATGGGGAGGTGTGGTATTCTCAGGGAGGAAAGGTGAATCTGACTCCATGTTCTTAGAAGGCTAATTTATTATTTTATGATCTAGATTATATTAAAGAATGCTATACTAAACTATACTAAAGAATAGAGAATGGATACTTACAGAAGGCTAAAAGTTAATAATGAAAACTCATTATTCTCTCCAGAGTCTGACACAGCTTGATGGTGATTGGTCATTAAGTAAAAACATTTCACATGAAACCAATCAAACAACCACCTGTTGGATAAACAATCTCCAAACACATTCCAAAGCAGCAAAACACAGGAGAAACAAATGAGATAATATTGTTTTCCTTTTTCTCTGAGGCTTCTCAGCTTCCCAGGAGAAGAATCCTGGGCAAAGAGGATTTTTCAGAAAATGTGATGGTGACAGGGAGGGCTGCTCTGTGGGTGCTGCAGTGGGTGGTGGCACATGGCCCTGCAAAGTGACGTGTGAGTGGCAGCATGGCAGCAGGAGCAGTGGTGCCTCTGCTCACTGCACTGATGTGCACTTGATAGCAGACTGGGCTTTAAGGCACTTGCTGGGCATGTGGAAATGAGGTGCCCTGTACTTTGTGGTACCAAGAGCAGGGCACTTCACTGGAGAGCAAGTTATTTGTTGAAGACTGAACTTTCCCTGATCTGACAATTCTGGAGAGGAAGTTGATGGAATACTTTTCCAGAATAGCACAGTGTTAAGGCAGTACCACTGAGGGATTTATGCCTCTGAAAAAAAGAGGAGATTGAAACTCATTCATTTCACATTTCATCAGAAAAAGTGAAGAGTATATGAACTGAGTCTATGGAGGAGTACTAATACTGCTTCCACTGAGAGCAGGTTTAGGAATCCCTGATGGAAGTAGTGGCCTGTGCATGCTGGCTGCTGGAGGTGAATGTAACAGTGGGACTGTAGCAAACAATTCCTGAGCTCTTTGGGTCCTGAATATTCCTCCCTTATTTTTCAAAGGCCATAATGCATTTTCTCAGCCTTCTGCTGTAGTTTCATGGACCTGCTGCTTATCTTCTGTTGGGACCCTGGAACCCCAGCATGGAATCTCTTCTCTGAGGAGTAAGAGTGCTGATTGTGCCCTTCATGCTGACAGCTCTGTTAATGAGATCAAAGGCTGCTATGCTCCCCTGCCATTGCCAAGAAGGATTTATGCTGGATGAGCTGCTGGAGAGATGTTAAAGGGCTCCAGCCTGGGATAAGCTTATCTGTGGGCTGGGCAGTCTGGTGCCTGTAGGGGCACTTGCCCACATAAAACTGCAGACTGAGAGTTAGCAATGTGCTGGAGGCAGGTAATGCTGTGTCAGCAGAAAAAAGGGAGCTTGGGGCTCCTTCCTTAAACCCCTGAGAGCTGCAGTGTGCAGCAGCTCTTGGATTGTGTACAGGACAATCTTGTGTCTTGCTGCCTCGTGGGTGTCTCATTTTCTGGCTGCTTTTATTACTGTCTTTGCTCTTGGTTTGTGCTCTTGCTTGCAGGGCACTAAGCTGTGGATAATCATGGAGTACCTGGGAGGAGGTTCAGCCCTGGATTTGGTGAGTAAGTGGCAAGTTCTGGACTATGAAAAATACTGACTGAAGCCTTGGTTTGTGGAGTGCCAGACACTCACTTGCCACATTCCATCCCTTAGGCAGCCCTGTGCCCAAGGGTAAGCAGTGCAGGACACACATGGTGGTTATGCTTATCCCAGGACTCAGGGAATGTTTTCATGGAGCTCAGCTGTCCCAGCACTGTTGTCCAGCATGCTGTGCTGTTGTGTGATGAAAGAGCCACTGAACTGAAAAGTGAACACAGGCAGCTGGCTTTGAGCAGTAAAATCTGTACTTCACCTGGTCAGAGTCATGCTATTGCTCAGTGCTTGCATAGCTCAGTAAGGACATGGTCTGTGATTAAGTTACCCCAAATTTTGAGAGAATACAAATGCAGAATTTACCCACAGGCAAAGGTGCACTGCACTGTATTTTGTCACAGCATTTTTCTCTTTTCCTTAGGACAATAATGCCCATTTTTCCAGAGGGATAACTAATCATGTAGGGAAAACTGCTGAGCTTACAGTGGCTTGGAGGAAAGTGTAGGGGGGCTGTCATCAGCAGAAGTTATCTGAGTGTCAGAACCTGAGCTGTTGCACTGAGAAGGCAGGACTTGGTTAGAGGAGAACTGATGGAAAGGAGGAAGAGCTTTGATACTCCACAGCCTGAGGGTTGATATCTCAGAGGCTGAAATTCAGTACTTGCATGCTGGCAGAGACCTGAACAAGAGAAACTGTTAAAATGTTCTGTTGGCCAGTGTATTCCCAGGCCAAAGTGAGAAAGGAACTGCTCTTTGTTTGGGAAGCCTTTAACAGACTGACAGACTAGCAGAAAATCCCCCAAAGTTTTTCCATTGAATGGTTCCAGGTGCAAACACCAGCATTCTGCTTGTAGCACCTAAATCAGGTGTGCAGGAAGGTGCTTCCTGCTGAGTACAACCTGCTTGGCCAAGGTTTCCAAGTTACAAACTGAGAGCCTGGAAAATCCAAGGCATCAGTCACCCTCTTTTAAGTCACCTTTCTGCCTTTTGTCAGCTGAAGCCAGGACCACTGGAGGAGACTTACATAGCTACTATCCTGAGAGAAATCCTAAAGGGTTTGGATTATTTACATTCAGAGAGGAAGATCCACAGAGACATCAAAGGTAAGATTGGAGAGCTCAGCTCCCTTTCTTGTAATGGATGTTAGTAACATAATACTCAGAGGTATTTTGTTCACCATAACCTGCAAGGTTTCAAAGACTTTCTCAGTGCTGCTTTTCTTGTTGGGTTGCTGTTTTGTGAATCTGATGCTTGTCACTCTATTACAACTCATGCTTTTCATGTCTTTAGGGTTTAGAATAACAGTGAGGATCTGTAGCTCTCCTCTGGCACTTGGAGTTTGGAGCTGAAGTGAAGGAGTCAGTGAAAGGCATGCTCAGATATTAGCTGGCTTGTGTCTGGACATTTGCTTTTGTGCTGGTTATTGTCCTTGTAGCTCACAGCAGGAGTGAGCTGTCCTCAGGCAGGGTTCACAGCCCTAGAAAATCAGGGCAGCTTGTGTCAGCTTATCCTGTTGGTGTTTTTTATAGTCCCTGGCCACGTGTGGTGCACAGAGCTGGCATCTGCCTCTCCAAGAGCAGAGTCCCAGCAAGCCCAGAGCACCAGAGTTCTGCAGGAGGACGGAGGGACAGAGCTGTGGAGCTGGGCCAGGTGCTCACAGCTCTGACCCCTCTGCAGGAGGGGGTGTGAGCACTCAGGGCACAGAAAACTCATGCAGGAAGATTGGGAGAAAAAATTTGGTTGTGTATGCAAGACTGCATGTTTCTAGCACTGCAAGATGTGTAGGTGTTGGCTGCCAGTGGCGGGGAAATGCTGAAAGTTGTTAGGTAGGATCTCAGAATGAAACCCCCATTCCCAAACTTGCACAATGTTACAGTCTGATCAGTGAGTGAGAACCAGTACAAGAGTGGGCCTTGGGCTCTTTGGAAGGATCTGCTGTTTAACCTGGGCTGAATGCTGCTCTGGAGAAAGAAATCAAGAGCATTAGAGACTGTGTTACCCTCCCTTCTCTGTGTGGCCAGGAGTCACATCTCATTGATGGTGTGGTCCTTCACATCTGCTCCCTGCTCCTACCTTAGCAATATTCCCCTCCCGATCCCACAAAGTGCCTGAGCTTGTTCCATGTCACCCAGTGGAGTTCAGAGCATGAGAATGCGTCTGAGGCTGGAAATCCAGGCTGAGGGTTATCACTGGGGTGAAGGGGGATCCCCCAGGAGGGCTCTGCTCAGTATTCAGTTCTCTGTGGGCTGCAGGTGATTCAGAACTCAATTTCTTATTTGTGCATACAGCTGCCAATGTGCTGCTCTCAGAACAAGGAGATGTGAAACTGGCTGACTTTGGGGTGGCTGGCCAGCTGACAGACACCCAGATCAAGAGAAACACCTTTGTGGGGACTCCATTCTGGATGGCACCAGAGGTCATCAAACAGTCTGCTTATGACTTCAAGGTGAGCTGGGAGCAGGATTGCTGCTTGGGGCTGCCATACATGAGGTGGTGCTAGGACAGAAACAGGGCTTGGGAGTGCTGCTTACTGCAGGAATTATTCTTTTCTGTTATGATGCAGAGTCTGCTGGAGATGTTTGTGTATTAGACATGAAATGCCCCATCTGATTTATGTGATTAGCTGTCCTAAAACTGTGCTTTCATCTTGTAGAATTGTTCCTTGCTGTTCTTTGTTCTTTTTCTTCTCTTTTCCAGGCAGACATCTGGTCCCTTGGGATTACAGCCATTGAACTAGCAAAGGGAGAGCCTCCAAATTCTGACTTGCATCCTATGAGGGTTCTCTTCTTGATCCCCAAAAACAACCCTCCAACACTTGAGGGTCACCACAGCAAGCCCTTCAAGGAGTTTGTGGAAGCCTGCCTCAACAAGGATCCTAGATTTGTGAGTATTGCTGCCCACCTGTGAATTTGGGAAAAGCAGCAGAGGTCAAAAATGCTTTCAACAGGGAGGTTCCAGAATTGCAGAGAGAGAATTGCTGAGCTTACAGGATGGACATGTGAGCTGGACTTCCTCATGAGGGGACATGGGGGGACGAGCACTGATCACTTCTCTCTGATGACCACAGTGGGACCTCAGGGAATGGCATGAGGCAGTGCCAGGGGAGCTTTAGGTTGGATATTAGGAAAAGGCTTTTCCCCCAGAGGGTGGCTGGGCACTGGAACAAGCTCCTAAGGGCAGTGTCATGGCCTCAAGGCTGCCAAGAGTTCAAGGAGTATTTGGATAACACTCTCAGGCACTTTGTTGAGGATTGATGGCATTGTTGGGGGCTGTCCTGTGCAGGGCCAGGAGTTGGGTTTGATGATCCCTGTGCATCCCTTCCAGCTCAGGATATTCTGTGACTCCAGCAGCAGTCAGTGAGTGTGTGTTCAGTGTGCAGGGATGGTTAGATGTGACATGCTTTCCTTATCTGCTCCAGAGGCCAACAGCTAAAGAATTGCTGAAGCACAAGTTCATCACACGCTACACCAAGAAAACCTCGTTCCTCATGGAGCTCATCGACCGCTTCAAGCGCTGGAAGTCAGAGGGCCACGGAGAGGATTCCAGCTCTGGGGACTCTGATATGTACGTGCATCTTTGGCATGGAGGCTGCCCCTGCTGCCCCTGCTTGCCCCAGGGTGGCCTACTGCAAACAGCTCAGGTCCTTTTCCCACCTGAGATCTTACCTTGGAGCTTTTGTTCATGGGTGCAAGTGAGTGCTGTTACCTCCTGTTCAGTGGGACTGTTCTAGTCCTAACCTGTGGAGCCTCTTTGCTGAGTGTAAGGAATCAGAGTACTGACACAAAACATTATCTGTGTGTAACCAGTAGAAGAAGGCTCTTGTGGCCTGTATTTTATGCACCTTTCATTAACTACAAGAGCTCCAGGCTTTAGGAGCTGTGGTGAGGGCTCTGTGGTGTCACAGAGCTGCTCTTCACCTGTGGCAGCACTCAAGTGACCAAGCACTCAGAGAAATTGGCTTATGACATCTAAGTCTGGTCCCTCACATTGTGAGCTTGGGTTGTCTTGAAATTCTCGTAAATTTAACTAGCACTAGAAACTTCTTCAAGCTGGCTGGATCAGAGAGGTGATGTGGTGATTTGGAATCGTGGTGTAGTACTTAGCTCAGATCTCTTTGATGCTCTATAGGTGTAGTAGAGACTGAAGTGGTTTCTCTTCAGAGTTTTTTCTGGGATAGGGAAAAGCCTGAAGGCCTGCAGCAATATGGCAGTCAGGTGGGGAGAACTTGTGTTTCTGGGCAAACCCCCAATGTATGGAGCTGAGCCTTTGTCTTGACTTTCCCCTTTTCATTTGCAGTGATGGAGATGCAGAGGATGGAGACCAGGGTCCAATCTGGACATTCCCTCCAACCATTCGCCCCAATTCCTTGAGCAAGCTGCACAAAGGGATGGCTCTGCATGGTTCCCAGAAGGTCTGTGTGCTGTCTGGTGTTTCTGAAGTGAACTGAACTAACAGGAGCTTTTGGGTGTCTTGGGGAAGCCACCATGCCCTCATCCTCTGTCTGAAATTTAGTTCAGTCTGGCACCAGGGGCTGGTGCTCCAGAGTTGCCTCTTCCACATCATCAGGGTACTGTGATGGGAAAGCCACAGGCTTTCCCAGGATCTGGTGATGGGATTGCTGTGTAGGTGCTGTGAATTCACCAAAGGCTGAATATTTCATGTGCCCTGAAAGCTTTTCCCTGTGCTTGTAACTTCTTCTGCTGTTGCTTTCCAGCCTGCTGAGCCCATCAAGAGGCAACCACGGTCACAGTGTCTCTCCACACTTGTTCACCCAGTATTTGGGGAGGTGAGTAGAACCTTCTTGGTGTCTCTGCTGATTGGAGATGAAGAGATACCTGACATAGATAAATGGGAAGGATTTGGAGAAGGGAGGTGTGAAGAGGTGTCTAGTAGGGTTAAGGGACTCTGAAGCATTTGTACCAGTTCAGAGGGCTAGACCATATGTGAGGAAGGTGAGTGTATCCCTGGTGTGTCCTCCTGAAAACACTTGTATTGGAAGAAAGGCATTACCCTTCTGGCAATCTGTGTTCTGGTGAGGAGCTGATAGAGGAATATCTGTCTCTTACCTGCATCTTAGGCTTGCTGGTGCCTGGGCAGCTCCAAACTCTGATGTCTGTGGCTGAAGTGCAACTCTTGTTAGAGCAGACTTGATCTGCCTGTCACTGTACATGTCCACAGCAGAGTTACTGAAGGGAAGGTGGGTGGGTTAGAGCAGGAATTGGCTTTGCTGGTTACTAGACCATTTCTTGATCTGTACAGACTGCTGTTGGTAGAATGCCAAGACCAAGGAGTTCCCTGCCACCCAGCTTCTGGAAGGCAGGCAGAGAAAATCTGTTTAGAAAACTGACCCAGTTCCCCTGCCTGGTGGTCTGAATGGGGATGTGGAGTTGGAGTAAGAGCTGCCATTAATGACAGGATGGTGTCTGTGTCAGCATCACCTTCCCAGCTGGGTGATGCTGTCAGGGAAGAGAAGGATAATCATAAGGGGGCTGCTGACTATGAGCTCTGGTTGCTCTTTCCAGCAGAATGGCAGGAAAGGAGATTATGCTTTGGAAGAAATCAATTAGAAGCTGCCTGTCAGGGTTCTGTTCTTGTCTGCTGGTGACAGACACCCTTTCCTGGTCCTGAGGAGTTCCTCTTCTGGATCCTGATGGCATGGCCCAGCAGAGAGCTGTGCTTTTCCCAGGAATAGTTTCTGGACTTTACTCTCTCTTCTCAGGTGTGCTGCTCTGTGGAAGAAGGGTTTGCTGCATGGCAGGCACCAGAGGTCATTCTGAAAAGCAGGCTCCTGACACCACTCTGCTTTGGAAATTGGGAGTGTATCTGACCAGCCTCTCTGTGCTTTGACTTCCAGAGGTCAGAGCATGAGGCCACTGACCTGGCTCTTGTAGGCCCAGAGCTATGAGATGAAGCCACATTAAAGCCATGCTGGTTTGTGATGCAGTTTGTTTGTGCAGCACAGTCACTGATGTCTGGGTCTCTGTTCACTTTAGGAGCCTCCTGGGGCAGAGTGCTCAGGGCTGTGGCTGTAAATGCAGTTTGTGCTTTTCCTTACTCACCTTGCTGCACCAGTTCCAGGCAGGAAGTGGCTTCTTGGACATTTCATTTCTGCTGGTTTGATTCCCTTGCCTCAGTTTTTTGATCCCCCTTTCCTTTGATTAGACTTTTGCTAGCTCTGAAAATCTCACTGAGCAAAATTAGGAGCAGGAAGGGTTCTGGGCAGTCTCAGAAATAACCTGGCTTTTGTGTGCAGTAGAGGGGCCTTGAAAGAAAACTTCCAGGTTGGAAATCTGCTTCTGTGCTGGTTGCATATATTATTCTTTGCTATTGGTAGGAAGGAACTGAAAACTTTGTCCTCCTCACTGTTGTATGATTGCATCTTAAAGCAGCTAGGTTTGATCCCCTCGTTCCCTAAAGGGACTGGAGCTGGGATTGTGAATGGAAATCTGACTGAGATATTCTTTGTAGTCTTTCATCTGCCTTCCTGCATGTGAGTTACTGGATGTTAACACTGGGGACAGCTCGTGAGGAGCCATTAACCATAAGGGGATACAGTGTGGGTAGATGAGGGTGGTATAGGATATACTCTTATGCCCCAAAGAGTTGCAGCTGAGCCAATTACTAAAGATTAGGAGCAGGCCTGATGTTAACAGGGCACAGCTGTAGCCAATAAGAACAGTGGTATAAAAGAGTGGATTGGTGGGATCAGGAGTCAGCTGGCTGCTGCAAGGACCAGGAACAGTCAGTGCTTAGAGGAGGTATGAAACTCTGGTGCTATGGAATCCTTGCACTATAATGATAGGAGAACTCTTGATATATAAGACAACAATTAATAGGTGTGGGTAGCTGCAAATCTGAAAGCATTGTGGGGCAGGGAGGTAAAATGACTTTTTAAACCTGGTGAGGTTGAGCTCAGTGCAGTGCTGTAACTCCTGCAAGCCTCCAGAGAGCTCTTTGCAGTGGGAGGAGACAGCCCAGCACACACTGCTCCCATCACAGGCTGCTGGGCTGAAGTTCAGGGGCTTTGGCATCAAAGGCTGATGATAAACTGGCTCCTTACCTGCAGGACAGACAGACCCTGTGCTTATTCTGAGGCAGGCAGCCTTTGGTAGGTACACATCAAATCCTTGGCTGTAGCATCACAGCTATTTTTGCCCTAAGAAATCTGTATCCTTGATGAGTAACTGAGCTGCCCTCCATGCCCCTGCCATTCTGACTGAGCAGAGGTGTGTGTGGGTTGTTCCCACAGCTTTGTGGCAGGGAACAGTGCCCCTCTGAGGAGGCAGTGGCTCTTTTTGGCTGGGAACTGTTTGTTCCCAGCAGGGACTTGGTGCACAGGCATGACTGCAGCTGGGGATTAGCATTCACAGTGTTCTGCTTTCTGAGAAAAGGTGAGCTCCAACAACAGGAAAGGTTGATCCTGGAATTGAGGGAAGGAACTGCAAGGCTTATGTAAAGCCCTTTAATCAGCAGAGCCTGATGAGAGCTTCATTGAACTGGAGCAGATATTGCTTGTTCAGCAGGGTGCTTGATTGTTGTTCAGCTCCTTGTGTGCTGGTGCCCTGGGGAAGGGGCTGTCATATCAGCAGCTTGTGGGAACGAGGTGGGGAACTGCTGCTGGGGGTGGAAATGTAGGATTTCCAACAGCAACTCCTTCAGGCTCAGCACCAGTGACCTGTCAGGTTCCCTCTCAACAGAGCTGTGCCTATTTCAGTCAACAACTGGAAACTTGTGCAAGTAGAGGCCTAATCAGAGTGCAGTGACCGTGAGAGCTGTGAACTGATGTAGGTGCTGTGTGTGGTCTTGGTGTGTGCACTTTCCTCCCCTGCCCCCTGGGTAAAGCTCTCTTAGAGGGGGGTGTTGGAGGCCCAGGGGCTCAGGATCCCTGGTGTGGCAGTTTTCTGTGGCTTCTCAGTCACCAGAAGCAGCTCAAGGCTTTTCTGTGGTTGTTAGAAGTGGTGGTGACTGACTCCTGGCACTGGGTGTATTCTGCCCAGCCTGCCTGTGAGCCTGTGTGTGTGTCTGGGTGCTGGGCTGTCATTAGCAGCAAAGGTGATTGTACTGCTTCAGGTACACCTGGAGTTCTTTGTGCTGTGATGAGTTTTCAGGGCTGTTGGTCCATTCCTTACAACATTTAGTTTAAGAGTTCATCCTGTTAGGTAAGGGCTTTGATTGCCATTAGTACCTGGAGGCAAATCTGAACCCCAGACACTGGGTTTCTACCTTGCTGACCTACAAATGAGCTCTTTGGTTCCTTTAAGTGGAATGTGGGTGCTCTCCTACACCCTGGTGGGGTGGGAGAGAGTCTTTATGTCAGTGCTGCACTTGTAGTCCAGTGCTTTCTGCAACAAAATGAGGACCTAATGCTCTGTTTCTGTGCTGCAGCTCAAAGATAAGCACAAGCAGACTGGAGGCAACGTGGGAGCCATGGAGGAGCTGGAGAATGCCTTCAGCTTGGCCGAGGAGTCCTGCCCAGGCATCTCTGACAAACTGATAGCACACATGGTGGAGAGGGTCCAAAGGTGAGCAGTGCCCAAGGCTGAGCTGGGGTGGAGCTGCCACTGACAGCTGGGCAAAGTCCACACAGACAAAAGTGAACTTCTTCTACCTGCTTGCATTTAATGGCAACAGTTCCTTTGCCTCAGAAGTCTTTCCTCACACTGGACAGGTTTCTGTAGTGTAGGTTGTATGTTGTAGGGCACAGAAAGATGCTGCTGTTCATTTTGCACATAAATCTTGCTGGTCTCATTACCCAGGCAGCAGGGACTGTGCAAAATCTCACTGGGGTTGCTTCTGGGATAGAAAGTTTCTGTTAATAAATACCTGTTTCATTGCTGGGAATGTGCCTTAAAGCACTACGTGCAGCTAGTCACTTTAGGTGTACACAGAAGTGTACTTTTCCTGCAAGAATTATTTATTAAACCAGGGAAGGAATGTAGTCTGGTAGAATTTAGTTCTTTGCTGGGTCAAACTTGGCTTCATTGCTGGCACCAAGTCCAGTCACATCCATGTGCTGCAGGTACCAGCACAGCTAACCTGGTCACAGATCTACCAGGCTTTATTTAACACGAATTTGGCTTTTCTCCCTTTCACAGCAGACTATCCTAAATCTCACCCATCCTAAATCTCACCCTTTCCTTACCATGAGAGAAACTTAACATTTGGCTTCTCCATGGTTAGCAGGCTGGAAGTGTTTTACCATACCAAAAGAAGCTGTGGTGTGCTCTGGCTGCCCCTATAAACACAACCCAAACTATACAGTCTTTACACCCTTGAACTCAGGCTTTCTAAGCATTTCTTTCTGGTGGGTTAATGTTTGTGCTGTAATCCAAGTACCTGTTGAATAGAAGAGAATCATTAGGGTTGGAAAAGGTGTCCCAGATTGAATCCAGCCTTTCCCTGATCCCCACTGTGGCAGCCAGGTAGAGTGAGCAGGAGCTGCACATCGATTTGTGTGGGTGACTGCAGACAGCTTCCAGCATCATTCACTTCTGTCAGCCTAGAAATGACACTGCTGCACAGGGCAGAAACATCAGAACAACAAGATGGTTGTTTTTTTGAGGGGCTTGCAAAACCTCAAAGACCTGCTTGCTTTCTTACCATGAAACATCAGTGCTGAAAACTTATTAGGTTGAAACTGAATCTTGAAAGAATGAAGAAGCATAAAACCATCTTGACTTTTTGTTAAATGTGCTGGTTTTGTCTGTCAGGACTGCAAAACCTGGCAGTGGGGCCAGAGCCAGCAGCCCTGCCCAGTGTCCCTTGTCCCCTTTCCTTGCAGGTTTTCACACAGTCGGAACCACCTGAGCTCTGCCCGCTGACACTCACCTTCCCTGCTGCTGCTGCTGCCAGGGGGGAAGGATTTTTTCCAGCTTCATAAGAACTACATCTCTAATCCAGACCACCATCTGTTGGGTGTGACATAGTGATGGACCCCAGGACATTTCAGAGCCTTCATGTTAGCCGTGTTTCCGTGATAACCCAGGGTGGGGTTTGCAATGCAAGTACAATTTAGACCTTTTGCAGAACCCGAGATGGGTGGTCTAATTGTTTTTACAATGTAATCAATGCAGTTTTTAATTGTTTTCCTACAATGGATGTGTCCATTTTGGCTTGGTTTGATTCACAGCTTGTTTCTGGTAAATGCCTGGCTGCTGGAAAAAGGGAGATTCTCTTCCATTGATGGATGTTTCACAGGCAAGTCTGATGGGTTTAGTCTCCTGCCCTTCCTAAAGAAGTGTTTGTGAGCAGTCTTGTGTGAGTGCAGGGATGTTGGGAAGCTCTCCAGGTGTTTAGGGCCTCTGGGAGAGTCAGAGCAGCTCTCCAGTTGTTCTGGAGGATCACTTCAAGCCCTTCACACACAAGGAACAACACTCTCCAGTGCTGCAGCAGCTGAGCTGACACAGTTGCTCTTTCCCAGCCTGTCATTTCATAGGAGGGTTTGCTGATTGTTCTTTTGTTGGCTCTGGGACATCATTTTGTGTTAGGCCTTAGTTCATCTACTTTAGGCAACAGCAGAACTTGCCTTGGGCCTGCAGGGAGCAGGAGGCAAAGGGGTTTATTTGCTGTGGGAGCTGTGCAGTTCCTGTCCCTGGTGCTCCTGGCAGGCTGGGCAGGCCCACAGGGGCCAGAAGGGTTAAAAAGGGGAGTGGGGGGACACAACAGCTGCAGGGCTTTGGTTCACAGGACAGAAGGACACTACATAGCAGCTTTTGATGCAAGAACCTGTGCTCCTTATGGAGACATAAGCTGGATGGCTCACAGCAGTGTGGTTGGGCTGGGAGTTCCCAAAAGCTGCTCTAGGCCTCCCTCTCCTTCTCAGCCTTCCCTTTGTGGCTCCACTGCAGCCAGGGCTCTGCTCCAGCTGACAGGCTGGGCTGGTGTTTGGTAGCAGAGACACTACAGCATCCACTGCTGTGTTGGCTGCCTGAGGTATCCCAGCAGAGCATCCCCAGGAGCTTTGCTTTCTGTACCATACTGGTTTATAAATCTTTAATTCAGGTAAGCACACGGATCTTAAATCTACATTTTAAAGGTCCAGAAAAATAGACTAAGGAGAATAACCCCTGATCCCTGTGAGATTGCTTAGAGAGCTGCTCTCTAACTGAGAAGGGATTCCCATGAAATCAGCAGGAGCTCAGTGACCCAGCTCTTTCTGCCTGGGTGTTTGTGTGTGCATGAGATGGCTCAGCCCAGAGCCACTGAGAACAAAGGCTGGAGCTGTTCAGCATTTTTTAATGACAGGCCACTTGGTTAGAAACAAGGCTTGGTTTTTGGTACTTAGACCTGCAGATTTGAAGTGCTGGGCTGCAAGGGGGACCACACGTTCCCTGCTCCTGCTGTAGGGTGTTCTTTACCTTATTTATCCTGCTGGATAAAGCCAGGCTCAGCAACACTATGAACTTGTACAGTAGAGAAGAGGTGCTGCTGTTGGCTCTCTGCTGCAGAGCAGTTCTGTGGTGAGAGCCAGCTCAGAGCTTGCAGGTAGGAAGAACAGAACAAACCCACTTTTCCCTCAGGAGGAGAAGTTAATGTACAGACAGGAGGCTTGGAGAGGGGGAAGGCAGAGGCTGCAGGCCAGCACAAGGGCCCCTGCTGCTTTTCAAGTTGCTGTTCACAGCAGTAGCAAAGGTGTTGATAAGGTACCTGTGTTGTTCCTCACATGCTCTGCAGTGTAATGAGGAAACTTTCTAAAGGAAACAATCCCCACCCCTTTGCCCAGTATTCAAAACCAATGGGTTTAGTTTTCAAAAACATGGAAAGGGATCTGCCACTTTCAATAAAGTAACAAAACCAATGAGGCTGGTGTAACTGTGTTATTGGGGGAAAAGGATTGGTTCCAGCTGCTTTTCTCTGCATTCTTCTTGGTCTTCCTCATGCATCTATAACAGAGCCAAAGCCAAGTGCTGTATTCAAGGATAACAGCTGCAGGCACATCAGTCTTTGCTGCTGGCACTCCACTATTGGCAAAGGTGGAGCTGTGCACGGGATGGAGCACACTGCACTGAGCACACTGCACTGCAGGCTTTTGCTGGAGTTTGTTCATTATCTGCAGTCTTTAGCCTCAGGCTTGACTGGCACCAGGGATCTCTGCCTTCCTCTTGGGCCCAGCTGGGGCAGGGGTGCCCAGGGAGGTGCTGGAGTCTCCATCTTTGGGGATAATTCAGTGCCCCATTGTTAAAGTTCAGTGAGGTGAGGTGGTTGCAGTTTTGCCAGGAATAGCAATGGTTTTGGCTTTCCTAGCCTGAGCTCCTGCACTTTAAATGCACAGAGATTTGAGCTCAGCACTGTCAAACCAAGAAGGGACTTGGGCTGCCTGCCTGCCTCCTTCCAGAGGCTCCTGGTGCAGAGACCCCCCCTCAGCCACTGCATCTTCAAGGAGATGCTGAGCTGTGGGTCCAGCACAGAAGCAACTAAAGGATCATTCACTCACCAGCCCACAAATCCTAAGGGAAGACTCCTGCTCACTGTGGGAGCCCCAGTTTGGATGGAGAGCACTTGGTACAGGGTGAGCTGAGATCCAGAGTCATGGAAAACTGAGTAACTGGAACCTTTGATGGTGAGCTCAGGAATAAGAGGCTGAGAGAGTTTTATACCAAGATGCTATTTACTTTGAACAGTCATATTCAGCCACAGTATAACATGTCTAATCAATCCACATGGATACACCTACAACAGGTAATTAAAAAAATAATAAATGAAGACACTAATAAATTAAGTACATTTAACTTAGATGGGACAATGGTCTGTGACAGTGGTGGCAAAGGCTGGGTCTGCAGTCACTCTTCTAGGATGCAAATGCCAAGCAAGAAAATCCCTCTGGATTCCCCCTCCCCTCAGTCCTCATCCCTCAAATGCTTGAGACCCTACCTGAACACTCGTGCTGGCCTCTGTCCATCCCATTGTCCCATGGGATCTCCACAATGCTCCATCCCCTCAGCATGCAACACTTTCCTTTTGCTCTCACTGCTTCACTGCCTTGTTCCTTCCATTGCTACACAAACACTTTTCTATCTAATACAAACCAGAGTCCCCACAGCCCATCAAAGCCACGTCCAACAGCACCTTGTGGCACTTAGCAAATGTCAGTCCTTCTGTGGAGGCACCCAAAGGTGACAGCTGTACAAAAGAGAACAAGCTGCAAACATTTCAGATTTAATACAGAAATTTAATAGAGTCCACAGACACTAATGCTCCATCTGGAATCCAGTGACTTTTACACCTTCATGAGAAACAGAAGATGGATCCCACCCCAAACTGAACTAGAAGATGAGGGATTTTCACAAGTCTTGCCATGACAAAAGCACAAGCAACAGTGACTTTCAGAGGCTTGTTCTCCTGCAGTGCTTAAATGCCTTGAAAACATCACCCACACCAGAGTGGAGAGTGTTTGCCATCCCATGCCTTACTTAACTCCTACTAAGGGATAAAGAAACTGGAGCTCTGATATGAGAACAGTGATTGAGTTCAGAGGACAAACCATGCACCCCCCTGCACCGATCCACAATCCACCCACACCTCCACAGAGACTCAGCCTGCCTGGAGAGCTGCTGCCCTGGCAGCTCCTGAGGAGCAGAGCTGTGCTGGGAGAGCTGCAGTGGCTGATCAGAACGAGCTGGGAGCAAGTGAGGCAGCACGTGGTGTGTCCCTGTTTGGCTGAGGCAGCTGTGCCAGCAGGACAGGCTGTGCTGCCAGCCCCACCAGCACCAGGACAGGAGCCCTGGCACCCTCTGCTGCCAGCCAGCTGCACCCCTGGAGGCTGCTGGGTTCCTCCCATGTGTGCTGAGCATCCAGTCAAGATGTAAAAAGAAGGTGGGACCTGCCCTCAGGACAGGTAAAGGTGTCACTGTACAGGTACCATGGAACAAGAACCCCTCCATGATGGTGCAGTTGTTGGGTTCTCTCTGAGTAGGTCCAGCTGGAACAGACTTGCCCCTCTTCCCCACCTTTGGGAATGGATGTGATCCCTGGCTGCAGCCCCACTTTCCATTCTGGGGGGAAGGAGCCTCCTGGCTCTTTGCTTTGCCAACTCCAGAGCCTCCTGTTCCCACCTGTTTTGTTGGTGTTGCCAGCAGAGATCCAGCTCTGCCCCTCATCACTCTGTGTGAGTGTCCTTCTCCTTGGGGAGAGGCAGGCTCGACCTGGCTGGAGAGCTGGTGGCTCTTTTGATCACCTCCATCCACCTGCCAAGAAAAGACATGGGAAGTGTTAAATCCTCACTCCCAGGGAATCTTGTCCTTTGTTATGAGCTGTACCCCTTTCCCAAACCTCCCAAAACAGCCATTTTGGTTCTTTTACAAGTCTTCTGGAGAATTAACTCTTCAAAGGGACAGCTTGAGATGTGGCAAATACACTGCAGAATGTGGCTGTCCAAGTAATGAGTCTGCAGTGCTCTGAGCTCCAGAGAACTCTCATGAGTGCTCACTGTGCTCTCCTCAGTGTTATCAAGGGTGACAAGCCAATAATAATTACTGCTTTTCTTAACAATAAATTAGGAAATAGTAACAGCCCTGCTCCTGTGGAAGAAAGCAAAGCAACAGAGAAAAAGCAAGACAAATCCACTGTGAATTGGACATTTTCCCCCTGAAATCCCTACCATGAGCACAGTGCATTAAAGAGCACAACTTATGGCTCAGGTAGCTGATACCTCAGCTGTTCCCAAGTGTGTGACACTCTCCCAGGGAAGGGGGACATGTGACACCTCAGTAAAACCACTTCCAAAACTACCAATCCAACCCTGCATGGCAGGACCCAGAGCAGGGGTCCTCAACACAGCAGCAAAGTTTTGTACCTGGTGCATTTCACACAGTTTGGACTCTCTGTGGAAACCCCTAAGAGCAATTAATTGTAATTATAGAGGATAATAATAAAATGTAATTACAGAGAAACCAGATCAGTGAAAGGAAGCCCTGCACTTGTTGCTCTCAGCCTCGTGTTGTAACTTCTGTTCCCAGAGATGGAAGATAAAAACCAAAAAACTCTTTACAGAACCTGGGAATCCCAAAGAGCTGCTGGAGCTGAGACCCCACAGCCCTTCCCCTCCCACATTCCTCCCTGGCCCCAAGGAAACCCCAGACTCCTGGCACAAAGCAGAGCTCAGGTGTATCCCCAGCACCCCCAAACACACAGGAGGGATCTCCAAATATCATTGGTGGGGAGAAGAAGGGAATGGTATTCCTGAGAATGTGCTGGAAAATCACTCAGACTAGGAGGAAAGAGAGTGTGGCATTCACATGCTCTGAACAGAGAGAGAGAGAATTCTCTCTGACAGGATTTTTCCTGGAGAAGCAAAGAGAGAAAAAGACAAAACAATTCTTATCTCTATTTGCTGCTCCTGTTGTTTTTGCACATGTGGAATGTGTTAGGAAGATTGTTTACCTGAAGGGATTTGGTGATTGGATTCTGGTGATGGTTGTTTATATTCATTAACCAATCACTCCAAGCTGTGTCCTGACTGTCAGGAGACAGTCATGAGTTTTCTTTAGTATTGTAATTAGTAATTATTGTATTTAATTTAGTAATTATTGCACTTAATTTAGTAATTATTGTATTTAATTTATTTACAATAAAAATTATTGTAATTAATTTAGTGTTTTCTTTAGTATGGTAATTTAGTATAGTATCTCTTTAATATAGTATAATATAATGTAATATAATATAGTTTTGATAAAGCAATTGCTCAGCATTCTGAATCAATGGAGTCACATGCCAATCATTCCCTGGTTAATATTAATTGGTTAATATTAATTAACCAATCACTCAAAGTTGTGTCCTGACTGTCGGGAGACAGTCACGAGTTTTCTTTAGTATTGTAATTAGTAATTATTGTATTTAATTTAGTCATTATTAAATACAATAATGACTAAATTAAATACAATTTAGTCATTATTGTATTAGTAATTATTGTATTTAATTTATTTACAATAAAATTATTGTAATTAATTTTGTATTTTCTTTAGTATTTCGTATTTTCTTTAGTATTTAGTATTTTAATTTAGTATAGTATAGTATCTCTTTAATATATTATAGTATAATGTAATATAATATAGTTTTAATAAAGCAATTGCTCAGCATTCTGAATCAATGGAGTCACATGCCAATCATTCCCTGGTTAATATTAATTGGTTAATATTAATTAACCAATCACTCAAAGTTGTGTCCTGACTGTCAGGATACAGTCAGGAGTTTTCTTTAGTAAGTAATTTGGTATAGTGTAGTATCTCTTTAATATAGTATAATGTAATATAATATAGTTTTGATAAAGCAATTGTTCAGCATTCTGAATCAATGGAGTCAGATGCCAATCATTCCCTATATTCCCTGATTACTGTAAGAGAGGATGGAATGACCAACCACTGAGTTAAGAGCAGGTTATAAACCAAGACAGAGAAAACAGAAAATTACCTCTCAAAGGTGTATTTGCTCTCAGCCCTGAAGAAGTACACGTGGGACTTGAACTGCAGCTTGAAGACATAATCCTTGTGGATGCCATCTGCCTCCACAGGGCAGCTGACCGTGTAGCCCAGCAGGGGGAGGCTGGCCAGGGGATAATCATCCTGCAAGAGCCCAAGAGCCCAGCCCTGAGTGCCAGGCACCCACAGGGCAGGGCTGCGCGCTCTTGCTCAGAGACAACAGGAGAGCTCTTCTGCAAGGCCACCAACAGTTCATGATTAAACCTTCCCACAACTCCTCTCATTTTGTATGGTTATTTGTTTCTGCTGCTCTGCCCAACGCTGCCTCCTGTGCTCCCTCCTCCTCTGCACCCTTCCTATGGAACTCAAAGCACAGATCTGACAAAAAAGTGAAGTAACCCTCACAAAAGAAACGTGACCTCAAGGCAAGAAGCCAGAATAATCCAATTACTGAGTTATTGGAGCTATGATATTTTCTGAAAAATCCTTTTTTTAGGATTTTTTCTCCTGAGAAGCTGACAGGCCTCAGGAACAAAATGTGAACAATGGTTATCTGCTGCTGTGGAATGCAACAGGTGCATCTGTGATTGGTCTCAT
>JAWWEX010000017.1:21143050-21159496 GCA_035583215.1 Arremon brunneinucha
CAGCCACCACAGAATAAAGCACAATCAGCATTCAGCAAGCAAGCACAGCTCCTCACTGGCACCTGCAGTGCCCAGCATCACTGCCCAGCTCTGTGCTCTTACCTTTCTTTTCATTTCATCATCCTCTTCTATCCTGGCCCCACCAGCATCGCTGAGCACAGGGCTGAGCAGAGGGGACGAGCCCTGGGTGGCTGCAGTCACCTGAAAGCCTGGGCTCAAACCCAGGGGACTCTTCAGCACAAGGGAGGACAGCTGGCCATGGTCCACAGGGAGGCCTGGGTGGGAAAACAACAAGAAAATGGAGTGGAAAAGGAGAGAAAATTATTTCAAAGATAGTGCAAATAAGGTGATTATCCACTGTTACAGCAAACCAGCATTGCAATCTCATATTATTTTTAAAAAGGTAAAAGACCCAAAAGGCATAAAAATCCAAAGACTTCAGTGTGTATCTCAAAGGGAGTGTTCCCTGCATCCCAGAGGTTATAGAGCAGTGCAGTAAGGACAGACACAGCAAAACCACAGTTAAGGGAAGGATAAATTGCTTATTGTCACAGAGCAGCAGCACAGTTCACAACACAGGGTTATACTGCAGGGACTGCAACACAGCTTTTAACTTTTGCTTTTCAATATTAGAATTACTTTTCAACACAGGGAAAAGCTAGGATGAATTATTCCATGACTTGTCACTCCAGAAGACAAAGTATGTTAGAAATACATTCAGAAATTAGGGTATCTCCAAAACTGATTCAAAGGGAAAGGAAAATCTATTGCTATACAATGAGGGAGCATGGAAAAAATTTAATTCTTGGCTTTTCTATGTATACAAACAGAATAATCACAAGGAAAACAATTTTGTAGCACTGAGTATTAACTGGATGGACTCAATCCACAGCTAAACCTGTTAGAAGCAACAGGTACCACTTTGCTTTAGGTTATTAAACTTTTTTTTAATTATTATTATCATTTTGTGGACTCTTCAGAGATTTCTAACATATCACAATGAATTTAAGCCTCCTCTTTTCAGCCTGTAGACCCCTCCGTGGGGGTGAAAATGACCATTCAAGATCAGCTTTTTTGAACCAAAGGAAGGTGACAGACACACTACACCCACAGAATTCCTCCTAATCTCACATACTATTTTTCTGATCTTCCCTGTGATACACAAATGAGTTTTCTCAGATCAGGTAACCAAACAGGTATCAGCACTTAAGAAGGAAAACTGAAACACCCTCCCAAGCCTCCCCAGCAGGATTTGTTGTGTCACGAGTGCTGAACCACCCACCCGAAGACAAAAGGGGAAATCAACAGCCAACCCCAAACTGCCAAATCATCATTTCCCAAACTACTTAGAAATCATCACAAAATCTTAAAAATTTTTAAAAAACCAGCCCTCACAGGAATCCAGGATTCCCCCAACACTGTCATGGGTGCTGCAGGAGGAGCTGGGAGCTTTCGGTTCCCTCCCAGCTGCTCAGGCTTGGAGAGCACACCCAGGGCGAGGCAGCCCCAGCCTGTGACTCCACATGGACAAAGGCAGGAAGCTAAACAGAGCTGCACTCGGTCACCTGGAAGAGATTCAGATCATCCAGGCTGCTGAGTTAACTATTTGTACACTAGTCCAGCACCACTTCTGGAGGAGATTTTGTTTCTCCCTCAGCATTCTGTCCATTCACCCCAGGAAAGCAACACTTGTTTCACCTATCCAGGCACAGGATTCAAGTTTGCTTTTACATGCCAGGAATGCTGAAAAAACCAGCTTCCAAACAAATGAGTTTGCAGGGGTGAGGAGCTTCTTAAAGTTCTTGGAATTTAACATGAAGTAGGAACAAATTCCAGAATCTGTAACTTGGACTGCTTCCAGACAGCCTGAAAGCTCAGACACAGAGGGAACAAATGGGATAGAACTTGCTATAAACCACCCTGCTTTTTAACTCAGGTTCTTCTACCTTTTATCTCCTCCAACAGAAGATGGCCAGGAAATTAATTGCAAATATTGAATCTGAAAGCAAGAACTCCTCCCCAAAGCCAGAGTGCCTGATGGAAATGAGGCACATTCACAGAATCTTAGAATGGTTTGAGTGAAAAGGGACCTTAAAGCCCACCCAGTCCCACCCAGTGCCATGGGCAGGGACTCCTTCCACTACACCAGGCTGCTCCAAATCCTGTCCAGGCTGGCCTTGGACACTTCCAGGGATGGGGCAGCCACAGCTTCTCTGGACAGTTATGCCAGGGGCTCTTCACCCTCACAAGGAAGAATTTACTCCATCTAAAACATCCCTCCTTCAACTTAAGGCCATTCCTTCTTATCCTGTCATTTCCCTTTTTTTTTCCCCTGGAAGAGGCTATAAGAAGTCACAGAGCAGCTCAAGTTAGCTTTTTGGCTAACATTTCTTTAATTAAATATTTGATCTGAGCTCAGTGTGATGGCAGATGATATTACAGGTGAGGACTGAAATTTTCATTCTCACAACCCAAGTCTTCTCCACCTGAGCAGCACAAGAGGACTCCAGGCAAGCAGGTAGGATGTACAGCAATTCCTCATTCTCACAGAGAAGGATGGTAAAGGGAGAAGCCATTTCAACTGCTGCTCAATGTAGAAAACTCCAGATTAGGTGGAAATATTGATGTGAAGATCAAAACATGTGAATGATTCCCTCTGACATCAAACCTTGGAGCTCTGAGGTCTTCCCTTCCCCACAGGCAGCATCCTCCAGCTACATTAAAAGGGATTTGCTCTTTCAGAGGGATGTTTCTGTGTTTCAGTGTTCTGCATGAAGTGGAAATTTGTTCTCTACAAGTCACACAAACATCCCAAATTGTTGTCTGTAAATGCTGGGAGCAGAGCCCTCCGTGCATTGATGTGGGAATTCAGAGTTGTACCCCACACAGTCAGACATGGCTGAATCCTGTACACAGCAAATTTCTGCCTCTCCATCACACACAAATGCACTTAAGGCAACATCCAAAAATGCATCAGCTCAGTGTAATATTCCACATACTCAAAGATCTTCAAGTATGCTAATACTTCTTAGTTACACTACACAGTTAGAAATGTGCCCTTAAGCAAACAAACCCACAGTTTCATAAAGCCCAGCATACACTTAATAGAAATAAAAAATAAAAACTAATCAATAAAACATTGTAAAATCTCTGTAGTATTCAAGAGCACAGCTACAGAATCTGGTAAGACTGCTGAGGATATCCTCCACAGTTACTGGGTAATACTGGTCATGTAGAAGTAGGCTCCATTTGATTTTCATTGAGATTACAAGCAGAATAATAAGATAACAAGTTTTTGGCATCACTTCCCAGTTATTTTTTTCAGCAGGTATTTCCATTCTTCAATCGAAATTCAATTCCTACCCAGAAGGCCAGATTTGAGTGTACAGGCTGGCCAAAACAAAAAATACAGGTTCTCTAAGCTTTATGCATGGATGCTTAAAATAATTCAGACAGACCACTAAAATAGTACCCCAATAATACTGAGCATTCTGGGATGGCCAAAAGCTATGTGAGGGTCAAATGTCAGCAACAGCTCCTTACCAAATGGAGCGACAGAAAACCTTTAGAGATACAACTTTATTATTATATCCTTGTTATTACTAGTGCTTCGAAAGCAGAGATTATTTTCAGGCTGAAGCCCTGAAGAGGCTGACCAGAGGACAAGGGGAGCCTGCTCTGAGCCTCCCTTCCACCCCATGCCCTGCTGAACCCATCACATGCACAGACCAAATGATTATTTCTAGAGTGAAATACACAGTATTACTTCTAGAATGAAGTCACTAGCAAGCTGATGTACTACAAGTAAAATCCTGGATATTTTCCCTATCTTCCCTACTTCAAAACATCACAACTGGCAGCTTGTCCCTCTGCAAATCTTCCCTTTAAAAAGATGAGAAACAGTTGGGTGATAAGAGAATCTTGAAAATTATCTGAAAGCCTCAAGAACTGACACAAGAGACTTTAAATTCAAAGATCTCTTTTTTATCCTCCAACAGGTACGGGTCATGTAAAACATTAAAGCACATTTACAGCACTTGGCATGTGCCCAGTGCTGTGTACCTGTGAAGTCACATACCACAATCCTAAGGCTGGCCCTGGTTTTATGGTGATGCCCATAAAACAGCTGAAACAATCCCAAATCATCACCCTCCTTTTGCCACCTTTCCAAAGCCCTGTTTGCAGGGAAGAGGAATTACCTACACACTGGCCAGAGATACCTGAAGGAGAACCTGCCAGCTAGAAAACTTGCAATCACCTTCACATGCTGTGTTTGCAAAAAAAGGACAATCTTCCAATAAAAACAGATATACAGGAGGGAGTTCAAGGGATATATTGCAGTTTAAAAGAAAAGATCTCCACAATAAATATAATTCCTACAAAGAAATCTGAGCTTCTAGTCCCATTTGTATTCTAAGCAAAAGATCTGCACAAAGCAGGAATTTGAAACCCACACACCAGTGTTTGCCTACTGTGCTCTATTTCCAAAAACTGTGTGGAGAAAGCTGGGAATAAAACTATAAGATGCCTTG
Source organism: Arremon brunneinucha (assembly GCA_035583215.1). NCBI lineage: Eukaryota > Metazoa > Chordata > Aves > Passeriformes > Passerellidae > Arremon > Arremon brunneinucha. Next base: position 21,147,583 of record JAWWEX010000017.1, read on the forward strand.
GCTAGGAGAACAAATATTTATTCTATTTCAAAGGTAAGGGTAATGAAAATAAAGCTAAAAAGCCCATGTTGTCATTTATATCAAAGTTTTCCTTGTTTTATTGCATAAACAATTAAAATTATGAATTAGTACAAATCTGTATGTTCATAATTGGCAATCTGAACAGACACAAAGATACTCAAAAACCCCAACATATAATTCAATAAACATTTCCCATATAAAAGATATAGTTCAAGAGATCAATTAAAAAATTCCAGCTCTCTTTGTTTGAATGCAATCTTTTCCTGGCAAGAGTAGCACCTATGGAACTGGGGAGTCCCTCTAACCAAGGCACAAGTACCCCTGTTCGTACCAAAAACTGGAATTTTGGGATTCCAGCAACTGCAGAACATGATTTGATTTTTGAAAATGTACAGGAAACCTTCCCACAGAGCAGGTTCAGTTAATCATGTCCCAAATTTGAACTTCCAAACCTCCAGCTCAGCCACTGGAGTGATCCTATGGGAGCCCATGGGCAGGGAATTAATGAAGAGGATTTGATGATGTGTTTGGAACTGTGAGGTCTCCCCATCTTCAGACAGAGGATGTATATGTACAGCCACACATATACACACAGCCCTTGTGACAAGTGAGGTGTAAGAGTCCCTAAAAATGACAGGCAATGACAGCTAAAGGACTGCATTGACACCTGTGATGACACTCATTCAGTACTGAGTAATTATGGCTTAGAACACTTTGCAAAATGACAATAATGGGAATGACTTACCGACAGGTTTGCACCAAAAAAGCATAAAATTATAACAACTTTTATTAGTGTCTTCACAAAATCTTATCCCTACCAAGACTTGCAACTAGACAAAATCTACCACCACCACCAAAAAAAAAAAAAATCAAATAAAAACACCCAATATCAAACCATAACCAAGCCACCAAAAAAACCCAAAATAAAAATCCCTTAAACAAAATCACCTATGACCACAATACAAATAAGCACAGGAAAAAGGAGATCAATACTTGGTATTATCCAGATTATTCAGCAACTCTGAAATTCACTGGAAATGAAAGTTGAGGGTAGATTGATATATCACCCTATTCCACCCTAAGATAACATATGGCAAGTCCTGGGAATATACAGCATGTATTACTTGACTAATGAATACTTTAAAATTACAAAGTCTACACACAATAGGTAACACAGGTTAGTAAAGTTAACAAAGCTTAACCAGGTGGTGGATAGGTCAGAGAATATTCCATGACCCATGTTTTGTGCAAATTAAGTTTCATTAACTGCATAGATGATGATAAAAATGCTCTGATGTAGTGCTTTACATTTAATAAATGTCTTTAAGCATCAGAAGGGTTAGAAGCACACACATAGAGAAGTACAGGTGGGGATTAAACTGCTCACTCAAAACACCCATTTTGCTTTCTCTCAGGGTTCAGGTGAGCACTGCAGAGCCAAGCCCAGCAGCCTGACTCACTGGGAAAAGCCACCAATATTGGCATGCATCCTACAGCTGCCTGTGTTTGCTAAAACAGAGCAGAGAGATGTGGAGGGATGGAAAAGAGCCCTGGCACACTCCCTTTGCTGAGCTGCAAACAGCTGCTCTGTGTAGAGTAGGAGAACACACCTGGATAGTCTGTGGTTCTCCTACTGGAAAAACAGAGCACCAAAACCTGTGCACTGGCTAGAAATGCTCATTCCTGTGTGTCCCCAGCTCCCCACAGGGTGGGAGCCTCAAAGCAAATGTGCAAGAACCTGCAGAGGTGCAGACTGGAGGAGTGGGGGCATGACCACAAAGTTTACACCCAGGTTTTATCTGCTCTACCACAGCTCCTCAAATGCTGCCTTCTTGCATGTGATACTCAACAAAGATCTTCTCCATCCTGTCATTTTTCCTAAGTCATTTTCCCTGTTTTCCATGCTGCATGGTTCCCACAGCAGAGGTCACTGCAAGGCTCCAGGCTCTCACACTGCCAGCTCACCACTCACCTTCATGAAAGGAAAGCTTGTGTTCTCAGGAAATAAACAGAAATCAATACCAGGAACTGAGTTTTAGTATCAACAGAGTAACAAGAAAACAAAACAAACCCCAGGGAACAATGCTGGAAGTTAAGCAGCATCACCAGGACTCAGGACACATCACACTCCCCTCGGGCCACCCACAAGTAAATGAAGGGGACAGAGCAGGGACAGACATTCCTTGTCCCACCTTCTCCTGCCACCTCAGGAGGCAGCCAGGGGAGGTGAGGACAGCTCCACTGCACTGAAAAAACCCACACAGCTCCCTGGGAGGGTCTGAGCTGCCACATTCCCTTGAGGGCAGCTGGTTCTCTCTCCTTCTCTATTAGAAAGTGAATCTGATGTCTCTGAAGGAAATTATAAAGAAACTTTGCTCACAGCTTTCTTGCTATAATAAAAACTCTACTTATGAGCCAAATTTTCTGCTCTTTTGTGTCTGGGAAACCTTGAACAAAATAACACAGTTCAGCATGCAAAGATATCCTCAGAAGCCACAGGGCTTTGGAAATCAAGTGAAGCACAGAAGGAAACCATGACAGCTCTATGCTATCAGTCAGCCAGAGCACAGAGAGAACTAACAGGGGCACAGCAGCAGCTCTGAACTCTCATTCTGTACCTAAAACCTTCATCTAAACACATCTGTACCAGGGTCAAAGGTCCCCTCTCTTCCTCACCTGTGGATCCCCACATCTTGCCCTAAGATAGAAGACTGAAATCCTAATCAACACCATTCCAAAACTAAAAGGGCACTACACTTATTGAATCAGAATAAGAATCTTATTGCTTTCTTAAAAAAAAAAAAAATAGAAAATCCCTGAGAGTTAGAACTGCCAATAAAAGATCTGCACAATTTAAAATTAAAGAAAAACATTGAAGATGTCTTTTCAAACTAACTGTGGTGCAAGAAGGCAAATTGGCAAGCCTGTACATTAAAAATACAGGCAGCTTTTTACCAAGATCTTTTGAAAACTAAGAGAATTTAGTTGGATTTATTCCCTGTTCTGACACATTTAAAGGAATGCTTGTGATTAAGGCACAGGACATGAAACAGAGGCAGCACAGTTATATGAAGTAGCTGAATCCTGATCCTCTTTTTAAAAGATCAAAGATATCAACAGCCTTTCTCTACATCTTCATCTACATCCTTGTCCCTGATGCCACCACCTGTTACAGAGTTTGCAGACAGAATTCTGTCTTTTTGCTGATTTTGTTTTTCTTCCTTAGGTTACATAATGAAGTTCATTCTGGGAAGAAATCACACAAATCACCTAAAAATGTCCTTAAAGGCACCAGCTCTCTACACCACTGCCCTGTTTCAAAATGTCACACCACACCCCCATGACATCATCTCCACAGGCCTGAATAAAGTCCCACAAAGAGCCAGAATACACATTCAACAGGAAAGAAATAAAATGGAAGTAACATATAGCAAAAAAAAAAAAAAGAGCACCTTGTAGTAGATTACTGGAGGTCTGAGCTAATATTTTGTTCTCAATGTGCTTTGTGTTTCTGTGCTGCTGGCAAAGGGAGCAGGTTTCTCATGGGACAACACACATTCCACTCAAACACAAGGTAAAAGCAAGCACTGTGCAGAATAGCAATACCTTGGTAAAACTAACCTGGAGAAATGGGTGACTAAAGGAGGTTTTACCTCCTTGAGTTCTGCCTCACATTGAAAAGTATTCCATTGAAGTTTAGTTATCAGAATTTTGAGAAATAATAGTATTTTTAAATGCTTGAGTAAACAAGGAAGGTCTTTAATGATATATCAAGACCATATTTAAACTGGTAGCAATAATATTGACCATAAAATGATGTTTCTAACTAAGCTGCTTTGTTTGGAGGAATCAAGTGTAACAGTGCTGCACTCTCTCTGCAAAGGACTGGAAACTGGGCAGAAGGAACCCAAAAACCCAGTGGCTGAAGGAGATGATGATTTCCATCACAAGATTTGGGTCAGGTGTTATGGATTTCCCATTCTTGCTTGCATATGGTCTAAAAAATGCTCTCACAAGCTGAAGCTCAGAATTTCACCTCCACAATCCACAGCAGTTGGGAAGGACATTTCACAACTTTTGTCGTTTTGCCTCAATAAAAGTTGCTAAGTTAAATGTGACCAGTTAAGCAACAATTCAATTGTCTTTTCCATGACACTTCCTAACTTACAGCTCATGTCACCTGTCTAAAAGAATTTATAAAAGCCCTGAAGCTCTAACTGTTGTCTATAGTATTTACCTCTCCTAACAACTCCATTTCTCAGAAAAATTACAGTATTTTTTCTGAATACAGTCCATATTTTAAGGAAAAAGTTAAAGCTATCACCAGGTTTGCCACCAGCTATCCTCCACAGACACAGGACACTTCTCTGAATTACTCTGTGAGTATTTTTATGCAGAGTGATTAAAAACAAGAAAGAAGGGAAATGTGATGGGGATTAAGTGCTTTTAAAGTCTCTGTATATCTCCAAACTGCTGCAAAACATTTGCTGCTGGACTGTTGAAGACACCTGGAAGTCAGCAAATAAGCTGGTCTTCACAAGAAGTTTGGAAACTGCTATTTCCATTTGGTTGGATACACATTCCCTCTTCCAAAGGTAGGTAGAGGCTATTTATTCTTCAAAGCATACCACAGATATGTTGCATAGGTTGGTATTTTAAAACTGTCCTTCAGAGATGATTTGAAGATTCTTCAGGGGTTTTTTTGATGATGGAAGCAAAAACAAATCCAAAATGAAGATCTTGCTACAGTGCAGGAAAAGAGGCAATTTTTGGATGCAGCTGTTGGTTAATAGGCATGTACAGAAGTGACTGTTTTATTTGGATTTTGGAGGAACAGTATATTATAGAGACTCTTACAGATATGTTTACAGCCGAAGAAATCCTTTAGTGTACTGTGAGGATGTCTGCATGAGCCAGTTGATACTAAAAATTCTCTGAAATCAGTGTTTTTTCCTAAATGTAGTATTTTCCAACATTGCAGCCTATTAGAACCCATTCTTGATGTAGTGTGATACACAGAAACACAGTACCAAAACTTGGATGCTTTGAGGGACACCGAAGAGGCACACAAATTTCTAAAAAAATTTTAAAAATTTAAAAATCAACTATGTTATATGATTTAAAATCCAGCCACTGGATTGAGTGATATCACACCCTATTATTGACTTCCAAGCCTGAAAAGCATTGAGGAATCCATCCCAAAAATCAAGACCAATCAATTGATCTGTGACTTCTCTGTCCAGTCTTCTTGAGTGAGATTTTTTAAATTATTCTGAAAGTCAAAGGCATAGTTGTCCCCCGCGCTTTGAGCAAAGGGGTTGCTAAAGAAAAGGTTTACATCCAAAGGTGCAGCTGTTTCTGAGTCCCAGGAGTCGGTGTCTGTGCTGCTGGAGTCCTCTGTGGTGGTGGGAGGGCAGCTGAGCTGCTCCAGCTGGTCGATGATGTCCGTGAACTGGAAGGCTGAGCTGGACTCGGAGCGCACGGAGCAGGCGGGGAAGTTGAGCATGGAGCTGGCAGAGGAATGGTTGGCAGAGCCGTGGGTGTGCAGGGAGCAGCTCCCGTTCAGCGCCAGGTTGTTGAGGGAGCTGCTCTCGGAGCGGTTGTTGATGAGGGAGCTGGTTTCAGAGGGGCTCAGCAGGCTTTGCATTCTGCTGGCTTGGGCCTTCACCTCAAACAGCTCCGAGGTGTCCGATGGCCTCTCGTTGCCGTTGAAATCGCCGCTTTCCTCAAACTCAAACTCCTCTTCCATATTCATATCCACGGCCTCGGTTGAGTACCTGTCAGGGCTCGACTGAGCAGAGACTGAGCTTTGCTGGAGGGCACCTGCAGCTAAACCAGCTGGCTCTGACAGACACTTGGAAAACTCAGAACCCTTTAATTCTAACCCTCTGTACACATAGGAAAATGCCTCAGAGCCCCCAGCAAAAAAGGACATTTCTGCTGGGTCATCATCGATAAACTCCTCTGACACCTGCAACTGGGAATTTGCCAGTGTGAAAAGAGGGGCCCCACGGCTGCCATGCTGCTGCTCTTTTTCAGCAATGAATACACCTGTGGTAAAGTCATCCTCATCATTGTCATTTTTACAACCAGCAACCCTGCTCTCCTTACTACTTCTCACTACATCTACGTCTACACCGCAACCACTCTCAACGACAGGACAAGACGGGTCACAGTTTCCTGCAACACTACCAAACCCAACACCTTGGAGCACGGGAGATCCAGGCTGCTGCATCAGCTTCCTCCCCACTTCTTCCACTGGTGCTGCAGTGGTTTTGTCTGGAATCCTTGTGTACGATGCTCGGGGCTCCAAGGAGGAAGGGCTGGGTTCAGCAAACATGGGCAGGATGGAAGCAGGACTGGCCAAGGAGTGAACCGAGTGGAAGGGGGCAGCTGTTGAGGCTGGAGACCCTGGAGTTCTCAAGCCCTCAGTGAATGGGACACTCTAAAATGGGACAGAAAAGCAGAAACACAACAGATAAAAAGGTTTTCATAAAACAAATGTAACATCCAGTCACAGCCATAGGCAGAAGAAACATATGGTTCACAGGAGCTCACTTTACAGCAGACACTGAACCTGATCCAGCAGCCCATGAAAAAGGCAAGATTTTTTTTCCTTAATTCTGATAACTGGATGGAAAGTTAAAAGCATATATTTTATAGCTGAACAAGCATCCACAAATAAGAACAACAAAATGACAGTGAAATTCTGTGATGCTTCCTTAACCCCTCCCATGTAACACAAGAGCATTCAGTGAAATGATTGTTTCTTGCTGTGTCCTGCAGAAGGCATCTTACAACAGCTTTGAGACTGCCAGAGAGCAGTCAGGGAGTACCTAGAGATAACTAATCCTCTGAAATAACAACATACTAGAAAGTCCAACACTTCCTTTTCAGTTCAGTGGAACTTTGAGTAAAATATTACTCACTTCACACTCCACTGGCTACAACTATCAAATCAGTAACGCCAACAAAAAGAACTGTGCAGCAGACAAAGAGCAAACAGTGGCAGCAATTCTGGTGAGTTGACTCCTTCACTATCACCTCAGAGAGCTGTTTGTCCATGGCCCTGCCCACAGCCACAACCCAGAGAGTGCTGCAGAACTGACCTGCTTTGGCACGTCTGCGTTCGAGGTGCGAGTGGATGCTCTGACCTTGCTGTGCCTCCTGTGGAACAGAGCAGCCTGTCAGCATCCCAGACATGCTTCAGCCTCATTCCTTCCCCCGTCACCCACGGCCACGCCAGTGGCCAACAGAAACATCTCAAGCTCTATTTTATTGTGTTTTGTCAATAATTAGTTCAAGTTTTAAAAGGTCAAAAGAGTTGTAAATTAAATGACGCAAGATAAGAAATGTACAAAAGTGGAATAAAGCAAGATCCAGATCATTCACAGAATCAGAGAATCATTAAAATTGGAAAAGGCCTCTAAGGTCATCAAGTCCTGCTGTTCCCCCAGCACTAACCTATTTCCCCAAGTGCTTTATCTCCACCTTTTCTGAACACCTCCAGCGATAGTGGCTCCAACACTTCCCTGGGCAGCCTGTGCCAGTGCCTGATCAATTTTCCCCAGTGTCCAACCTAAACTTCTCATGCCACGACCTGAAGCCATTTCCTCTTGTCCTGTCACTTGTTACCTGGGAGAAGAGACTGACCCCTACCTGGTTGGTGGGGATCTCTTGAGACTTCAAGAACAACTTGGGGCTGAATACTAACTGAATACTAAACAGTTCATTTTAGCTTAACTCCCTCCTTTTTCAATATTATAAACATCTACAGAAGAATGGCTTCAGAACCAGAATCAGCTAATCTTCAACAATTGCACAAATTTTTACAAACTCAGTCAACCATATAAAATTTTGTATGTTACACTCCAAAAAGTGATATCCTGCATTGCAGTCATGGTTAGATTCCTTCTATGTCAACAATTAAATAGGAAATCGGATTTTCAAATAGAAAAGCAGCTCAACTGGAGTCTGAGACATTAACATTATTTATTAATGTTTTCATAAAACATTAATAAAGATTAATGCAAACTTTTTAAAATTCCTATTAAGTTCCTATAATCTTTTGTATTAGGCGTAAGAGTTTCCCACACATAGTTTGGATTTGGAGTAGGAGGAGTTTCCCACATGTAGACTGGACAGCATTAGAGTCAAGTAAGGAAAAAACAATTTTATAATGAAAACGCATATTCTTAATTTATATATTTAGAAACAATTGAGTATTTCAGGTCAGAGTTTCAAACTTGCAGATCCTAAGTTCCATTATGTGCTCTGCCACTGGCTGACTGCACAGCTGGAGTGGCACAGACAGGTCCTAACTAACATTATGGAATCTTCAGCACATGCTGAACTTTCAGACAGCTAAGCCACATTATCCATAGATATAAAAATGTGGTACCAAAACTTTTCAAAGCCTCTTATATCATCACAAAATACTAAATTTTTTACATTTTAGTTCAGCAACCTTAAATTTGGTAACTGAGAATGAGCCTGCCTCCAAGCAGCGCTAAAACACTGAAATTTAGGCAAGAAGGGCATTGTGAAAGTCTGAGCTATGTTTTGCCTTACAAAGCTGTTTCATCTTACCTTTCATATGGGGTTCTCTTCATCCCACTGTCCTTAATAAAATCCACTAGCTGCTTCTGTGTTCGTCCACTGTGAACCCACAGAAGTACAAAGGTTATCAAACACAGGGGATGAGCATTACAGAGGAATGTCTTTAGAATATTTCTTCCTTTTGCTCTCATTTTCTAAGACAAAATGAGTGTGCTGTGTTTCTCCCTACCTGTATCTGAAAGATGAGCCTCTGGTGAAGAACACTGCTTTAGCCTTTGGCTTTGGCTGGTCAAAGAGCCTAAAGAATGTGTGATACTCTACACAGATTTTCCAGAAGTTTTTACACTCATCCCTACTTCCCAAAAGAAACTCCAATGTATCTTGATATGGGCCCTGGGAAAAAAAAAACATAGAAGTTCAGTAGCACCTAAAATGACAGTAAGGAGGAAAGGAAGGTACAAATGTGTGCCAACAAAAAAGATGAACTCCAGCAAGATGCAGGATTCTGCTAAGTCACTTCTCATCTGCCTTAAAACAATGGGAGTGATTCTGAATACAGTTTAAAATTATTTAATAGCTGTCCAAAATGTTTGATTACCTTGAAATTGTAAAAGTGTTTAAAAAGCACTTGACTTTAGAAACATGCTCAATATAACCCACCTTCAGAAAATTCAAAGAAATTTAAATATTTAAGTGAAATAGTTGCTATTTTAAAATACTATTCCTTTTTTAGGAGTTCTGATGCTTGTCTCCTGGAAATCCAGACAAAACCAGAAAATACTGCATATGTCAGAGTACAGTTATCACATGAAATTTCTGAGGGTCTCTGTGTGAGACACATTGCTACATCAGCAGACAGTGGGTCCTGCTTCAGGCATCCTTGATACATGAAATGATATTGTGTCCAAAGCTGGGTTTTTTCCTCTATTTTAATATAAATTAAACACTGAATGTAATCTAGTCATCCAGCATGGAAGCAACAATTTTAATGACATCTGCAATGAATAATATCTACTGTAAATCAGCTAAGTATGTAAAATGACACTGTGCTATAGAGATGCATGGAAAAGATGAAGCAAAGGTAATCACATCATCCTTAAAATTAAGCTACAGCAATACAGTTTCAGTCACCTATTCCTACCTGAGGTGTATCAGATCATTTTCATTTGAATCAAGAAAGTGGATACAACTTTTTCAAAGGAGAAATATTGAGAAAGCCTGCACCAAATACTTGGGTCTAGTAATTTTTTCTGTCTTACATTTATACATGTGTAAGCTTGTGTCAAGGATAAGCTGAGACTGAAACACAAAACCTAAAGATCCTAAGTTGTGGGGTGAGAAAGGAAAGATTGACACTTGAATGATGCAGCCAAGCCTGCCAGCTGAGGCTGTTTTATAAATCACAAACTCCAGAAACGTTCATAATAAAATAAAGCACAGGTATTTTTTCCAACACTGAGCAGTCTATATTACAGTAAAAGTGACACAGACCTCTGGGTGGAGCTTAATAAGGAATCTTTTCCTCTTGAAGCTCAGCTTACGGACCTTGGACCAGTTGAAGGTATTGATTTTTGTGTTACCCTGAATCAAAATGAGAATGATCAAATGTTAGCAGAAGTTTCAGAGAAGCAGAGTACCAAACAAAATTCTGTTGTGGGTATATAGATGTGTATGTATCCAGCTGGATTCTTAGTTCTGGTGACAATATTCCCTTAAACAAGAGAGGCCACTGAGCAGTCTGAGAGGGATTGCAGGGCTGATGCACCTCCAAATGAAGCTGCCCCACAGTAACCAGATACAGGTAAGACTCAGCTGAGCACCCAAACAGAAATATTTCAGTAAATCAGCTGCCTCTGTGTTTTGGGGAGAGGGAAACCCTATCATTGCATTCATAAACAGAATTATGAGCACTGAGTAGCTTCTTTAATACAACAAACATAGCAACACTAATTAGTCCAATCATTTCAATAAATCAGCATTCCTATACAATGAGAGCAACAATATCCCAGCAAAAATCCACTGGAATATTGAAATTAGAGAAACCAAACCAAAATTCCAGGATGACAGACCTGTCCCAGGGCTGTTCCAAAAATGAATTAATTGATGATTTTCTCTCACCACACACCTAACTTCTAACAAAGCCCCTCTACCTCACTGTCACTTGGTTTTGATGCTCTGCTCTCTGCACAAGAACAAGCTGCATCAAACAGAATTTTGGGGGCTTAAATGACACTCCTTGATCATAGAACATGTTAAATATCCAAGGCAACAGAGACACCTGATGTTCAAATGAGAGACTTACTCCAAGACAAGCTAAAAGACAGAGTGTGCCATCCCTGCCATACCTGGAACACCAGCACACCCATGTGTGAGACTGCCAGGTTGATTTTGGTGCCCTCACGGTCAGAGGCAAGGTGGAATCTGATGCCATACATCTCCAGTTTCCTGGCAATTTCAAGCACTTGAAAGTCAGATTCAGCAGGAGTTTGACCCCTAAAATGAGGAAGAAAAAGAAAGTTTTAAGAACAATCTGATTCTACAACATTGCCAACACATTTAAGTCTGAAGTCTGGCACTAAATGAGGATTTTCTGTCTCATCTAGTTGGGTGGTTTCACTGTTTCACTCCATGTCATGTGTTAGACTGAAACTTCTGTAATGACACAGCTGATGGCCAGTGTCAAGTGCATCCTAAGAGAGATGCTGAGAGAAATATTAATCAGCTCAGAGCTTTTCCCAGTTGAGAAACTAGAAAGTTGAAAAAATCCAAATTCAATCCACAGTGCTCCTCTTTTTGCTTGCTTGTGTACACATTAGCACTAAGATAAGAAGTGAGAGTTGGCAGAGTTTTACAGCCAGCAAAACAGAAACAATGCAAATATTGCAACAGAATGACCCTTTTCAGGTCAGGTTTTGGGACCACAAAATCATTACTCTATTACTACCAGGTGCCTTTGGCTGGATAATTCCCTCCCTGCCAAGGAAACCAGAGAAGGATCTTTAAAATGAAACCTCATCTGTTGTCAGAATTACTCTAAAAACAAGAGGAAGCTGTACACAGACAGAAGCAAGTGCTCTGTAAGGGTGCACAAGGTCCAAAACAGCAACACAGAGACTGTTCATGACCTGGCACAGTTTCAGCCCTCACTGACTGCTCCCCAGGTTAGCTGACATCAAACCACTAACATTTTGCTTTCCTGCATGAAAACGATCCTTTTTTTCCTCAATCCCCCTTGTTTTTTCCCATGAGAGGGATTGCATATTACAGCGACCTGATGAAGGTCTTCAGGGTGAGAGAGAGACGGAATCTTGTTTCATGATCAGAAGGCTGGATT
>JAWWEX010000017.1:21164308-21196966 GCA_035583215.1 Arremon brunneinucha
CCAAGGATATCCCACTGACCCCAAGGATATCCCAGCTGACCCCAAGGATATCCCACCCCATCTGGCTTCGTGCTCAGCACACAGAGCTGGGGGAAGCAGGAGAAAGGGACATTTGGAGTGATGGTGCTGGTTTTCCCAAGTCACTGTGATGGGATCCTGCTTTCCTGAGGATGGCTCAACACCTGCCTGCCAGTGGGAAGTAAGGAATGAATTCCTGGTTTTGCTTTGCATGTGTGTGTGTCTTTTCTTCTCCTATTTAAGCTGTCTGCACCTCAAGCTGTGAATTTTCCCACTTTCACTCTTCCAAACCTCTCCCCCAGCCCACCAAGGGGGAGCCAGCAGCACCATGGGGCTGAGCTGGGGTTAAACCATGGAAGCCACAGCTAATTTTAAGACTGCACTGCTTGCAAAATGACATTTCTCTAAAAAAATGTTTCCAAAGGCACAGGAGGAATTTGAAATGTACCTTCAAGGTACCCAGGTATCACTAACATTCAAAGGTAATAATCTTTTCTAACCTCATGCCTCAGCTGTTCATTTGAACATGGCTTTCATGTACACTTCTAAAAAAATAAAATAATAAAATAAGATTTTCTTTTTGCCTTAAAATAAGATTTACAATAATTTTAACAACATGGCTGTATTAAATACAATTCTTATTAAACTAATTTTGAAAAGTACATTTATGAAGCAAGGAATTTTTACCTGTTAACCTTCCTCTGATTCCTTCCTGGCAGGCAAAAATACAAACTTTCCTTATTGTAACCAACAGAAGTAACTTGTTTGAAAAAACACTCAAATCTATTTAACAGAACTACCTGTCCCTGACTCAGAAGACAGTCATAACCTTTCCAAGAGAAGCAAACCAGGAAAATTCCCCACAAGCAGAAGCAACTGAACAGAATCTTGGTATGTGACTAATGCTGGGCTGCTCTGCCCATCCTCTGGGGGTACTGAGATCTAAAAATCCCAAATTTCACCTCAAATTTGAGAGCCATCAGCCTGCCCTGCACGGAGTCATCAAAACCTTGCATGACCTATTGGTAGCTTCAGACTCCACAGCATCTTGCAGTAGTATCACAATGTCACTACAAGTTCTGTGAAAAGGATGTTCTCCCTTTTAATTCGCTTTGAAATTATTAATTATTTTCTTCAGACAAAGGAAAAATAATGAAATGAACGGTTTCCCTACTCCAGCTACTTTCTCCCAAGGTGAAGAATCCTAGCATATATTTTAATTTACTTCAAAATTACTTTAAATTACTTAAAAACATTTATTTTGTTTCTTCATCATTTCCACAAGCACCTCCAAGGTTCAAAAGCAGAAAAAAGTAACCGCCTGATTTCATGAAGAAACAGCAAAACTGAAATTTTATCATCAGCAATAATTTCAGTACAAGTTAAAGTGACTGATCACAAACAGCAAATTACTGAAATTCTCAGGAACTAGTTTTCCAATATTATAGGATGTATCTTTAAACACAGGTGCTGCCATGAAAAACCTTTGTTCTGTCTTAAAAGAAAATCAGTCAGCAATAATCCACAGAGAACAAAGAAAAATCTAAGTTTGGATTAAAACACAGAACCATGCATAATAAAATGTGTGTGTGGACATTCACAATTTTTAAAAGACCTTCAAATTGCTAAATCCTAATATGCAAGGTGTCAAAAATTCCAGAAAAATAAGTTCCTGTAGTTCCTGACTCCATGTTGGAAGTAATTTTATATTTGTGGCAGAGTTTCTTTGTCACCAATAATCTTCCCTTAATTCAAAACTGTAAGATAAGGTATATGATACCTTGTAAGATAAGCTGTAAGATAAGGCAATGCATGAATTCTGATGTGAGTTATTTCCTCCCCACTCCCTCCATCCTTCTCCATCTCCCTTGTGCTTAATGTGTAGCAAAAGAATACAATGCAATTGATTTCTAATTATTTAGACAAAAGGAAGAGCTCAGCATATGCTGGCAAAATTGAGCTTAAACTTTGTAGAATGGAAATTCTGAAGAATTCTTTTCCCTAAACCCATTATTACATTTAAGTTTGCTTTGGGATGTTATTAAAGGAACACTGCAAAATTCACTTGAGAAAAACTACTGCCCAACAGCTCCATCCTGACTATGTAACTATTGCTACCAAACTTTCTTGCTCAAGGTAAATGGTGTTTAATTTACACACTCTTGATGCCATCCTGTCATGCAGCTGCTCAGCCTCCCCAGGCAAGCCCACCTGCTGCCCAGGGGTTCCCTTTGTGGTGTGCATTAATCCTCACTTACACATGCTTCCTGTGGAAGTCCAGGATCTTTCCTTCAAGTTTTTCCTGGTTTGGCAAATACTGGTTTGTTTTAAGGTGTTCTCTGTCTTCTGATTCATCAAAATCTCCTATTTCAGCTACAACAGAAAACAAAACTATGTCAGAGTAAGAAGAAACAATGAGAAAGGAACAATGACAGAAAATACTTGGTAAGGAATTAGAGAGATGTTTAGGTCTTCAAATTTGTGCATGTTTTGTATCCAGCTTTATTTTACCAAACTCACATTTACCCTAAGCTGACTTCTTGGGGATTACAGCAGTATTTGAACATTGTCTGGAAAATTTAGACTTCTTAAGGATGCAAGATGTGAAACCTGTAGAAGACCTGTGAGGTGGTCTGAACAATTCCTCCTTACAGATACCTTATACCAAATAGCATATTTCAATTTATTTTTTACTATATATATGTAAAATATATATAGTAAAAAATAAATTGTAATATGCTAAAAAATGCTATGCTAAATTGTAAAATGTATGTAATACAGTAAAAAAATAGTATTTTTTACTATATATATATAAAATAGTAAAAAAATATGTAAAATAGTGTCAAGTAATAGACAAGGTTACTCAGGAAGGTGGCAAGTTACAGCTGGAATTTTGGTCTCCCCTTCACATATCCATGTCTTTCAGATGCAATTCCGTGACTTTAGGAAGATTTACAGAAGAAAAAAGCATTATTGTAAAATGCAGAACAGCTTCCACCTGATACACCCCAAAACAATCAGAATCTTTGGCTTGGAATATAAAAGCACAAGGCAGGCAGAACATGTGGCAAATGTATATAAAATTACAATTGAATAAATAAATTTTAAGAATTTACTTTTTCTGATAAAAACTATGAACTTGCAACATTAAATTCAAAACCAAAAGGTTTTAAAAGATAAAAGTACATATGTTGTCCTAAAAACTTCCCAAAAACTAAGCTGTGAAGCTCATTTCTGTGGAAGGATGCCAAAAATATGATCAAATTCAAAAATTAGATAAATACCAGGGCAACCAAACAGATGCAGAGTGAGTCTGTGGTGCTGTGTGTGCAGTGATTATGGGATGGATGCAGCAAAGGAAGAGTTGCTCTGTGTCTGAGGGCATCTGCCATCAGCTATGTCAGAGAAAGGAGTGTGATTGTTCCTAACAAGAACACAGCAAATCCTGTTTAAAATCTAGCCAGCACAAGAAGGAATGAGTAAAAAATACTGAATAACTTGTAAAATAATTTCTGTTGAAAATGAATCTGTTCCTTCTCACATTTTCCAGAAGAGCAGAATCAGGCTAAGCAAGGCCTGATGCTGAGATTCTCTCATCAGCTCCACAGTGCTGGAAAACCATGAGCAGGTTTTAGTGGTGTCACTCACTGAGGGCACACACACAAGGCAGATTTGCTCCTCCAATAAAATCACCAGAAGAAATACTATTATAACTGTATTATTATATTGCACTGCAGAATCAGACAACAAATAACTTCTCAGCAGTGCAATTGTGAAGAAGAATTATTGATCAGCTTTTGCTCCCAGCCAGCCAAGAGCCACCAAGGTTGGGCTGCAGACCTGTGAACACTTCAGCTGCTGCTCCAGAAATCTGGTGTCTGAACTCACTCAGGGTTTCCAACCTCCTCCTCTCAAAGGCCACATTTTAGGTTTTTAAGCATGCACAGACTGAACCAGCAGCAGCATGGAGTGCTTCCAAATAAACTGCTTCCCATTTCCATTTTCAGTCCCAGCAAGGAGGAAAGCTGCTGACAGCCCCAGTGCAGAACCTGTTCCAGCATGGTTCTCAGCTGTGTTCCAGCCCAGCTCCTGTACAGCCATCTCCTCCCAGCACAGGGAAAGTGAGAAGTGAGGCCAAGGGAGCACCTAGACAGGTGGGAACAGCTGTCTGGGAGATGTGGAGTGCTGGCAGCAGAGCCTGCAGAGCCAGGGAAACAGCAAGGCTGGTTTTGCACTACCCCTCTGAAGCCAAATTTACCTCATACATTAGCACCAGCTGTTCCTCCCCCTGATGACTGTCACCCTGATTTTTTAAGATTTTCTAAGCCTTCTGATGTTGACATTCTTGTAACAAACTTTCTCACATACTTTCTGTAAATAACTCATTGTTTTGCATTCTTTTGTGGAGGAGGAGAAATTTGATAGACTGGTGGTTTGTCCAGTGTCATTGGAGAGGTGGCACTGTCACCCTCCAATCCACTGTCACTTTTAGAAAACTTTTATAAATGTTGGAGTCAGAAAATAAACTTCCTTTTTCTCTTCACCTTGAGAGCAGCTGTGTGTGCTTGTGTTCTTTCATGTCCTATAGTGACAGGTGACCATCCCAGAGTTGAAAACCAACATATTTACAGTGTGTGGAGAAGGAAATACTGTGAGATAGAGATTTCTTTTAGTTACCAAAAGCTTCTGTGTGTGATTTAATGTGGGTCAGCAGTGGATACTCACACTGCAGCAGGTGGGAGACCAGCAGAGCAGCTGTGTTGTCACTGCAGGTCAGCCTCTCCTCTGCCAGGTCCCTCTTGATTTGCAATGCAAACAGGTACCTGCAGGAGAGGTGCAAGGGCTGCAGTTACATCCTGACACTGAAAACACAACAGAACAACTCAGCAGGAGTTTATAAAAGCAGCATCTCCTGATCCTTCTGCTCTCCAAAGAATAACAGCCTGGCTCCCAAGGAGTGTCAAATCAAACCAAAATAACCTGTGACTGTTCCAGTGCAATTTATCAGCACAGAAAGACTCACAGCAACAAGGAAGAAGGAAAACCATGTTTTAAGCAGGTTTCATTTGTGCAGTAAAAACAGCTGTCATTTTTAGCTGGAAAGAAACTTAAGCAACATTTCAAGTGATCTTATCTATTAGAAAAAAAGATGGAAGAATATCACTGATTCCAGTATTTTGTTAGGAAAACTGACAAGCTTTTCTGTTAGCACTCAACTAATCTACTCAGCAGTTGTATTTTCCAGAACTATATTAGCAGCCTACAAGGACAGTAAGAAGTTCAATTTATTTTTCTTATACTCCTATATTAGTTCCACTGAAATATTTCCCATTCAGTTCTTAAAGAGAAATAATTTCTGTTTAACAGTTTTGTATGCTGTTCCTTTTACTTGGAAGGAGATACAGTAAGGACTCCAGTAAAGAGGCAACAACTCACTACTATAAACCTTCAAACTGACAGATTGATCCTTTTTCTTTACTGAATTATACCCTAAGAGATGGTAATAAGATTTTTTTTAAAAAGAGTTTATTTTAAAACTTTATTCCAGACATAAAGTATATTAAAAGTTATACATTTTGAATAATAGGGTTTCTTAAAATTTTTAAGTACTATAAGTATGTATTAAAGGCTTCTCAAAAAGTATGCTCTGCTTTCTGTATGTCTGATGAGCTCTCAGTTTTTTTAGTACACTCATAATAAAGAATACAATATCATTAACAGCATCATTAATTACCCAGATGCTCTACGTGCAGACCATAAATACTCAATAAATAGGCAAAATACAGTTCCTGCTCTAAAAAGCTGTATTCCTAATGAATTCCCTACATGAAGCAGCAGTTAATATAAGAAAACTTGGTGCAAAGGAAATATTTAGAGAGTATTTCTCCTTACAAAAGACAGTCACAACTGTTATCATGCTGGTTTGTTCTTAAATACATCTGAAGGATAAGGAAACTCTCTAAGAGGAATTCTAATTAATAGTGAAACTGTGAAAAGCACAAAATGAGCTCTTTAAACACCAACATCTGGGTAATGTCCTTGTGGGAGGCAGACTTCAAACCAGGTCCAGGTGCCAGCAGGTGGATAGGGCTGCTTAACTGACCACAGATCCATCAGCAATAACCCAAAAATATCCTATGGTGAATGGGTGTTCAATTGTTAAATTGTGACCAGTAAAGTGTGTTTGGAAGTTTAAATCACTGATTATTTTAGATTTATTATTATACACACTGTTTATAAACATTAGTATTTTCTGCATACTCTGACTCCCTCAGCACCAGGATGCTGGAAAGCCCTAACCTGTGCTGTTTTCTGTTTTGAAAAGTATTTTTTCTGATAACATTCATCTGCCAACACATGTCTGCTGAAACTGTAACATTCACTGTAAGTGCTCTTTTACTCATCTTCCACCTCAGTTTTGCTTGGAAGCAGCTGTGCTGCCTTCCTACTCTATTAATTTAGTATATAAAACAGGTCCAATAGTTCTAAAAATCCCTTACCTGGTATATTCCTCTTGCAGCTGACCAGGGTCAGGAGGGAAAAACTTTACAGCCAGACGAAGCATTGTAGTCTTTGGTCCTAGAAGAAAAATTGGTCATTTCACAAAAACACCCCAGTTCTTCATAAACACATGCATATTCTGTTTGCCAACAGGCAGAGAAACAGCACAGAGAAATTCTGGCCAGCTTCAAATCCCAGCTAACCACAGCAGGCTCTGCTGTTGGTTGTTCATGCCAAGTGAGATAAAGCAGCTGTTTTCCAGAGGAACTTGGATGCCACTGACAAGGTGAGTCTGCAGCTGAAACTGGAAAAACAGTTTCATGCAGTGTGAAATCTGAAACACCCCAAAGCAGCTGCTTGGCTGCATCAAAGACCCTCAGAGGTGACCCAGGGAGAAGGTTCCAGAAGGGAGACACATCCCACAGGCTGCCAACACCCACCTCACCATCAGCACTGATGCCAGCAGAGCTGGCTGGTTCCCCATGCAGATAAAAGGTGTTTGCAGCCTGCCCCCAGCATGCCTGGTAATACATATTTCCTCCCATTTCCAGAAAACTAATTTAATTTTCAAAATTAAACAGATCCCTTGGTCACTATTGGGAACAGTCCATAATGCTCTAAATTATCAGTTCCAGCATCACAACTCAGCCTGTGGAGCCACAATCCCAGTTTCACCTGGGTTTCTGAAGGAATTACTACAGAGTACAACAATCCCTCACCAAGCCAGGACTGGGCACCACTGTTTTCCCATTGTTTTTCCTGCCTGAAAGCAAATGAGGCCAAGTATTGCAGAGGCAGGCAAAGCACTGGGCAGGCTGTGCTGCCAGGAGCCTGCTGAGCATCCACCTGATGTGCACCAGAGCCAGGCAGTGCCCCCAGGGACTCCCTGTGCTGCTGCTGTTTCAAAGTAAACTTACCCAAATTAAAAATAAATCAAACTTGTTGGAGCACAAGCAGCCTGCTTTGTAATTTATTTTAAGCACCAGGATCTCACAAAGCTTAACAAAGTCCAGTTTAACCCCATCAGCCCCAAAATACACTGATTTTTTTTCTGACTGGAATATCTGACTCCCAAAGGCCAAACATTCCTTCACCCATCCTCTTGTTTGCTAATGAGAGAATAACAAGCTTTGCTTTTTGACAAGTAGCTGGGAGAACTCAGACTATCACAGCTGTGACAAGAGCAGCTCCCAGCCTCCAATTCCAGAATTACCAAAGCTTTGGTCAACAACAACAACAACAAAACAAAACACAAAAAAACCCTAAAATCCACACCCTAATTACAGTGTAGTATCTAGAAATGAAAGGAGGCTGGAAATAACACCCTACAATGACACAGAAAACCCACATTTGGCAGAGACTAAGGATTCTACAGTTCTAGACATAGACCAAGTGAGGGAAATAAATAGTTTTAATGATTCCAGTTAAAAGAGCAAAATTTTACATCAAATTTCTGAAAATACTGTGAGCCTCTGGAAGACCTTCACAAGATTAAGAACAGTCCTGCACATTCCTGATGCCAATCAAGTGCAAGTATTAATGTGGGAGCAATATTGGAATTGTTTCAAGCATCATTTACATCAAATGATAATAAATATAAAAAATTAAAAACATAATACTGCATATTTGCTTCTGTAGCACAACCCTCCTCTTTTTGTTTAGCCACTCTTCTTTATGAATAAGTTCCACTCAAATTAGGAAAAGAAACACTTGCCCAGTCTTAATATTCAGAATTTATTTTAAGAAGCCAAATCTGAGCAAAAGAAAGAAACAAAAAGGATGTGAGGAAAAATGACCCAGGCAGGAATGGTGAACACAACTCTGCATTATATAAAGTAGCAGCACCTCAGAGAAGGCACCCAAATGTCAACCTGACACTGTGTGTCTGGTAGGAGGCTCAAAATTTGGATCCAAACTCCTTCCCAAATGGAGTGATTCACTAGTAAAACTGACTGCATTCATTTGAAATCAATTAAAAAACTCCAAACCTTATCACACAAGATAAGGTTCAATGGATGTCACAAAGCAAAACTAACTGGGAGTAAACCAAGAATTTCATTTTTTGGAGAGGATGTCAAAGACTCAGAAGTGTCTGTTTGGAGGTACACAGCAATCACCAGCAACATCAACCAACAACCCTGAGCAAGATCACCTTAAAGTCCATAACATCTGTGTTCCTCTGTAGCTGGACTAAAAGTTAGAAGTTTAACTTCAAAATCATTACATTCTACAGAAAAAAAATAAAAAAAAACCAAGCAAACAAAATCCCCAATAGATAGAAAATTCATTTCAGTCAATTTAAAATTGATTTCAGAACATGAACATTTGCCAGAAAGCTGACGGGTATCTCTTACAGAATAATATTAACAAAAAAAAAATTAAATAAATCTTTCAGTTTCACTGGCACCACAACATGGGTGGCAGACTGTAAAGCAGCCATAAATCTCAGTACATCCCCATGATTTTAGACCATTTTAGAACAATATTTGTATCATCAGGGAACACTGTCTGTGGTCTAAGGTCAAGTTTCCACAATTTATTTGGTATAGGAGAGGATACAGAAGGAGTAACCCAGCAGCACTGCAGACCTGTGATCCATCAGATCTTTTGACTGGGACATAATTCCTTCTAGCCATGAGCATATAAAAAGACAGCACTCCCAACATCTTTTTGGCAGGGAAAATAGAATGAAAATATTCTGTACTCTCCCAAGGGAGCCTTATTTTATAGACGACTTGGTTCTTCTGCTTAAAAAACAATGTTGACAAAAGTCAAAAATCATGACCTCAAAGTTAGAAAATGAGCTAGAATTGATGATTTCATATTTTCTGGCAATCAATTTTACACAGAAGAGTAGCTAAAAGCTACTTCCCAGTACTCATTTTCAACATATTTCAATCAAGATTTGCAAAAGAGTAGGAATCCACCACACCCTCCTGATCTTGTTCCTCCACAAAGCCTCTACAATCAGAACCACAAAACAAACAAATTGCTTAACTGTGTTCTACAGAGAAAAAACAAAAAGCTGGATCTAATCTTTCAACATCTGAAGAACCAAGCAGCAACCTGCATTCTTCAGCTGTTTTGAGCCTTTAAATTGCCTGTGACATTAACACTTTTTAGGTGGTATAAAGCCCATATTTCAGAGCCAAGGCAGAGGCTCTGACACTGCAGCCCCCACCCAGGTGGGACATCCCCACCTCTGCTCCTCCAGGGCAGCTGCTCCTGAGCGTGTGGAAAGAGCTGCCACGGGAATCAGCCAAAATGTTCCTTTTTCTTCCCACGGTATGACAACACAACAACTTCCAAAAGCTAACACAGCAAGTGTTCTATTTCACTTCAATACAGCAGCAGCTGAGCCAACCTATCCAGATATTTATCAGAGAAAGAACCCTGCCCACAGGAAGTTTCCATTCCACCCACCACACAGTGCCTATTAAAATGTCAGGTTAGCATGCCCCAGCAGGAACCACTCTCACCCCTGCCATGTGTGTTTTACAGGGAAGCATAACCAGTAAATCAAGTAGTAATTGTGAAAGCAACCCACATAAAGAAGATGTAAATTAAGGAAAACTTCCCTTTTTTACAACTACTTACTCCGTACTTGTTTAATAACAGGTTTCATAGGTTCCAGCCAAATCTGAAATTGAAGAGAAAAAAATTACAAACATTCTTATTTAATATAATATGAAAACATCAAAAGGAAAGTCAAATTAAGCAGTAATTTATGAGTAGCATTTCTTCCTCAATGCAGTAATTCCTTTGCTTTACAAAAAGTGTACTTATCTATTTGGACTGACATTTCTCATGCATCAATACAAAGGCCACTGATCTGTGCTTAAAGCTCATCTGGACAGAAGAAGAGCCAGGTCAGCAAAAGCAGAGCCCCAGTGCCAAGAGGGCAGGAGTCATGCCAAAACCCACAGTCTGACAGGAGCCAGGCTGCAGAATTACAGAAAGTCTGCAGAACATGTAAAGCTCCAATGGTTTTTTCCTTCTGTGCTATTTCTGTCACTCTTCCCTACCTACTTAAGGTTTTTTACTCAATATTAATTTCCCACCATTTTTTCCCTTTTGACAAGCACGTTTTACAAGATAGACTTTTGTTCTAGTAAAAGGAGAATCCACAAAAGCAATGCAAAATATTCTGGAAGCTCAATCTTTTATTTTCCTCACTCTACCAAAGAGAAAATTGTTACAACACAATTATGTTTGGTCCTTAGTTCCTGCACTGTTTGTGAGACAGCTGAGGATTTTAAGAACATTATTAGCTGCAGGAACAGTTTGGACACCATGCACAAGCAATAGAAACTAAACAAGCTTTAGTGTATTTCCTCAGCTCCAGAGCAGCATGGATAGTGCCATTAGCATTCCCTATGTTCTCAGCTGCATGTGAGTCCTAAAATTAAAAAAAAAGTAATTAAAAATAGTTGAAAAAACCAAAACAAATCAAAATGAAAGGAAAGTTTGGGGAACATTTTCTAGTTTAGAAGTCACACTGTCCTCTTTGCAAGGTTCAGGATAAGTGACTAGGAGGCTTAAAGGTGTCAGCATTGATCTAGATCAATGATTTAAAAAGCTTGCAGGCCTTTGTGCCTGCCTTTTTGCTGATTAGAAAGAGGTTTGTAATGGCTCTTCAGGAAAATTAATTGAAGACTGAATTAACTGAAGATAAATATGAACACTACCAAAATTACACACCACAATTTGATTTTATAAGTGCTCTGCAGAGTACACTTTGAGTTCATGTTTCTCTTTTCAAAGGAAAGGAGGATTTTATTTCTGTCCTTGCAAGTGGGAACATCAGCAGCTATTTAACTTTATACAATTTCTGAGACTTAACAAGAAGCAGGATCTGATTCCTCCCTTCTTCTTCAATAGCTCTTGTCATTCTGCTGAGTGAAACAGATTTACGAGAATCCAAGAGATAATCCCACAGGAGACTACAGGAAACTGCAGCAGACTGAGACATTTTTGTCACTCAAGGAACTGCATTCACCCAACATTTTATAATAGCAGATTTGTCAGGGAACTGTACTCACCCAATATGACTGGATATTCTGGAACTCAATTCCAAAGTAGTCTGATTCAATCAAATTCAGATGCTTGTAAACTTCTGTCAATAACGTCTGGCCATAGCATTTTGACTAAGGAAATAATGATTTTTAAAAAGTTACAGTGAGATTAATAAGAATAAATAAGAATAAGTTTATTCTTGTTTATCTATTCTTATTATTGAATAAGCAAAAGCAAATGGCATCTTTATAAACTGGAGAAAAACATCACAAAGTATAGGAATGTGCTTTTTGTTGACAGAGTGACAAACAATCCTTTGTCCCCTCAAAAAGGAAAGAAGCCCAGAAGTTTCTCTCCTCAATTAGGTGAAAAAGCCACCTCATAAGACCTTGAGGACTTTACCTCAAACTTAAGGACAGCCAACTGCACAGAAGCCAAAAAGTCCTGCCTAGACAATTTGCTAGAAAAAGAAGTGAACAAAGAAACTAATCACTTTTGTGAGGTGTTTTACCAGGGGCAGGAGGACCTCTTGCACCTGGCTCAATTTTTCTCTGTTTGTTATTTTACTTTTTATTAAACCTTTTTGTTTCCACACTGCAACAGAAGCCATCCTGCTGATTTTAAGCCTCCAAAGGTAGCTGAGCTATCTTGGGTGAGTAACAGACCTCCAAGAGATAATGAGACCTGGCTCCAAGAGGCTACTATTACTACAAAGATTATTCACATTGTTCTTGTCACTGTAACACACAAATATCTCAGATACAAGACTCCACACAAAAATCCTTCACAGAAGCAGAGGAACTGAAGTTGACAGAGGCCACCGGAGGTCACCTACCCCCAGCCTCCTGCTGCCAGCAGGGTCAGCAGAGAGCTGAGGAGAGCAGCTGCGGGCTATTTGCAGCTCCCTCAATAAACCCACACGTTTGTTTGTGTAGCTGAGTGCTGTGGCTGCAGCAGGAGCTGCCAAACCCTGCTGCACACAGACCCTCACTCACTCACTCCTCCCCACACCAGGAGCCCCAGGGACACCCCCGGGCTGGGAATGCCTGCGGACAGCGGGAACCCAACCAAACCTCCTCTCACCGTGCTGCCTGGGGAATCCTGTCAATGAATCTCTCCCTCAAGAAACTCACCAAGGCTTTCTGAGAGCCCAGTTAGGGGCAAAGCCACAAACAGCAGCAGAAAGCAGCTACAGGAGAGAGGAGGAGAATTCCACAGCGTACCCACACTTAGGGCTGCTGGTTCAGTCACTCAGTTTGCTCTCAGCACCTCTCACTGCAGCAGGCACCAGAGAAAACCAGCACTGCTGAACCCACACATCAGCCCATCTGCATCACCCAGCAAAGAACCCAAAAAGCTGTCACAGCCCATCCCAGCAACACACAAAACCTAGCATGGCCACCAAGCTCCACCTTGGGCCACAAAGCAGTGCCCCAGCTGTGGGACAGGGTGTGGCACCACTCTGGAGGGATGACTGGGTTATCCAGCAGAACACACTGACAGCCTTGATGCCACTGTGGTTTTGTTCATTTGGAGAAGTCCAGTGATGGAAGGCTCTATGACTTTCCCATCAAAGCAGGCACAGAGTTCTGTAGTGACTCTACACACCCAGAACAGTACCTGCTTTAAAGGTATTAGGCATTATAATAAATTATCAGAGAGTCACAGGATGATTTGGGTGGGAAGGGACCTTAAAGCCCATCCAGTGCCACCCCTGCCATGGCAGGGACACCTTCCACTGTCCCAGGCTGCTCCAAGCCCTGTCCAACCTGGCCTTGGGCACTGCCAGGGATCCAGGGGCAGCCACAGCTGCTCTGGGCACCTGTGCCAGGGCCTCAGCACTCTCACATCAGGAAAGAATTTCACAGGGAAGAATTTCTTCTCAACATTTCATCTAAATCTACCCTTCTTCATTTTAAAGCCAAATTAGTGATGGAATTAGAATAATTTAATACAATGCAAATTAAAATATCTGAGGGCAAGAATGTGTTATTTTATGCTTAAAAGATAAAAAACAAGGGGAAACATTGGAGAAACAGTTTCACATGATTGAGGTGCATAAAAAAAATTCAAAAGTAATCACCTCTTACAGGAAAAAGATATAAGCTGTCAATGTTTTTTAGAACCGTGCAAATGCCTCTATAACTTTAAAAAAAAACCCTAAAATTTCATAGAGAAAAAGTCTGACAGTCCTGAAGTGCTGCAAATCTGACATAGCTTTGGTATCTGCAGTGGTGTGAGCAAAGCTCACTGAATGCAACCACGGAACCTCAGAGAAAGGCACAGAAGCAGGACACCAGATGGGTTTGTACCTCTCACTCAGGCTTTCACCAGCCAGGGTACCTGTAAGAGCAGCCACAGCTTCAGTCAGGTGAATTCATCTGGTGCAAACACAGATCATTCCAAAAGTTTCTTGGTATCACACTGGCTCAGGCCACTAAGGCAGAAACCCCTAAATAAAACTACAAGTCAGGAGAAATGATGCAATTCTCAGTGACTGCAGATGTACAGAGATGCCAGGCTGAGTGCTGACATGGCACATGAATATGAGTACTCATCTCTTTTTCTGAACAGGTTTGTGATGTCTAAAAAGGCATTTTCTTGGGAAGAATACAGTTGCATTTTTTAGCCAAAATCTGTGCTTCCAGAAGATTCTGTGGGTATGGGTTTTGGTTTTTAAATGGTGACTGAAATAAGGAATGATACAGGTAATGGCAATCCACATCTCCAGTAAATGACATTATTTCTCTGCTGTCTCCTGCACATTCCCCATGCAGGTTACAGACTCTGCCACAGGAGACATTTATGCCTGGAGAAATGGATTTTGGAAATCAAGTTTTTTAATTTTCAACTGAAACACATTTCTTGCTATTCACAGAATGAATAGGGTGGAAGAGACCTTAAAAATCATCGAGTTCAACCCAGCCCCAACAGCTCAACTAAACCCTGGCACCCAGTGCCACATCCAGGCTTGGTTAAACACACCCAGGGACGGTGACTCCACCACCTCCCTGGGCAGAACATTCCAGAACTTTATCACCTTTTCTGTAAAAAACTCTTTCCTGATATGCAACCTCAATTTCCCTTGGTGCAGTTTGAGGCTGTGTGCTCTGGTTGTGTCAGTGCTGCTGCAGAAAGAGCCCAGCCCCAGCTGAGCACAGGCACCTTTCAGGAGCTGCAGAGAGTGGTGAGGGCACCCCTGAGCCTCCTTTTTTCCAGGTTGAGCACCCCCAGCTCCCTCAGGTGTTCCTCAAGTTCCCCTCAGTTGCTCCTCAATGGACTTGTGCATGAATCTTAAAATAGGAACAGAAGAAAATATCCTCAAATCTAGCAGGACCCTTGTTTTTTAAGGTCCATACCCACAGATCTGTAATTGTGCACCTCCTCCTCCCAGGCCCCACAGAAGGGAACACTTCTGAGGCAGCAATACCCTGACCAAGCTCATGTGCAGAAAATGGGACATGCACCTTGCCTTTCCATGGCACAAACCTTTAGAAGCCTCTGAACAGGACATGTCCTGTGACCCAGGTCTCTGATTTCTCATTCATGAAACAAAACCCAGTTCTGGTTCCAACAAGCACCTTTTGTTAGAGCTGACACACTTGGATTAACTCCTGAAAGATGCCTGCTGACAATCAGACAAGTTTTACAGCCAAACTGTGCTGCACTGACCAAGGGATCTGTGTGCAGGGATAGTTCCACACAGGAATTAAAATGATCCCAACTGGATTTTAATACACAGCTTTCTTCCTTTTCCACTGAGCCACATCTCTGGCTCCATCAAGTTCTGTGCCTGAAGACAATCCAGCTGCCTTCATCTCTCCCAAAAAAAGAGATCCTGGCACAGATCCCTGGCAATTCTCCCCTTCCACTGCCAAGTCCACACTCCTTCAAGAGAAACTGGAGATGAAGAAATTTAGATGGTTGGAGCTGGAAGCACTTGGCAACCAATTAAATTATAAAGGTGCCATCCAAATGTTAAAAGTGTAAAATAATTTTGCTTGGGTTACCAACTGTAATTTTGAGTGTCATTTTCAATGAAAAGCTAAGAAAAACCTCAGTTTAAGCTCAGTATCATTTTGCATCCTTCAAAGGATAAATGTCACATTTTGAAAGAACAGTATTAATTTTATTTTAAAATAAAAATGGGGTTTAAAAGCTTGAGACAGAACATAATCTTTTATTATTTTGCCTCAAATTCTTTGGGAAAACTCCTCCTAGAACTATTTGGTTCCTCAAGTTGTTTATTGCATTTATAACCATCCTTTCAGACAGAAATGAAAGTAACACAGTGGGCAGCTCCATGTCATTGTTTCATTTGCATAAAAGCAGCACAAAGCAAAATATTTGAAGTAATTTCTTAATTACTGTAATTTTGACAGCAGGGCAAGTAGCTGCATGAACGCATTTCATAAAGGTCTTGCTTTCAATACAAATTCACAACATGGCATACTTTCCATTCCAAACCTCTCAATTACTCTTTATTTTCTGCCCAGACAATGACTACTGATATTGCTGTATTTCACATAAGAAAAGAAGAAAAAATGGGGCAAAAATATTATATTTCACATAAAAGTATTAAAAAATAAATTAATTTTAAAATATTATATTTCACATAAAAAAGAAGAAAAAAGGGGACAAAAAACCTAAATAGGCATCTAACAACAGCTTTCCTTGGTGACCCTGCTCTAACTGTACTGTAGATAATTTTAATGAGTCACCATTAAAAGACTGATAAGTAGAATAAATTTATTTCAAATTGATTTCTATAGTGAAATCAAACTTTAAAAGTTCTCTCAGAGCTGCACAAGTGCCAGCAGGTACCCTGACAGCCAGTCATGGCACAGAGAGCTCTGTGTGGCAAGAGAAACCCCAAACCAAATCCCAAAACCCTCCCAGTGCTAAGACAGCATCAAACAGGAACAACCACTCCCAGCTGAAGGTGCTTGCCTCAAGGAGACATCCTTATTTTTTACCTTATCAGAAGAATAAACATATTTAATGTTAGGAATGCTTAGGACAGAGGAATAAAATATAAATAATTTTTTTAAAAGTAGTAACAGCAGTTATTTTTGTTTTATATGACAATATAATCACAGGATGGTTTGGGTAGGAAGAGACCTTAAAAAACTCATCCAGTGCCACCCCTGCCATGGCAGGGACACCTTCCACTGTCCCAGGGTGCTCCAAGCCCTGTCCAGCCTGGCCTTGGGCACTGCCAGGGATCCAGGGGCAGCCACAGCTGCTCTGGGCACCTGTGCCAGGGCTTCACCACCCTCACAGGGAAGAATTCCTTCTCAACATTTCATCTAAATCTACCCTTCTTCATTTCAAAGCCAAATTAGTGATAGAATTTGAATAATTCAATACAATGCAAATTAAAATATCTGAGAGCAGGAATGTTCTATTTTCCACTGTCCCAGGTTGCTCCAAGCCCTGTCCCACCTGGCCTTGGGCACTTCCAGAGATCCAGGGGCAGCCACAGCTGCTCTGGGCACCTGTGCCAGGGCCTCAGCACCCTCACAGGGAGCAATTCCGTCCCAATATCCCATCCATCCCTGCCCTCTGGCTGTGGAAGCCATTCCCTGTGTCTGTCACTCCATCCCTTGTCCCCAGTCTCTCTCCAGCTCTCCTGGAGCCCCTTTAGGCACTGGAAGGGGCTCTGAGCTCTCCCTGGAGCTTTCTCTTCTCCAGGCTCCTTCTCTTCAGCCTGGCTCCAGAGCAGAGGGGCTGCAACCCTTGGAGCATCTCCATGGCCTCCTCCAGCCTGACTCCAGCAGATCCATTTATTCCTGATGGGGTCTCACCAGAGCAGAGCAGAGGGGGACAATCAAGCCCAGTGTTATTTGCTGTTTTCTCAAATATCACTGCTACATGGCAGATCCCTCCTCTGCCATAAGGTCTGAGCTCAGGAAGAGAAAAAACAAACTCATAGCCTAGGATTTTCAGCAGACCATAGCACAATATTATCAAAATCAGGCTTCCTCTCTACCTCCCAAACTTGTCTTCCAGAACATCTTAACTTTCTGTTTCCACATATTTTAATTTAAAAACCAAAACCCCCCATATTTTCATAAGGACTAGTACTCTCATCTTCCAAAACTGGCAAGCTGTCCTTGCTCCAACTTTCCAAAAAAGAAACCCACTTTTGGCAGCAGATAAACTGGAAGGGAAAATCAGTCCAAAAGTCAAGATTTTGGAAAAAAAATAGTGTTATAAAGCTGAGGTATAGAATGGAAACTCTTGTGCAGAACCACTGGACCCTAGCAGCAGCAAACACCTTGGATTTTTGTGTCACAGAAATCTGCATCTGTCAGGAGACCAATTCCTCTAGTTAGCAGTGGATGTGCATGAGAGGCAGAAGTTTAGGTTTGACATCATCATCACAAGCAGCCAGCACAGAGCACCCTGTGAATGGCCAAGGCAAACTAAACTGATTTAAATAAAGGCCACTTCAACATGGATTTTTATTGGTTTTTCTTCTTTGGGGCACTTTAAATGTTTTCCTAATGAAAAAGTGATTTTTCACTTTATAGGAAATTTTAAAAAAATAGACAATTTGCAGCTAAACATAGATTTGTTATTTCCTTTCTTAATCAGAAATATGCAAACATTTTGGTGAGTTCATAACTCTGTTTATCTCCAACCCTTCTGTAATCTGTTAGATCTCTGTCCAAATGAAGCGTGAGACAGAAAAAACACCCTCCAAACTCCCTGTTAATAATCACCATTAATGCCACATGTAAACAAAACTGCATTTCTGAATGCAGGGTGGACATCAGAATCTTTATTAGAAAGAAGGAAATAATCTAATACCAGGAGGTATTAGAGGAATACCAGTCATCAACTTTGTGCTTTCATGGCTGAAACAAGATGACCTTACAGCTCCATATCTGGTATTCAATCTGCAGACTGGAAAAGCAAGAAACAACTGCCTTCTTTTTCAGTCCTGTATTAGTTTTCTCAGTTTTGATAGGAACTAGTAACTCCAATGAAAATACTCCCTGATTCCCCACTAAAACAAGCACCAGGTAACAACTCTCAAACACTCTTTTCATGTGCTCAGCCAAATTGCTTAAATACTATTTTATTTTGATCATCTGAACATTTAACAATAAGTTGAAGCTTCAATTCTTTCAATTTTTCTTTTAACTCTTTGTGAAGAAAAGGGTATTTTAAATACATTTATTTTATCCACCCTTCTATACTGACAGGTCCCAACTACAGGTTACTTTACTAAGACCACATCAAGAATATTCCACAGAGCATTTAACAGCTTGCAGAGCACAGGATGCAGCTTCATTATCACAAAATGAGATAGACTGCACTTTCATCTTGAAAGTTCTTCTTTAAAAAAAGAAGTTATTATGTTACAACAAGAAGAATTATTGTGCTACAGTATTTCCACACAGCACTGAAGTATCATTTACTCAACTATGGAAGCTACAAACTCAAATAAAAATCTTGGAGCTATTTAAAGTTCCATTATTACACTCCATACTGGGCATTTTTTTGTTTATGAAAAAAAATTCTAAGACTCTCTCCCCATGATTTTTTTTTGTCCTAGGATTTCAGTGGTTGGTTTTGATGTGGTTTTGTCAGGGTTTTTTAAAGCAGAATCCACAGCCAGACAAATTATTCTAGAAATGGAAGCCTCTGGCTCATTTAATTAAGGCTAGCTTTAAAATTATGATCATTTAAAGGATCATTTAAGGCAATGTCAAAGCACTGAACCAGCTCTACCCAACAAACAAGCTTTTCCAGAGTGGCCAGCCTTGCTGGATGCCTCGAAGTAGGAAAACAACAACTGGTTGATATGGGAAGACATTCCCAAAAGGGAGGGAATTATATGAATGAGACTGGAAAATGTACACTTAGGTAGAGAGCATGTAGAGACAAAAAATGCTCCTGAGTTTTCAGAAATGGTGCTGTGCTGAAATACCTGGAGTACTCAGGATAAAACTGCAGTAGAGTACCTGGGGAAGGAGGAAGCACATTAATTAACCTGGGCCACATCCTTGGACAGAGTTTCACAGGTACTGCTGGATGATTTGGCACCAGAGCTCCTGCTTGTTAATAATTAAACATCCAGGTGACAACAGTGACAGTACCACAGAGAGGAGCAGCTTTGGGGTAGCTGATCCCAAATTCAGGTTCAAACCAGAAAGTCTGAGCACCTCCTTTGCTCACACAAGCTCATAAAGAGAAGGAATGGGAAGTCAGGAGACTGATCTCAGTTTTTCCCCCTTGAACTTTCCTACAGCCATTCCCTCAGGCCTGGCCACCCCACACTCAGAGTGCTGCTGCTCCTGGGACCTTGCACAGCTTCATTTCACAGGCATGTATATGCATATAAATAAAACTATATTTTTAAGTTATTTTAAACAAAGAAAATACTCTGTTTTCCTCTGTTCATTAAAAAAAAAATAAAAACAAAACACCACCTCACTAAAACTGCAAGTCTTTCAACACTAATTATGCTTTTGCCTCAAAACTATCATCCATGCCCACATTTACCAGATTTGATCTGGGTTTTCATACAATTACAGAATAGTTCAGGTTGGAAGTGACTTGAAAGCCCATCTCATTCCAGCCCCACCATGGGCAGGGACACCTCCCACTGTCCCAGGTTCTCCAAGCCCTGTCCAGCCTGGCCTTGGACATTTCCAGGGATCCAGGGGCAGCCACAGCT
Organism: Arremon brunneinucha; assembly: GCA_035583215.1. Lineage (NCBI taxonomy): Eukaryota > Metazoa > Chordata > Aves > Passeriformes > Passerellidae > Arremon > Arremon brunneinucha. The sequence goes on from JAWWEX010000017.1 coordinate 21,184,536, forward strand.
GCTCTGGGCACCCTGTGCCAGGCCCTGCCCACCCTCCCAGGGAACAATTCAACAATTCCCTCCCAATATCCCATCCATCCCTGCCCTCTGGCAGTGGGAAGCCATTCCCTGTGTCCTGTCACTCCAGAACCTTGTCCCCAGTCCCTCTCCAGCTTTCCTGGAGCCCCTTCAGGTGCTCAGAGACCTCAGTAAGGGCTCCCCAGAGATTTTCCTTCTCCAGGCAGCACAATCCCAATTCTCCCAGCCTTCTGTCCTGGGAGAGGTGTTACAGCACCCAGGGACTGCACTTCCCCTGCAAGGTGTTAGGCTACTCCAGACTGACACTTTTTGAGGAAATCTGCCCAAAGGAAATAGTTTACAACATCTAGAAGACAGTTATGACAGACTCTGGACAAAAGACAAATACAAATTGGGTATTTTTACAGAAAAGGCCCAAACTCCCTTTTGTTTTGTGCAAAACTGAAATGGTCCCAGCTGTCCTAACATCACTCCCCACTGTACTTTGAGCAGAGGTGGTGATGGGTTAATAAATACCTATAACCAGATTAGATAAGGCCAAGCTTTTCTAATTTCCCCCTTGCCAGCAGGGGTTTCCTACACCACTGGTTTCAGGCTGCCTACCTAACAAGTGGGCTGAGGGCACAGCAACATTTTCCTGCTTTATTTCAGCTGAAGATGTGTCAGACAGCTCTAACAGAGTCTCTACAAAGCTTTGGGGTATTTTCCCTTTTCTAATTCTTGTTTTTATTAATGAATGGCTGCTCAGTCAGAGGGAGGAGCCCACTCCCCTCCCATATCCAACACTCCAGCCTTGAACAGTAAATCTCTCATGTCAGGCATTGCCAGCATAGCACAGCTTTTGAAATATTCCATCTATATGGTCTCTCTCTTGCCCAAGCAGGCAGCACTGCCTTTCCAAACAGGAATTTGGCTGCAAGGAGAAAGGGCTGACACACAGGTGTGCATGTACAACCCTGTTTAGCTAAATGCACGTGCCCAAGTCTGTGTGCTCTGAACCCTGGGAGTACCATGACACACAATCCTTGCTCAGCTCCAGATCCCTTTTTCCAGTAGGCACAAACCTAAAATTTCTCTTCTCTGCCTCTCAGCACACTGAACCTCTGTAGCTGTGTTTAGCTGCTCGTGGGCTGATTCTTGGTTTGCTTTTGGGTTTTCTTCCCTTTCAGGCTCCCTGTATTTTACAGAATTACCCATCTGTGAGCCCCACCTTGAATGTCACCCACACCCAAAAAAGGTTTAAAAGGTTTCCAGTGGACTTATTTTTGGGGTTTTTTGTAGATATAGCATTTCCTACAGCCATTTTGGTTGAATGGCATAAGACTGATTTCAGCTGATTTTCACTATCCTACATCACTAGATTATAAAAACAGAAACAAACACCTGCCTAGCCACACAAACTGTTATAAATTCAATTCACTACTATTAAAAATTAATATTTCAAGGACTGTCATAACACTTGATCACCATTTTCCTGATTGGTTTCTGTGTTTTAAGATGCATGCATATAATCAACTTTTTGCACAGGGATATTCAGATTGTTTTTTCTTTATTGCAGCACAACTCAATTTTCTTTACATATAATATGACACCTAAGGTCAAGAAAACTGTAAAATAAGAATTTTGGCTTATAAAATTTAAGTTCACATTTAAAAAAAAAATAATCAAAAAACACTTGAATGAACAAAACACACACTCTAAATGTCTGTCAATAAAATGGCTGTGGTTTCACCTTTCCCCACCCCATACCACATTCCTACATGGCATCAAAAAAGTCAAGCTTCCAAACACAAAATAACAGGTCTAAAAAATATACAGTGGAATCAAACAGCACACAAAATGCAAAGCTTTAGTTACCTTCTTTTTAAAGTCTGTGATAATTGCAAATTTAAAAGAGTGAATTACTAACTTTCTCTTCTGAGGTCAGATAAAAATAAGTCCTAAGGCAGCTTATTTGCCATATTTAGGAGACTCAAACTGAAGCAATGACAAACATCTGGCTATGATTCTTTCTGGAATTTTGACTATTTCTTCCTGGCTAGGGAAGAAAAACACTGTGAGCTGACCAACAGCACCTCAATTCCTCCAGCACAGCACTTAATAGGATTCAGCAGCAGACTATTCCTTGACTCCTCACATATTTAAGCTGTTAATACTTTCACAGCACAGAAGGGAAAGCCTTCATGCCAGGAAGGTCTGAGCAGGCACAGGGAGAGTAGGGCAGAGGCAGGAGGGCACCAGTGCCAGGACTGGGCTGCCTGTGCCACATGGCACACAGCAAGTGCTTTTCAGTGCCCACAGCATCATCCCAGTGTTTAACACATGTTTCTCACTTTAAATTGCTCAAAAACAGCAGTTAAAAGCTGCATCATTTCTGCACCATCCCCATGACAGTTTTTGGGGCACTAAAGCTACCAAAACAACTACTGAGAGCAGCATTTGCCACGTGCAGGAGTGGGAAACACTCCCCAAACCATGGGAAGGATTTTGCTTGACTCCTCACATATTTAGGCTGTCGATACTTTCACAGCACAGAGGGGGAAAGCCTTCATGCCAGGAAGGTCTGAGCAGACACAGGGAGAGCAGGGCAGAGGCAGGAGGGCACCAGTGCCAGAGCCAGTGCCAGGACTGGGCTGGCTGTGCCACCAGCAGCATGCCCAGGGCTCCTCATGGCACACAGCAAGTGCTTTTCAGTGCCCACACCATCATCCCAGTGTTTAACACGTTTCTCACCTTAAATTACTCAATAACAGCAGTTAAAAGTTGCATCATTTCTACACCATCCCCATCAAATTTCTTGGGGGTACTAAAGCTACCAGAACTCTGCTACTGAGAGCAGCAATTTGCCATGTGCAGGAGTGGGAAAGACTCCCCAAACCATGGGAAGGATTTTGCTTGACTCCTCACACATTTAGGCTGTCAATACTTTCACAGCACAGAAGGGAAAGCCTTCATGCAAGGAAGGTCTGAGCAGGCACAGGGAGAGTAGGGCAGAGGCAGGAGGGCACCAGTGCCAGGACTGGGCTGCCTGTGCCACATGGCACACAGCAAGTGCTTTTCAGTGCCCACAGCATCATCCCAGTGTTTAACACATGTTTCTCACTTTAAATTGCTCAAAAACAGCAGTTAAAAGCTGCATCATTTCTGCACCATCCCCATGACAGTTTTTGGGGCACTAAAGCTACCAAAACAACTACTGAGAGCAGCATTTGCCACGTGCAGGAGTGGGAAACACTCCCCAAACCATGGGAAGGATATTGCAGTCAGATTGCTTCCTCTGCCATCCCAAAGACTTCCTGCAGCCCCAGCCCAGCTCCTGATTTCAGGGCCTCCAATGGCTGCTCACAAACAATGGGCATCCCAGGGGAAGCCACTTTCATGGCACCTTTTCAATCACAGATAACTGCAGGCTGCACAGAAACCAGAATAACCAGAGTTATTCTATTCCATGCTAAACATGAGGATGGAGAATAGCTTTGCACTTTTATTAATGCAGTTTATAAATTTCAATAAGCCAAGGAAGTGCCCAGCAAAGACACTCAAGTACACATTTTCAGTTTAGCACAGAATAAACCACTTTGGTTTTGCAGTAATGTAATAGTTTTGCAGGGTACATCAATGAACAAAGCAGACAAGAGCAATGAGAGGACACTAATTAATAATAAAATAAAGGGAAATTACAGTGTAATCTTATCTAATTAGTCTGTTCTCAAGAATGGCAGTGGAATCCACCCCTGTCAGAGGGAGAGGGACACCTCAGACAGCATGGCAGGGATGCAGAACATCATTACTGCATTACATACACAAAAAATTAAAAAGAAATTACTTCTGTTCTCAAAACAACCCAACAAAGATTAGCACAAAAGAAAAAAAGTCCAGTTTAAATTTTCCCTTAGAGTGGAGCAGGCAGACCCTATAATAAATTGTACAAATATTTTTGATTCCCAAATTTCATTTGACATGCAAGCAGAAGGAGAAGAGGAAGTACATGCCATTGAAGAAGCACCAAGTTCTCCCCAAACAATTCAGTAAACTTGAAGCATTATAATATAAACTACTTTTTCTGGGGCACTTCCTCATAGCATAGAGAATATCTCATGTAAAAGAATTTCCTAAATGACACATATCACACAGGCCAAATATTAAACATCATCTGCTGGCAGCAATTCCATTAAATGTCATTTTGGTGAATTCAACCCAGCCCAGACACTTTTACTTCAGAGTCTGCCACATTTTTGTGCTGATCAAAAGCCTCCAAGTTTAATCTCTTCAGAAAATCTGGAAAACTGGCAGAACTTCTGCTGTAAAACCCTGATTACTTTGAAGTGTGAACTAAATTGAATTTGCCAATCATTCATCTCATAGTCTGCAAAACCTCCCTTTGGACAGAGTTAGTTTGGAGAGAAGAGGCCAGGTAAGCCATGAAATGGCACATGCAGGATTTGAGCTGACTAAACAAGCTGGCTGTAAGAAGGGAAAAAAAACCAACTCATGGAAATAGTGAATATTGCAGCCTAGCTTTGAATGGATATGTTTTATTCTCTCTTCTGTTTTGGAAGGGAAAGGAGAGGCCATAAATAGCCCATTTTCAGTTTTTCAAACTCCAGAAAACATTGAGTATTTCTCCATCCCCTAACATTCAAATCAGAGAAATTGGAGAAAGTCTCTTCCCAACACACTTTAAAGAATAATTCCCTCTTAGTAATTAATAAAATTCCTACTTAGAAACCAAATCTTATGAAACAGAAGGGGAAAGGAAAATGGACAGAGCCAGTGGACTTAAAAGGTGGTAGAATGTAGCTATGTGGAACTTTCAGCAAACTGTTCCAGATACACCAATAACACAAAGAAAAACCTGTTCCTTCCCATTTTGTTCACTCTCCATCCATTACATCACTGTCAGTCTCTTTCCTTGCTCTTTGGCAAGTTAAGAAGTCAAGTGGGCTACCAAAAAGGGCAACCAGCAACTCCTGCCAGGAGAGAAGCAACAGTTTTAAACACATCTTGGAGAAAGGAAGGGATGACAGGTAAAGCTGCATGGATTAAGTTGTTACTGTGGTTACTCTGTTCATCCCATATGGTTAAAAATGCTCCTGTGGCTCATTTTAGGCAGGGAGGAATAAACAGGGCTACTGCAGCAGGTTCCCCTTCCACTGACACACCACTTTTCCCAGTAAATGTCACTTGCCATAGTTCTTACAGACAGAAAAATGATTTTTTTTCCCAAAATCATTTGGGGAAAAAAAGCCCCAAACCATCTTTTGGGATCACCCCCATCTCCCCAGGCAGGCAGTGCCAAAAGGCCTGAGTGCCACTGCACTGACAAACTACAGCTGACCTGAATCAAACACAAACCCACAACATCACACCTTGTTTTCACAGCTAGTGACAAAAATTACAAAAGCAAAGAGAAGTGGCCAAGTGGCCTGGCAATCTGAACCTGCACTCCTCCAGGACTGCTGCTTGGGCACCAGTTTCTCTAATTGCTTTTTGAAAAATGACTGTGCTAGCACACACACCTATTCAGCAATGTCACTGCCTTTTCCTAATTCCTGCCCTCAATCCCAAGTGAAAAATTCCCATTTTCCACAACAAACAGCAGTCAGCAGCTCCTGCTATCCCAACAGCTCACCAGAGAAATCAGGCAGATGGTCACAGTTTAATACCTCATGCCTGTTTTCCATCATTTGCTACCTTATTTAGCCAAAACTGAAAGGCCATGGAGGCAGAGTTAGCTGGACTGTAATGCCACAGCTGCTGACTCTGGACCTTTTTGTGCTCAGTGCTCTGAAGCTGACCCAAGGCTGACCCCTTTTCCTCATCACTCCCAGCATCAGGCATGAGGTTTTTAAGTTTTTCAGTTCCAACTGATCTCATAAAGAAAAGCAGCACAATATTAATTATGGCCTCAGCATGCTGGTGCCTGAATTTGGGTGTTTCTGGGGGTGCCATAATCAGAGAGAGCTTTCCAGGTAAAGAGAACTAAGATAGCTCCTAATTATGGTTAACACATACAACACAACCAGCCCCATAAACCTGGCCTTGCAATGACTTTCAAAATTACAGAGCTGAGGGTGTTACTTGGAGTTGTTTTCTTCTTTTTTGAATCAAAACACAAAAGCACCATCTACATCAACTTGGAAAAATAAATAAAATTATCCTTCAAAAGAACCAAAGTCAGCAAATTTTGTAAAAAAATATTCTAACATAATGTAAAGGGAAAAAAGAGGCTTTTGTGTTCTATGTGGTACTTGAGGGATGGGTGGGTTTGCAGCACCAGACACTCTGTGCTCAAGGGGAAGGATACAGGCACTGCCTCACTCTTTAAAAAACAAACAAACAAACAAAAACAAACAAACAAAAAATCAGATTTCACATCTGAGACTTGAACAGCTGGACAGAATCTGTGGAACACAACCCCAAATCCAGTATTTCTTCAGAGTGCCACAGAAATCTTTTTCACTCTATTTGAAAAACCCTTTTTGAGTCTATGCAACAAACTAAAGCTCCAAGTGGTAATTCTAAATTACTGATTACAGTTTGATACTAATGTAGAATATCTGATAGCTGAGTATCTTCACTACAACACAGTTGTTTTCTAACAACAGATCCCAGGCAAACTAGAATTCAACTCAGAGGTTAATGCTGAAAATGTAACAAGAATTGGAAGAAAAAAAATTGTTTCAAAGCAGAATCTCTCTAATTTGTGCATGGCTTCTGTGTTTTATGGCAGAATTCCCCAAGCATACTTTCAGATAAACATTTTCAGAAACACTGAACTGACACTGCTTTGGTGCATCCCTCCTAAAGCATGCTGGCAATCAAAGACTTTCAAATAGGAACATGTTTACATGGAGAGGATACAAACCAATAAAATAAATACAAGTATAAAATCATAAATCATATTTAAAAAATCATATAAATACAATACAAACCATATAAAAATTAATATAAAGCAGTAACTAAGGCAAAGCTCTTGTGCTCTCCCAGCTGCCAAATTGACAAAGCTGCACGTGGCTCAGGAAGCAAGAGCATTTTGGCAGGAGACAGTTGGTGCTCCCCCAAAGCAAACAACAAACAAAGACTCTCCTTACAGTATGTGCTTGGATTTAAAGTCTGTTTAAAACACAAAACATCTGTTATACTTGAAAGATTTTAAAAAACAAGCCATGCAACTGCTATCACTACTTGTGAGCAGGTAAATCCCAACAGGAATCTGCATGGCTCAAAATGCCCTAGCCCTTTACAGAGGCACATCCTTGTGAGCTTTAAATTCTCAGAGGCTCAGTGTGCTTGAAGTCAGGTTTAAATCTCTCTTACCTCAATGTCAAGAACTTCCACTGTGTTGTCCAACATCTTGATTTTGACGGGGAGGTCGCGCTCGTGCGCCTTGGCGGGCGATGAGGCCATGGCAGGCAGGAGGGTCTGCCCTGGCTCCAAGGTGCTCACTCCTGAGCTCTTCTGGGCACCCAAACGAGAGCCTGGAGTCTGCAGAACTCTGTAGGTTCCTTCTATCTCTCCCATCTTCCAACAGCAAGCTGAGTCTGTAGAAATATGGAAGGAAATAGAGGGGTAGGGTTACGGCTGGAAAGATTTTACACTGACATTGTGGATGAAAATACCACCCAGTGAAGCACTGTCACAAAATCCTTATTTAACATTCCTTATCCCACTAGCAAAATCAGTAATAAGGTTAATGAAGCTTTGGACAGGGCTTGGAGCAACCTGGTCTAGGGGAAGGTGGCCCTGCCCATGGGAGAGGTTGGAACAAGATGAGCTTTAGGGTCCCTTCCAACCCAAACCATGCTACAATGACTAAAATCCAACAGCTGGGAAGAAAAAGCAGGAAGAAAAACCAACCATTCTCAAGCATGGTTAAGAAATGGGGTAGTCAAACTTGTGCCTTCTGCCCTCTCAACATGAACATTTGTGTTTTTGACAAGGTTTTTCTGCTGATGAGCCTCCTCCCAGCAGCAGCATGAGCACTGGGCACAGAGAAGGGTGAGGCAGGTACCCAACCATCCCACTGACTGCACACTGAGATAACACAACTATTAACTTCCTGCACCCCCAAAATGGTGATTCATGCAAAACCTCAACTGCTGGCAGCTCAGAGCCTTCATCAGGCATTCTGAAGCATGGTTAAGAAATGGGATAGTCAAACCTGTGCCTTCTGCCCTCTCAACATGAACATTTTCTTTGCTGCTGATGAGCCTCCTCCCACCAGCAGCATGAGCACTGGGCACAGAGAAGAGTGAGGCAGGTGCGTCTCATGGGTACCCAACCATCCCACTGACTGCACACTGAGATAACAGAACCATTAATTTCCTGCACCCCCAAAATGATGACTCAGGCAGAACCTCAACTGCTGGCAGCTCAGAGCCTTCATCAGGCACTGCTACAAGGTAACAGCTCCTCACCTCACCAGGAAATTTGTGCTATATCCAGATTAAATCAGTGGGCAAAAATCTCAGTTACAGAGACAGACACTGGTGAGTGTAGGCTGACTCCTACACAGGAGCCTTGCTGTCACAGCTTGGTGGCAGCTCTGCAGAGCCAATCTTTAATTTGACATGGGGAAAATGTCCCATGAGGCTGTCCCAGCTCTGTCATGCCACCAGGGCAGTGCTGATGTTTGCATGGGGAACCACAGTGGGGTCTACAGGAAGGTGAGGTCTGTGTGCTCAGAATGCAGCAGTGCCCCTGCCCCAAGCCCACCCCTGGCACTGAGCATTTGGCAGCAGGAGCACACAGGGAGGCTGCCTGGGCCTTTTGGGTGAGTTACCCAAACACCACAGTGTGTCCCAACAGCCCAGAGTGTGTGGTACTGCAGTGGGACAGCTTCACTCCAAAGGAGTGCCAGGTTATTGTTTTGTAGTAAAAGGGTTTTGGCAGAAAAGCAGAGGGGCAGCTCATGACAACACTCCTTTGTCTCTGTGCTCAGAGTAGGCAGGCAGCTACTGCAAGGATTTGAATGAAGCCAGCCCTAGATGTCCTTACAAATTACTTGGGGGTGTTTATGTTTCAATTCTCACACACATTGAGACTGGTCAAATGTCTTCCTAGCTTGCAGCCCAGTGCATTTTAACATTTTGGGGGTTTTATTCTTATATTTGTAGATTCCTGTAGAGATGAACTTACTCCAGAAGGGCAGAGAGATGCCTCCCTACCTAATCACAGCCCCCACATGATTTGTGTGGCCTCTGAGCCCCTGCAGAGCCCTGACCAAGCAGCACAGCTGAGAGCACCCAGAGATGCCACCAGCCTCCCATGCAACACAAAAGTGTGACAATCACAGGATAATTATGACTGAAAAAATCTCTGACATCATCAAGTCCAACCCCTAACCCAGCACTGCCTACACCACTAAACCACATCCCCAAGTGCCCCATCCACACATGTTTGAACACTTCAAAGATGGAGACTCCACCACAGCCCTAGGAAGCCTGTTCCAATGCCTGACCAAAATTTTCCCTGATATTGAATCTAAATGTCCTCTGACACAGCTTGAGGCCATTTCCTCTTGTGCTGCCCCTTGTTCCCTGGGGGCAGAGCCTGACCCTCACTTGGCTGCACCCTCCTGTCAGGGAGTTACAGAGAGCAAGAAGGTTCCCCCTGAGCCTCCTGTTCTCCAGGCTGAGCTCCCCCAGCTGTGCCTCACCTGACTTGCTCTCCAGACCCTTCCCCAGCTCCACTGCCCTTCTCTGGACATGCACCAGGGACCCAAAACCAAACCCAGCACGAAGGATCATCCTAACCCTAAAAGTGGGCACACACTGCCCTGTGCCCAGCTTTGGGTGACAAATATGCAGAAAGTTTCTTTCTTGGGCTGTTTTGTGTGTATTCTTCGGCTGAACTTCTTGGTTAGTGTGGCCACATTGCCAAGGAGGAAAACTTTTATGTCATAAATTTTAAAAGCACTCTAACAACAAAATTCAGAGGTGTAAACTGGGTATCTCTGCTAACTGCTAATCTGAAGAGAAACCAGAGCTTGATCTGGTCACCTGTATCCCCTTGTTATCATGTCCCTTATCAGGTAATCCCATGGTAAATTTTTGCTGTTGGCATTCAGGAACCTGGAGCTGGCCAGGATCAGTCACACTCCTCACAGGGCTCTTTATTAGCCAGCCACTCTTAAAATTAGTGCTCCAGGAGCACTCATTCCCTTCTGAATAAACAGCTCCTGGAAGAGACACACTCTGCAGTTACTCAAAAGGAAAAAAATGCAAGCAGCAAGAGCAGAGGCAGCAGCAGGAACAGCCCTGCAGAGCCTCAGCAGCCTCCCTCCAGCTGGAGGCAGCTGCTGCCCCAAGGAAGGCAGGCTGGCCACCCAAGGCCGGGCTCAGGGGAGCTCCTGGGCACTCTCCAGCTTTGGTCACCAGCCAGGAGGGACCAGAGCCACACCAAACAGGCACTGCACGTGTCAAAGTCCCTCCCCACTGGTGGTAGCAGGAAAAGTGAACTCAGTGGGGCTTGATCTCACGTCCCACTGATGACATGTTCCTAAAAATATTTACGCCGGCCAATATTCAGATTTTAAAGGCCAAACAAGCACTGGGCAGAACACACATGTGCAGAAGCAAGCCTGATGCCCAGAAGAGCAGTGGCTGCTGTGCCAGCTGGGAGCATCCCCCCCATGGCACATCCTGCTCCCTCCAAGGCACCCCACTGATGCCACAACTAGTGACAATCCCCAGAGAGCTCAGTCTGCTCCCTCTGCCTCCACCACCCCATGTGTGAGGAGTGCCAGCCAAGCCAAGCGCTATCTCCAGTTTCACCACCACAGTTATATATTGTGTTTTAAGTCCTCTGACTACATATGACATTTCTGGACAAAAAACACAGTGTCATGGCTCAGGAGACACTTCAGTTCAAGGGGCTGACTACACAAAAGAAGGAGGAAAATGAGCTAGAGACAGGCTGCAAGCTCCAAGAACAGAATTTCTACAGGCAGAGCAGAGCAGAACATGCCACTGAGAGCCTCCTACCAGGGGTCAGCCACAACAAGGTCTCAGCACTGCAAAACTAAAATATAATATTACAACACTGGTGTTCTGGGATAAAAAAATCTTCCTTGCATTGCCTCTCCCTGAACTTGCTTGCACCTAGTGTTTATCCTGATCATTTCCTACAAATTGGAACCCAGGCACTAAAGCTAAATCTGCTCCCTGAGGCACAGTGACTGAATGAGTGTTGCTGTCAGCCCTAAATGAAGGAGCAAACAAAATTTAGGTAGCAGGTTTTTTTGGTGTTTTTTTTTTTTTTTTTTTTTGGTACCAGGTACTTTTTGAAATAGCTTATAAGTCACAATGAGTTTCATCTTCTACTTGAATGGAATAAGCATATTTTTCAGAAGCAAGACAGCATTTCAGCTGTTTCAGAAGTGTTTTCAGCTACCAGCAAATCTGGAAGTGCAGCTTATATCCAAGGATATGCAAGATCATAGAAACATAGAGTGGCTTGGGTTTAAAGGGACCTTAAAGTCCACCTTGTTCCAACCCCCTGCCATGGGCAGGGACACCTTCCACTAGACCAGTTTACTTCAAGCCCCATTCAATCTGGCTTTGCACACTTGGATGACACCAAGGGCTTTCCAAGGAGCTCCTCTGAGCACGGTGTCTTTTGGTCAGTGGTCCATGGCAGGGTCCATGCTCCATCCCTCACCCATGCAGGAAGCAGATCTGAAGTGAGTCCACTTTCCCAGGAGCGTGAGCAGGGTGGTCCCTGCCTTCCATGGGAAGGGATCGCTGCACAAGGAGCAGCAAGGGAGCACAAGAAAGCAAACTTTCTTCTTTTAACTCTTTAAGCCACAGCCACCCGTTAGCACAGCTACACTGAGCTGACACAAATGATGCACCAGGAATCCATCACCGCACCGATGACGGTGAAGATTCCGAGCGCTCCATGGTGAGAGGAGCGATGTCTCTCCCTGAGCCGCACCTCAGGCTCCCCTAGGGCCCGTCCCTGCTCACGGCCCCGAAGGGTTCCATGGCTCTCCGCTCCACACGGCGGCCGGGACGGAGCAGGATGGGCGGGGATAGCGGGGAATGTCCGCGGCCGGTCCCCGCCAGGTGAGCGGCGCTTCAGCAGCGCCTGTCGGACCGAGCAGCCGGGCCCGGCAGGACGCTCCCGGCCCGGGTTCCCGCACGGAGGCGGTCAGGGACGGGCCGTGCCGGGGACGGGCTGTACCGGGGCGCGGCTGCCCTCACGCTCTCAGCCCGGCAGGGCAGGGGCGAAGCCGCCCAGGCCGGACCGGCGGCACCCCCGCGAAGGCGCTCTCTGACCCCCGGGGAAGCCGCTTCCCAGGCCCCGGCAGCCCCCGAGCCGGCGCCTCGTCCCGGGGCTGGCAGAGCGCGGCCCGCAGACCCCGTTCCGCTCCCCGGCCCGGCTCCCACACGAGCGCCGCGGGCCGG
>JAWWEX010000017.1:21197201-21243073 GCA_035583215.1 Arremon brunneinucha
GCTCACACCGGCCCCGAGCGGCCCCGCCCCGCCCCGCCCGGCTGTGGGCAGCGGGACCGGGGCGGGACCGGCCCCACCCTGCGGGCGGGTAACGGGGCCCGGGGCAGGGCCCGCGGCGCGCTCCGTGCGCGGAGCTCAGCGAGACACAGGACACAGACACACACCGAGCCCTCCCGCTGCCCCACGGCCCGACCGGTTCCGCCGGGATTAGAGGATTGTTTTATACCTAAAGTGTGATTTTGCAGCACGAGGAAGGCTTTAAAATAATATTTCCATGCGAAGCTGAAGGACAGCCAGCTACCCAAGGCTCACACCCCAAAAAGAGGCACATGAGATCCCCCAATGCCATCCCAGACATCCATCAGGCTCACCCCACAGGTCTCATTCGCTCAGGGGAACGCCACCCCGGGGGACAACACCACGCCAGTAACCAGCCCCAGGCCAAGTAGTGAAAATTTTAGGTCTTGACTAGGTTAAATTTTTCACATATAAATTTTAAGTGGGGATACAAACAGACTCAGCGCTACAGAACAGAAAAGGTGGGTGCTGCACAGGGGCATTGGGAAGTGTTGCTGGCCAAAGGAGCTGAAAAACACAAAAGCAGCAGCATCCTCCTCCTCCTCCCTCCCCAGCCAGCAAGCCCTCACTGACACACACAAGAACAAAACACTGTAGGAAATTCAGCACAGGACAAACAGATCTTTGCACCGCCTGGATTTCATCAGCTCTAAAGCTAAGGCCAAGGCTGGCAGACAACAGGACAGCCAGGAAAAGAGCTCTTCCTGAAAAGGGCCACCTTTCACAACGCCTGAGTCACCCACAGCTCACTACAGTCTGCTCTTCAAGACAAGAAGCAACAGGAATGAGAGAAATCCTTGGGTTTCCCTAGATATGGATTGTTGGACAATAGCATGAGAAATGCAAGGAGCCATCTTGTTTCTGAGAACTTGACCTTTTCACAGCAATATGAAAAACAAAATATTGGCATAGCATATGACTTTGGTAATAAAAAGCACATAAATTATGCAGAACAGCACTTTCAAACAGAAGCAGCTTCATTACTCTCACTCACAAAACGGCAGCTTGCAAATTTAGTGAGTAATTCCTGACTAACAGCATTCTCATCTCTTCAAAAGAACAGAAGACATAAGGCTTTTAAAAATACACCCCATGATTTGTTCTCCTTAAAAAGTGATGTGGAGCTGAAGAATCTCATGGATACAGAAAAAAAAAAAAAACATAAATAGGAAAGTTGCAAAAGTGTACACAACATTTTAGAGAACTCCATTTATAAGATCAATGGTGATTTCAGTCAGGTGAAGTGCTTTCATTACTGACAGGCTGTTTCAGTATCTTATTTGCATGGCTTTTTATTTGCAGCTTAACTGCTAATACACTTCTACATCCTTCAAAGTGCCAACACTTCAGAGTCATCTTCATTTCAATCACTTTCTTTAACATCTAAAAAGAGCACTAAAGTTTTCTTGTGCAAAAAAGCAGCTGCCACTAAGTCAGAGAACAAATCTGATGAGATCACTTTAAAGCCACACACCACCACACTCAGGATAGGAAGGAAAAATTACAGATGTGGCAGAGCCTTTAGAAACACCAACACCCTGCTGCTGCTCTTTATGCTTCACTCAAGAGTCCTGACTTTGTTGCTTACCAAAAACACAGGTAATTTACTGAAATGAAATAATGCAGTAAGGAAAAGGCACAAAGGTTCAGTGTTTAATTGTCCACATACTGAACACATAAGAACAAGCTCATTTCTGACCTGTCTACTCACACAAACAAAAAAAACAAATTCCATCATATCAGAGAATTCCAGAATAGCTTAAAACCATCCAGTTTCTACTCCTCTGCCTTGGGCAGGGACACCTTCCACTATCCCAGGTTGCTCCAAGCCCCATCCAACCTGGCCTTGGACACTGTCAGGGATGGAGCAGCCACAGGGTACAATTAGGAAGGGCCATATCAGGTTGAACTTTTGTTCTATACACTCAATCATTTAATAAATCCTCAGCATCCCTAACAAAAAACATGCTTGAGATGTGGTGTTTGGTGATTTTGAAAACTAAAAGAGGCAGTGGATGGTGATCTCTACCAGACTCAGCAGTATGTTCTTCACAGCTGTACACAAAGACTCTAAAGTTTCTGTAACAGCCATGAAATCAAACTTTTCAGCCATCCAAACAGTGTTTGAAGCCTTTACAGGAGGAGGAAGAAGTTGAGAGACCAAAACTAGAAGAAGAATGTCATTACACATGAAAGGCAGCTGTTGCTGTTGGAAGGATGCAGTGTCAGGACAAAGCACAGCTTTCTCCTTTTGAGATAAAAACTGATAACAAGGTGTAACTCTCACTCAGGTAATACAACAGATAATCTGCACCACATTCTCCTCTTGGCCTGAGCAGGACAATTAGAATCGCCTTTTCACTACACTATAATTTTTTTCTTTAATCACCCTCTGGATGAGGTTAGAGGAAGTCCTTCAAAGCAGACTTCTTATCCAACCAAGATAACAGCTGGGAAAGCTGCTTTTTGTTTAGATCCTTCACCATGACAAACTCTGCAGGCTGAAAATGGTGATTTTGTCAGCACATATTTTCCAAATACACACTACAAAGCTCTGTCTCTCAGAGGTCTCCATCTCATAAGAACAAGGCAAGCAGTTTCAAATGCTTACATTGTGTCTTCCCTGCTGTCTACAGCAGCAAGCTGGCACAGCTGAGAGCAAAACTATTTACAACCACTTCAGTCAGCATTTTATACCATGTGCACCAAACTAACAGGGCCACATGGTACCAGCTCACCTCTCCAGTGTGTTGTGCTGGGACTCCACAATGACAACACACAAGGGCACACCAAGGATGAAGAGGAAGATGGATTGATATGGGTTTCACTGCAGGTGGGTCACTGAAAGCACCAGAATCCCTTTGGGGGCAGTTCACAGACCTTTAACTGCCACAGCTCACTGCCAGTGTCCTGCTTTAGTTCAAGCCAGAGCCTTGTATGACAATTCTTCCATCTGTTACTGCCTGGAGATATTCAACAATTTCCTGTAGGCATCATTAACCTAAGCCCAAGTGTCACTTAGGACTGACTGCAAGGGCTGAGAGCTTTCTCCACCAGATGATCACTTTTGAGGACCTGGTGACACTGCACCACCTGCAGAGCACCTCAGAGCTCCACCAGGGGAAAAACTCACTTCTGCACAACTGTGTTTACATGTTAGATGAAAAGTCATGACATTAGTGACCACCCTGGCTGTGTTTCTGGTCTGGAAGTGTTTCGGCCCTTCAGCCTGTAATGGCCTGTGCAGCAGAACCAGACAGAGACCACTTGACTTGCCTCCCACATCACCTTAGACATCTCAGCAGGGACCAGTCTGCAGGATCAACAAATCATTCCTCAACCTGCCTCATCACTGAATAACAAGTTCTCTACCCAACAGTCACAAAGAGCATAAGTTTGTTTCTTAAATAGCAAAATCAGGCCAATTTCAGCAATTTTAATCAGTGGTGCTCTGTACTAACAGACCACCAGTACTCCAGATGGTAGAAAAACTGAAAAGAGTGAAATCATAGAATCTGACCAATCCACTAAGTCTCATTAGCAAATGACAAAAGACTCAAGTCAAGGTGAACAGGAGTTTCTGGATAAGCAGAGATATGATCCACACAATGAGCACAAAGACTGAACAACACACACCTGTACATGCCACTTACCAGAATTACTCTCTTACTCCACTTACTTCTGTTAAAATTTACTGAAAGCACAGGAGAGGAATTGTTCTTCAGCAGCAATGAATAAAGATGCTTCAAAAATGGTCAGAATGCACCTCCTTCTACTGGCAGAGATGGAATGGCAAAGGCACTCAGCAGCAGCAGTGCCTTGCTAAACCAACTGATTCCCATGCTACAGATACTTGTAGACTCTGTGGTTGGGATTTTACACTTCCAGTCTTAAATAATTCTGCCCCCCCACAATCATGCTCTAGCACTTCTCCCAGAAGGAAATCTTTGAGCTTCTCAGATTATTCCCTTTGGAGTATTTTTCAAGAGCCCTTCTACACACACTGCAACTTCTAATTACATCGGCCTTTATAAAGCACAAAGTCCACCAGCCTTAGACCATGACCTGGAATTAAACCCTCATTATTAACCAATTCTTTAGAACAGGCCTGGGTACTTATGTACAGGAAAAACTTCTGCTAACAGAAAAACCCCAAGAGGCTGCAATCCCTTTTTGCAATCACCTACTTTGACTTTCATAATTACATCTCTATTTTAACTTGGCTCTCAAGGTGAAGGTGGCAATTAGAACAAGTAAATGAAGCACAGCATATGTTCCTACCTGCACACACACAGACACACTCACTCAGCAGCTCCTCTCAGTCTGACTGGTGAACTTGTCCAAGCACGTCCTCCCTGCCCAGAAGGTACAGTCTGTAGCCAGCAGCAGTTCTGAAGCCACAGCACAAAAATAAAGAGCGCAGACAAGCTACAAACTGCAATAAAACAGAGCTGCTGAGCCACAACCCTGCAACAAAAGTCCAGGTAAAAATCTGACAACTGTGTCTGCTGTTCTTATCCACAGGTAACAGCTGAGACACAGACAATCCCTTATTGCCCCCACGTGGTGCAGCAATCTTATTGCACAAAAGCACAAATAGGCCCAGAATTCCTCTGAATTTGCTTTAAGTTGAATCCAAAGGTTTTTTGATAGATGTTCGTTCTGTGACTGTAACAGCCTGAACATTAAGCTGCTACCAAATAGTCTTTTCTGCAGTTATATTGATTTATCTTATCTCTCACACTTAATAATGTCTGCACAGTGAGGGCAACAAAACATGTCTGAAGCAGCAATGCCTGAACACCACCTCCCAAAAAGCTCACCCTGCCTTTTATTTCTTTAATATTTTTAAAATCCAATTGAGGTTCATCTCAATTCCCTGCCCATCAAATCAGCCTGGGGTTTGTTACCTCAGAGAAGTTGCACAAGGGTTCAAGTCAGTCATGCCTTGTACAATGCCTCAAAGATCTAAATGAAAAATGTCTCTGTGTGTTTGGGGGGGTGGGGAACAAGGCATCCCCAGACAGAAACCCCTGCTCCCCCACAATCTGAAATTCTGACAAGAAAGATCACCTCATCCTCACATACCAATCAACTTTAGTCAACAAATGCACAAATGCACAAATGTCCAGTTAAATATAAAAGATAAAAAGGCCTAGTTTTATTTCATGCACAGGAAACTTAGAATAAAAGGATAAATTTAGGATCTCCAAACACTAGACAAGGATAAGCTTGGCAATTACTTCACTGCCAGATAAACCACAGTTGAGGCTGTCAGTAACACCAACCCTGCTGCATTAAGTTCTTTCAGAAATGAGGCAGCCAAACACAGATTGCTGGCAAAACAAACTGGTGGATTCCCCACTCTGCCCTCAACCCAAGGGCTGTTCCAGCTGTTGGTGCCAGCACACAGAGCACAGCAGTCCCACTGCTGCCCTGACACAGCCCCTGAGCAGAGCCCAGCTGTCTGACACATGGACAGCCATCCCTGCCAGGCTGTTTCCATGTTTCAAAGCAGCCTGAGACTATTTGCTGGGCAGGAAAGGAAGATTCAAACCAGTTTTCCTGCTCAGGGTGCAAACTTTCAAAGAGACTGAAATATTCCTGGAGAGCCCAACTGGATGTTCTCTGCAGGGCAGAAGCAAGAGCTCAGAGCAAGTACCACTACAGGAACAGCTCAGCCTAGGTTTTGGGCTCTCCTCTATGGAAAAGCTTCTTAAAAGTAAAAATAAATTGAAAAAATTAAAAAAATCAGAGGAATTGGAAATTGCAAGGCACAGGAGCGAGCGTGTTCTGAACAAAACCTTTTATTGTCAGTGCCTTTTTTCTTTTAAATAAATATGCTATTGAAGCAGCACAGGATCAGGTTTAATGAGAGTTTTGCATTAGCTCTCATGGGTGTGTATATTTACTTATTTTATAGAATACACTGAGTTACCTTCATGACACTTGTGAGCTCCTATGCTCCTTACATGGGTTTTTCCCCATGAATCTTTGGCTTCTGCTTTTAAAAATGAGGGGATTACTCATTGCCCCACCAGCTTCAAATTGCTTGTCAATAAAAACCAGGGGGACAGCCAGGCTGAAGCACTTTAAGCATGATGTCTCAACATGGTGAAGTTGTTAATGGAAGGCACATCTTACAACTCAGATCTCCCTGACTTTCTGTCATATCTTTGTGTATGTGACTTACAGGGCTGAACAGAAATTTCTATCTGGCAACGTGGATCACTCTTGGAACAAAGCCTTAAACCTGACACCATTTACATCACATGAGATGTGCAAAGCTGAGAGCCAGGGAGGGCTGGGATAGAGCAAAACCAACCAGCTCCATCAGTTCTACAGAACTGTTTACTGCAGGTCTCAAAGGGAGCAGGATGAGCCCCAGGCTTGGGAGAGAGAGCAGAGCTCCTGACTCCTCATTCTTTTCCTGCCTAGGAGTTCAGTGTTTCCTACAGCACTAAGTGCTGCACTGCTTTCTGTGTGGCACTGCTCCATAAAGCCAGGCAGGATGGCTGCAGGGCTGGGTCTGCCCTCACCCTTTTGGGGTAGCTCCCCAAAAGTGTGTTGTTCTCTCTCTGAGGTAGCCTTGGAACAAAGCCTTAAACCTGACACCATTTACACCACCACAGATGAGATGTGCAAAGCTGAGAGCCAGGGAGGGCTGGGATAGAGCAAAACCAACCAGCTCCATCAGTTCTACAGAACTGTTTACTGCAGGTCTCAAAGGGAGCAGGATGAGCCCCAGGCTTGGAACAGAGAGTAGAACTCCTCACTCCTCATTCGTCTCCTACCTAGGAGTTCAGCAGTAAGGGCTGCACTGCTTTCTGTGTGGCACTGCTCCATAAAGCCAGGCAGGATGGCTGCAGGGCTGGGTCTGCTCTCACCCTTGTGGGGTAGCTCCCCAAAAGTGTGTTGTTCTCTCTCTGAGGGAGCTGGACACCTCCTCTGCCTTGCTGGACTGACAGGCTCTCATTCCTGTGGGTGGGAGTGAAATTCATTTGCCTTCTGCATTTCAAGCACCGAAACTAAACTTGCAAACACACAGCTCCATCAGATCTTGCCTTGCTAAATGCTGCAGAAACTCCACGAGGCACCTGAAACTCGGGCACACCCTGCTGTGGCTGTGAGCCAGGCCCAGGTGATCCCATCATGTCTGGGCTGCCCTGGCAGGGTGTCTGGCCACCACACCACTCCTTAGACAAAGCACTTCCTCCTCATACTCCATTCCCAGTTTCTGGGCTTGACCTGTAATGACATCAAATGTAACTTCACTGCACATGGGCACTGTGACAACAGCCTGGTGCCAGCACCCTTCAAGTCTTCATTTTGACATGAGCAGGTGACAGCACCTCCCATTTTTTTGGATTATGAAGGGATTCTTTAGGAAAGACTACACACCAAGGGCTGCTCCAGCACAGGGACAACCCCTGCTTCACAGGTAAGCTGTCCTGCAGTGCCAGCCCCATGCCTTTGGGGCTGTCCACAGGAACAGCAGCTCAGAGCCTTGTTCAGCATCTCTGGTGGCAGCCATGGCAGGAACAGGGCTTCAGGACAAGCTGCTCATCAAACTGTTATCTCTGCTGAGAAATTGCCCTTGGGAATCGTGGGCTGTGGGAAAATCTCTATGGCAAGCTGAGTTATGAAGTGTTTTAATCACAGCTTTCTTGCACTGCAGGAATCCTTTAAGCATTTCTTTCTGGCTTTCTCTGACAGCAGGAGTCCTGTGTTGAGCTCTTTGAGCTCTATTCCATACACAGCATTGAGAGAAAACAGCAAATAGGGAAGAGCACATAATTCCATGGAGTCCTTTGCACTGAATTCCAGTACAATCTCCTTCCAAGCAGTAGTTTCAGCTCTTCCCAAAGCCTTTCTGGATTATATTCTTGCACATTCCGAGCAATTACCACCTCATTTCTCCTCTAGTTCAGACGCTTCCCTAAAGCATGCAGCATTTCAGGATCCACTACAAAGTGTCCAGAGAAAGGCAGGAAAAGTTACATTTTTCATTTTTCTTTACTCAGATGTCAGAACACAAAGATTTATAGATATTTTGTTCACTTTCTTTTTCTTTTTGTAACCACTAAATGTGTGTAACAAGCTAACAAAATGCTGATAGAAATCCTTCTCCGAGGCCCAGAAGCCAGATAAACCAGCAAGAGCACCACAGAGAAGCCAACAAAACAGACACAGGAGGTGTGCTCAGCCCTGTCCAAACACCCAGAAAGATCCAGGCAATAATTGGCAGTGTGGAGCAGGAGAGCTGCCTGAAAAAGGCACTTCCTGCACCCATGCTGTCCACTGAGACAGAAAGACTCAACTGACATCAAAGTTTACAACCCATGAATCTGAACTTCATTTCTTTCAGTCCTGAGAGGATTTCCCACTAAATGCCTTCTGAATATGGCTGGGATTGGCAGCATTTGTTAATGAATGCCAAACATTCCCTTCTACTGACATCACAGGAGAGCTTTCTCCTCAGCAGCTTACTCTGAGGTCATTAGAGAGTGTATGAGGACAGAGGTGTGACTGATTCACCCACAGGAGTCACACAAATGGGAAGCCTGGGAGCAAGCAGTGTCAGAATTTGATCTAATATTCAAAACCACCTGAAAATGGCACATCACAGGCTCTGAATGATCTTTTTCCTCATTCTTTGCTGAAGAGCCATGATGGCCAGGGAGTGAACTTGAACTACTCTCCTCAGAAAAGGGAACATTTGGGCATACAAGCCACCATCACTCTAACCAGGATAAGCAGAACCTACAAAAATGCTACCCCAAAAGTATGGATGAAGTACAAGGAAAAAGCTGGGAGCTTGCAGGATTCCAATGGAAGGAGCAAAGAAAGGGAGAGAGTCTAAAGACAGCCATGGTGGCTGCTGCTCTGCTCTCCTCCCTCTCCCCAGAGGCTGCTCTCCAGTGATGAGCAGGGTCCAGTAAATAAAAGCCAGGGCTCAGCACACAGCAAGAAGTTTCTCCTCTCTGGAGTTGCCACAGCATTCTCCTTGCAAATATTCTGTCACTTTAACAGTGACAAAAATATTCTGTACTCCTTTAGGGGTGAACTTCCAAACCACTGTAGCACAGAATTTCCCCAAACCTGGCCATTTTCTCCCATGCTATGCATGTTTAGTCACCCTTGGGGGCAGATCTCTGACTGACCTCCGTAAAATCTCTGTCCTGACTCTCAACATGGTGTGGACCCCACTGAGTAGACCTGGCAAACTTAGCAACAAGAGCATGCTTTTAACATACAAAGAGAATTTAAAACTCTCAAAAGCTGTTGTAACAGGCTAGAGGGAGGAAAAAGGGGTGAAAAGCTGGGAAAAATCATCCTTCCCTGTTCTCCCTGCACAGCAACACTGAATATTCATCAAGTGACCCTCACTATCCTCAATGTTACCATGTCATAAAGTGGCATCCCACAGTACAGCAAAAAAGCAAAAATCAAATCCTCATTGCTCTCCCTGCCCTGAAAAAACCCCCCATGAGGAGCATCTATGGCAATAAACACAGAGTTGGGCACCACACCCACTGAACAGACCAAGCAACATTGGGACCTCTCAAATACAAAAAATGCTTGGATCAAACCTGTTTCCAACCTGCTCTGGTTATCTCAGCCCTTTGTGCCCCACACTGGGGCTGAATTGAGGCTGTCCTGGTTTAGGAATGGTATTTCCTAATTCACTGCTCCCACTGAAACTCCAAACCAGGCTGCCAATCACTTGCTCCCTCTTCCTCTCTCTCTCTTTTCTGCATCAGGATGGAGAGGAGAACTGGAAACACAAAATGTTGTAAGAACAATTTACTGGAAACAGCAATGAGATAAGAAAAGGAACAGTAATAACAACCATATTAAATAACAAAATGGATTCAAAAGACAGAGATCTTCACATGGAAAATTGCTCACCATGGAGCCCAACCCCATCCACTGTCACTCCAACCCTGCCCTTACTGGCTGCCCCAAAAATTAACCCTGTCCTGGCTGGAACAGGTCAATATTTCAAACATATCACCACAAATTAATATTGAGTACAATAAAGAATCATAATAAACACAAAACAGCTTTTTAGCATTTTTATTACAGTTTTAGCTAATTGTAGTACATAGAATATAACAGGTTTTTGTACCAAGAACTAGTAGCTTTTGCTATCAACTCTAAAGCTCTGCAAATTCAAAAGTATTTTTACTCCTAATATAAAAACCATCACAACACAGTAAAAGAAAAAGAAATGTGGCCAGTTCAGCAAGCCACCAAACAGAATTTACCTTTTGTCCCGAAGCCTTTCTGCTACTCATATTTTTCTTTTACCAGCAGCTTTTCTGAGAAAAGCAGTCTTGCTTTTCATGCCTTAGCACAAAACCATCCATTTCAAGAGCATCCCAAGAAAAGTGAAGGGGAACCTTCAGAGACATCAGGCACACTATGAACAATTGTCCCAAAGGCTTGGGAAGATGCAGTAATTAATTATGTAAAATGGCTAATGCCAAAAACTTGGTTTTTCCCATTAAATGCCAAAACAACATACAAAAATATTTCTCCTGTTGAATTTTTAGATAATTTTTTTGATCAATTTAGATCAAACTTTTCTTTGCTTAATAATAACATGAAATGCTTTAGCCTGAACAAATATTTTAATAGATATGTAAATATTGCAAAGAAATAATTTCACAGATGGTGACCAAACAGCACTAAACAAACGGACAATGTGCTCTTGCTCCCATGTTAAAAATAAAGGAAAAAAACCTTTCAACCCAATATAAACAGTGAGAGTGACAAGTACAACCAGGCCCCTGTGCAGACATTTTACATTTCACAGTTTTTCTTCAAGTACAGGCTCATGGTAATAGAAATAAATAAGGTGTTGTGGAGTGTTCTGTGACAGTGCTGCTACACTACTTTGGTCCTACACCTTCTTTTTAAAAAGCAATTCAAGAATTTAGAAGCACATATTTTTTCATCCAAGTTTTATATATAGAGATTTGACAAAATGGGATTTAACTCTTCTGTGCATACAAAAAGGTTCTCATTTTCACTTTTGTCAAGGTTAGGGAAAGTCAAATAAGTTGTGTCAAAGTTTGGAAGAGAGAGCTGGAGCTCCCCAGCTACAATGCAGGGTTTTACTTCACATTTTTAGAAAGATTCAAACATAAAACAGCAGTTTCAGGCAGGTAAAAATTTCAACTGATATTTATATTTAATCTAGCCACTGAAGCACCACTGGAATTTTACATTAGCTGCAGAAATTCTATTATTTTTTCCACAGGAACATTAACAAAATTATAAAAGCCAAGCTGCACCTGAGCTCAAAGAGCCAAAAGAAGTTGCAATTCTATCTATTTGTTTATTAGCTGCTCAGATAAGGATGTTTTGTGCTGGATCAGATGAAGAAATCTGATTGCTGGCTTTATCAGGAGCAGCAAACAACCCAGGGTGTGTCACTGCTTGCCCTGTCAGCCCCCACCTGGGCACTTGTGTTGATTTTTGATTATTTGCTGCAAACACAACACAAGGAATGATCTGCAGCACGAGCCCAGCCAAGATAAAAACAGTTTCCTTTGCTACCAGGATTAAAAAAGTGATCTTGGCCTAATAAAAGGAAACAGAGTCTCTCCTGAAGTAATACTGCTGACTCCATCCTGGAGCAAGAACTTAAAATACAGTTTGCACTGATCCTGTCAGGAACAGGTCACTTTTAAAAAGAGAAGTGTGCTAATATATATTTTTACTACATGTAACAGTTTACAATGCCCTAAAAATAGTATGAAAATACTTATTAGGAATTATAGAATTTCTTATCCTTTGGATGTAAGAAACACCCATGCATAGAAAACTACTCTTTGGAGTTTACCTCTCTCAAGAATAAAATCAGCCTTATTCAAGTTTATTTGGCTACAATAATGCCAGAAAATAGCAGGAGTGATTTGTGATGGCCTACAAGAAACTATTCAAAATTAGCTGCAATAGAGTAAGAGACTTTAGGAAAACCATAAGCCTCAAGGGTAAATCTAAAAGAAATAATGCCTGTCATGTAACATACAGTGTGCCTCTCACAGAGGCATCTCCTCTTCTTTCTTTTGCTAAGACACAAGGCATGCTTGAATTTTCAATTGATATTCTGCAGAGGCCAAGGAAATCCTCTGCTGTGAGCAGAGACAGAGAAAGGGCTGCTGGTCTCACACACACATGTAAACACTGCAATATTTATAAAATCAGCCTTGCAGGGGTGCAGCCTTAGTGAGGTGACTGTTACCTGGCACTGAACAAGGTATCACTGGCAGCTGCTTATTTCTAAATGGAATACAAAGTTAAAAGTAGGGAGCTAATAAGGTATATTAAAAAATATTATTATCTACTGCTTATCAGGCTAGAAAACTTTCAATAACTATTTTGTATCCCTAATAGGAAATTTAAAATAACCTCAAGAAAAGAAGGACTAAAGAAAATGAAAGTCAAATGTGTATAATGTATAAAAATACCAACTGACTACATGTTATGAAATACATCTCACAAGGTGTTACCACAAAACAGTCCCACATCAAACTCCACAGCAAGCTCCAGATCACATGGAAGCAAGAGGCATCCTTTTGTCCTCCACCACTGCAATCCAGCTCCAGGAGGTCTCCTGTGAGTCAGGGGGTAAAATCATCTAAAAACAAGACAGGAAAAGACCATTTCATAGCAGCAGTCCTCTCACATTAAGAAACCTGAAAGAGCTGCACACATTTTATAAGTCACAATTAAACAATGACTTCATCATGAGATTAAGAAACCCGGTTCAACTATTTCAAAGACTTCTTCCATAATTCTTACCAGGATATATTGTATTGACTTTCTGGGAAATTTTTATATGTATACACACACACCACCACACTGTTTAGTTTTACTCCAAGCCATCTAATTTTGCAAACAGCAGTTAATCCATATAAATTAAAATTCAGACTGAAACCTATGGAAACCCATCTCGTTAACATTTTTCCAAAACTTCTTAATACCAAGCACATTAGAGAGCAGCTAAAGGAGAAAGCCTTTAAGTGGTTATTTGAGCATCTTACCCAAGACTTTACACATGGTGCCCATGAACTGCACTGCTGTCACCTTCTCCACTTTGCATCTGCATCTGCATCTGTGCCTGCATCCTTGCAATCATCTCCTGCATGCGGCGCAGCTGGAAAAGCAGCACAGAGGAATTCTGTAGCTCAGAATATAATTCTTCACTGTCATCACTCTAATTCTTATTTTTATTAAAGAGGGAATCACATATCTGCATTTTCTTTATCTGACAGGTAATGTACTCAGGTAATGGCATCTTCTTTTACTGCTCTGCATCACTGAAGAGGCTGGCATTTACTGACTGAAATAAATAGGGTTTATTATTGTACTGTGGGATAGGATTTTTAAGCATCCCTAAGTGGAAGTCTCTGATGTTACATGTATAAAAAGTATGGTTCTGAAGTATTGAGCAAGCATTTACACTTACTAAAGTTTATCAGGAAAAAAAAAAAGCAGTCTGGTTATGTCCCTCCAAATTACTCCTGTACCTGTCATCCAAAAAACAATTGTCAGGATTATTCCCCAACTCCCTTGCTAGGGATGACTGGGTGGAAGAAAGAATTACAGGCAAACCATCCAGTGAGACACAAGCATGACCAAACTTGGCTGAAGCTCAGTTTTAGAGTATTGCATTTTAGACTAACAGACTATGTTAGAAGTAGCTTTTTAAATTAAAATCAGCCATCTATGAATCCCATTAACCTCTTGCTTGTGTGGTAGATTCCCATTCATCCTGCCATCTGTGATCATGTCAGACCCTTTCCCTTCTGTCATCCACTTCTCAACAAGGCTCTTAATCTCATCTACCCTAGCACAGGACCTGCTTCAGGTCTCCACTTCAGCCTTTCTGCCCACATTTTGCTTTTCATTGCACTTTTTCTAGTCTTGCCTATCTATAACCTTTATAGGTTAGAGGAACAGGAAAAGCAGCATTAGATCTATGCATTATAAATTTGTCACAGTAGCAGAATGAGAATTTTGGTTTAATTTTTTATTTTTGACTGTTTCTACCATCATTCTCTCTTTTGCTGCAGAGCTGAACTGACTTTGTCTCATTCTGCAGCTGTTAACTGCAGAACCTTTACTCCCAGGAGGACGATTCTCCTTGCCCAAACTGTGTGTTACATCCATTGCTGATCAGTAAAATGGAATCATGTTTTACTTGTTCCAAAAAATCCCTTTCCTGAGTCTCCTCCTCCTTCTGTTTTCTTAGTGAACCTTAAATAACCTTACATTTGCATATAACTGTTTTTCCTTTATGAATTACCAAGATCATATAAATGTTTGCTCTAAAGTAGCAACAAAACAAAAATTCCCCCATTACAAGAATATAAAGTTCTGTCATCTTACTTCTGCTTCCTTCTCCAGCAGAATCTGGTCTTTATTCACTTCTTCATCTTCTATTTTCCTAAAATAATATTAATATTGTTAGAAACATAAAACCATTAAGGTTGGAAGATTGCTGAGTCCAAGCATTAACCCACCATTGTGTTAACCCACTAACATGTCCCTCAGTGTCACTGTGATATTTTCTGAAAAATCCTTTTGCCAGGATTTCTTCTCCTGGGAAGCTGAGAAGCCTCAAAAAAGAATGACAACAATAAATATCTGATTGCTTCTCCTGTGTTTGTTGCTTTGAAATGTGGTCTGGAGATTGTTTACCAACAGGTGCTTGTTTGATTGGTTTCCTGTAAATTGTTTTTACTTAATGACCAACCACCATCAGCTGTGTCAGATTCTGAAGAGTCAATCATGAGTTTTTCATTCTCATTCTTGTTAAACCTCCTGATGTATCCTTTTTCTTTAGTATAGTTTTAGTATAGCATATGATATATGATATGATGAATGGAATGGAATGGAATGGAATGGAATGGAATGGAATGGAATAGAATAGAATAGAATAGAATAGAATAGAATAGAATAGAATAGAATAGAATAGAATAGAAATCAGCTTTCTGAGAACATGGAGTCAGATTCCTCATCTCTCACCTCATCCTGGAGACCTCACAAACTCAACACCCCAGTGCCACATCCACAAGCAGTTTGAACACTTCCAGGGATGGCAGCACCACCACTGCCCTTGGGCAGCCTGTGCCAGTGCCCAAACACCCTTTCTGTGAAGAAATTTCCCCTAATATCAATCTAAACCTCCCTGGTGCAACCTGAGGCTGTTTCCTGTTATTGCACCACTTGTCACTTGGGAGCAGTGACTGTCTCCCTCATACCTGGCTTTATTCAAGATTTCCTACCACTTTGCTAATGGCTTTCTCCTTCTCCATGTCACAACAGGGAGGATCTACTAATGGAGCTAATCAAGAAGTGCCATCAAACATGCAAAGCAAATAAATTGGTGTTTGTTAAAAAGTTAACAGAGAAATACATTGTAAAAAAATCCTGTGTAAATAAAAAGAAATAAATTATTGTAAATAAATCCTGTGTAAAGAAATACATTGTAAAAAATCTGCTGTGCCCCAAAACCTCAGAGATCATTAGTGAGTACAGACAACAAACACATATTGTAAGCATTCCTGGTAGCAGAAGTGCAAGCTTGAAATAAATTCACATGAAATTTACCCTCACTTACAGTAAACCTAACTATGTTCTAGTACCATTTCAGAAATGTGAAAGGAAATGGGCCACTTAAGTAGAAAATATACAAAAACATGTTTTAGTTTCACATACCCAACTTAACAGCAACTTGAAATCCTCTAAAACTGGATGACCTTAGGTCACATTACCTCTAAGGCCTTTGTACACACCTGTTGGATAAGAGGTGCCAGAACTTGGGAAGTTTGGGGATTTTACCTTGAATTTCAGAAAGCAGGATTTCAAATCAGGACAGAAGAGGATTTTATCTTGCCCGTAGGCAGAAAACTCCAAAAGGAAAACTCTTTTTGCTGAAAACTGACCAGACATGTTACAAAATGTCTGTTAACAACTCGATGTGGAAACTTTTGCAAAATGCCCCAAAAACCCCAAAATGTGCAATTTGGAACCCTCTAGTGGCTGTGAGAAGAGATGCAGCTGAAACACCAAAACCAGGAATGCTGCAGTTTCCCACAAGAACTCCCCAGCTCATCTTTACAGACCCTGCTATTGTGTTTAAAAATGGGGTGGATTGCCCAGTTCTCTTCCCAGGAAAGCTGTGCCCTATCCAAGCCAGCTCAAAACAGAGTTAACAGTCTGTGACTGCTACTGTTGATGTATGTCATGTTTAATAAAACACTGCAAAAAAGTTTGATCATCTCTTTTTAAAGCCTCCATCCAAATATTCTGGTTGTTAATTCTGAAAAAAACCTCCACACACTCTTTTTAAGATATCAGCTCTGATACAATTTGCAGATTTTTTAAAGACATTTCTCATCGACATCTGTCCTACTTAGTACCTTCAACATTCCAACCCAACTGTGTTTAAGCCTCAGACCAAAGCACAGATCTATTCCCACAATTCCCTAACTCCACCACTATCACTTCAGCTTTAGCAAATATTTTTTTGTTACACTCTTTGTAAGCTGCTCAACAGAACGTGATGTTGACTGGAGTTCCAAAGCTGCCTTTGGTCTACCAAATCCTAAGCAATGCAATGGTAGGTGAGACACAGAAAGCAAAACAGAAATTCAGAAGAGGAGAAAGCAGCATGCAACCATGAGATGACAACCTGGTGCCTCGTTTGAGCCTCTCAGAGCGGAAATTCTCATAGTGAAGATCCTGGGTCACCTCCTGAAGGTCCTGCATGTGGGTGCTGGAGGAAGCAGAGTAATTAACAGATAAAACATCCTTGTGTCCACATCAGTTTGCTTAAGCAACTCTCACATTCAGCACTGGCTTGGATCAATGTGCTCAGCATGCACACCCACTTAGCATACTAATTTAAAACTCATTTCAGTTCCATTGGTGCAATAAAGGACACAGAGAGGTCACCTCAGCCCTGAGACTGCCCTGACAGAGCTGCACTCCTGGGTGAGGCCTTTGATGAATCTGAGCAAGCAAAACAGAGTAGCATAGACCAGGAAAAAAAACAACCGGGGGGCTTTTCAGGTCTGCTCCCTTGCAAATGTATCTACTTATAGATATACTGAAATCAGCACAACCTGCTTTGTGTTCAGGGGATTTGAGTAGCAATACAACACTACACTGGACAAAAGAGTCAGACAAATCATTATTTTCACAGAATCACTGAGTAATTCAGATCAGAGAGGACCTGTGGGTCCTGTGTGGTCCAACCCTTGACTAGGCCTAGCTCAAGGCTGCTCATGGCCTGCTTCACACAAATTCTGAATGTGTCCAGGGATTACACAACTGCTGCAAACCCCCAGTGCAGTGCTTGATTATCTTAGCGATTGTTTTCTAAACTACTCTTTAACTGGAATGTTCTAACTTACATTAACATGGTCCTCAGCTTCAGGAAGTCATTATGCTCTGGATTCTCCACTTCAACTACACCCCACGGGTAGAGCCGACCTCTGACTTTTTTCCCTTTTGCTTCAATGAGTTGATTGGACCCCACTACACAAAATGGAATGCTGGCCTGAAAGCCAAAAGTGCAAAAGTTACTTAAAATGAACCAGGACAAACAACTCCAAGAACAACCCTTGTTCTGCTCAGCACTGCATATTATGGTAGTAAGTTCATAATTATTTTAAATTAAAGGTGTAAAATAAATAAAAGGAATTGCTACCACCATCTTCCAAGCTAGGGAAGCCTGGGCAGAGACACTTCAGGTGTCTCATTTCTGGGTGAACCTGAGTGACTCACTCCAGGTTGCATTGCAGGTCCTGTCCTAAAGCCATCTGAGCAGTCTGAAAAAATACAATATATTATCCATGTATATAACTATTAAACCAGCCACACCTTCAGGAGTCTGGTCTGCTCCTTAAAATCTTCATCTTCATCAGATTCAGCATCAGGCAGGTGATAAATCTTGATGCCATGCTCTTCTATTTCATCCAGAATCTGAGATATGCAATAATAGATATAATGTACATGGAGAATCAGTACTTTTAAATCCTAACATAAAATTACTTAATACACAGTCTCTTAAGAAATCTGGATTTATCTTACTGATCCAAATTGCTCAACAAGGATTTAGTTTTAAATACTATATTTCTTCATGATATTCAACAATTACTTGCCATGGACTTTCATACAAACAATAGTGTCCACAAACCCACCATCCTTTGTGGAAGCTGTGCCTTGTTAAACCTTTGCAATTTTTTTTATAATAATAAAGGTGTTGACAAAGAAATTATACTTGCTTTCTACAGCTTAACCTCCTTGCTCTTACATCTGAATTACTACTTGGAGGGGTAGGGGTGGGAATGTTTGAAAAACTGAGATATAGACACTACAAATACTTTTTTCTTCATGATTGACAGTAATGGTACCCACACCAGGAATCCATCTACCATAGATCCCAAATTTTGCTCTTTAAAAAAGAATAATCTTTACTTCTGCAGAATTCTAGCACTCTAAACATACCTACTAGAGTATACTATATATAAAGTCTTCATTTTTATTCCAGAATAACTGACAAAATCATAAAGATTTCAATGCAAGAGCTAAGACTGGAGCATGCCTTTGACAAGGTAATTCTAACACTTCTTTCTGAACTTCATAGCTGTTATTAGCTCATGATGGTTTGCTGAATCCCACCTCCTCCCAGCAAATACAGCATCAAGCCCTGCATGACTGGATGTGTTAAGAGGTCTTGCCTCTGGAAGACAGAACTGGAATGCTTTAAAAGGAGTGACATAAGGGAAGAACAACAGCCTCACAATCAGAAACATCTCTGAAAAATCTCATTTTTTAACCATCAGAATTCTGACTAGGTTAAAAAACCCAAATATACATATGCACATTATATATGCAGATACTATCTCTGCTTTGGGACTGATTAAATGGGTAACAGAGCAATTACCATCAGCAAATGAATTTAAATATTTTTCCAAAGTTTAAAAATTCACTCAATCTAACTGTAAACGTAGCCAGATTACCATTTTACAAACAACATTCTAAGGACAGTTTCTCATTTAAATACATAACAAAATATTTTACAGGATATCAAACTACATATTAAGCGATGCTACGCTGTGCATGAGATTCTGTTTTCCTCAGCTAGGACAGAGCAAGGTTAATGAGAATGCCCACACTGCCACAACCAAAGCACAACACATTTCTGCAAGCCAGAAAAACACTCACCCTTTTCTTTAGTCTCTCTCTCTCCTTCAGAGAAAGTGTATCAGCTTTTGCAATCACTGGTACAATATTTACTTTGTTGTGTATGGCCTTCATAAACTCAACATCCAGAGGTTTAAGGCTAAAATTAAAATATGGAAAATTTTTATTTATTTTTACTCTAAATTACCAATTTATTTTCATTCCAACATAAATATCTCTCTTTACACAGAGAGGAAGAACACAGCCAATTAATGTCAGCAGTTACAGCAGCTGCTTAAGTAATGGCAACCTGATTCTGAAAATTTAAGTCACCAGGCACAAACCAATTCTCTAAAATAAAATAATGGAAAAAAATGACAGAGAAACACCTACCCATGACCAAATGGAGAAATGAAGTAGAAACAGCAATGAACTCGATTATCTATGATATGCCTTCTGTTCAATCCACTCTCATCATGCAGGTATCGCTCAAACTGCTCATCAATGTAAGAGATTATGGTTTTAAAGCTGAAAACAAACACAGATTTGAGAAATCACCAAAGGGTACTCAACTTTAGCACTCTTTCCAAGCTAATATTAAACCACTAAGATAGCCTGCTGGTGAACCAATCTTCTGTTGCACAAAAATTCATTTACTGATTCTATAGAACAGGGAAAATAGAAGAGCACATCTTAAAATTTTATTGGAGTTCTAGAAAAAAATAAGCATAGCTACTATGCATATCACATATGTATATAAAGATAATATATACATAACCCAACCTCAGTTCTACAACACATTTCTCTTGGGTTAGTGTTTATATCTTGATTAACATTAACCACACATTTTAAGGTTCTTGTAGCAAACTGATTTAAAATCCTAAATGGTTTGTGTTGGAAGGGACATTCAAAGATCACCTATTTCCAAGCTACTGTCATGGGCAGGGACACCCTCCATTAGTCCAGGGCTCTCTTGAGCACTTTTAGGGATGGGGCAGCCACAGCTTCTCTGGGCAACTGTGCCAGGGCCCTCAACTCCATCACTGGAAAAAGTCTCTGCTACATCCAACCTAAATCTACTTTCAGTTTCAAACCATTGTCCCTTGCTCTGCTACTACAGGCCCTGCTGGTATTAAGTCTCTGTCCATGTTTCCTGTGAGCCCTTTTGATATATTTGAAGGCCTCAGTAAGGCCTCCCTGGATCTTCTCTTTTTCAGATGGAACCCCAACTGTCCCAGCCTCTCTTTACTGCTGTTTTGGCCCTTGGATCATTTTTGTGGTCCTCCTGTGCACCTGCCCCAGCAGGTCCATGTCTGCCCTGTGTTAGAGCCCAGAGCTGGATGCAGATCTCACAGGAGAGGGGCAGAACTCCCTGCCTCAGCCTGCTGGCCACACTGCTTTTGACACAGCCTGGGACACTAATGGCTTTCAGGGACTGCCTGCTCATATCCAACTTTTGTCCACCAGTGTCCTGATTCTGGCCCAGAACTACAGGAGGGGGCAACTCCAGAGAGGAGCAACTTATTGCAGTGTGCTGAGCCCTGGTTGTTATTTACTGGACACTGCTCATCTCTAGAGAGCAGCCTCAGGCAAGGAGGAGGAAAGCAGAGCAACAGGCACCAGGGCCATTCCAACTGCAGCTGAACCACTGCCACAACCTGTGCCACAACCAGCTGCCCCTACAGAAGAGAAGAAATCCAAGAACAAATCAGTTTGTTTAGTGAAGGACGAAGAGGAAGCAGGAGGAAGAGGCAGGGCCAGAGATAATCACCAAATTGCTAATCAGGTAAGCTGCAAGATAGGTGAAAAGATTTCAGCAGCCATTTGGGGGACACCCTGGCAACCTGGCTGCTCTGGTACCAGGACATGGTGGCCCACCATGTGGAATCAGATCATAGGGAAGCCAAGGAACTGGGATCCTTCTCCTGGAATGTGGGCATTGACAAGGGTACTGGGATGAGGACAGAATCTCTCAGCTCTGGTGGTGACTTCTGTCAAGTGTGAGGGAAAGGTATTCCCTCAAGGATGGGATGATCTAATGGTGTGACCAGGCAGGTGGGAGGCCATGGATGAAGGTATTCAGTACCTGAGAGAATTAGCTGTGCTGGAGGCAATCTCTAGGGATCAAAGTAACCATCAGTCCCCTGTAGATCCAGATGAGGTGCTCTGTACACAACCCATGTGGCAGAAGTTTGTACAGAGCACACCACTGCTGTATGTCAACTCATTGGCATTGTTGTCAATGAAAGAAGGAGAGCCAACAGTGCTTCAGGTGACCCAGCTCTGGCAACATGAATATCATTTTTTTCTTCCCTACCAACCTGCATCTCAGCTGTGAAAAGACTGTCCAAGATTAAGAACAGATCTGAAAAACTCTAGCAAACTAGAGAGGAAATGTTCCATACTCCACCAGTATGGGCCAGTCTCTGCTGCTGGGAGCAAACACCCCCATGCTCAGGACACAGGATGTGTACACCACGTGGTAACCTGTGGTTTTACCTACATGGCCACAGAAAAGACATCAGGAAGTGGGATGGAAAACCCACCACTGCCTCAGCAGCAGGGGGGCAGGAGTTGAGAGGAAGTACAACCACCACAGGAAATTCTTCAAGCATAAATGCAGCTGCAGCTTCCAGTGGGCAGGTCCTCAGACAGAATAGAAGGGCTGATGTTACTTCTGAAGTGTAAGGCTTCAGAACACTTGCAGTAAATTAATGGCATCATCATGTGGAGAAACACTGCAGAGGAAGTTTTTGAGCAAGGGGAGAAGATAACTCAAATCTTCCTGAAGGTTGGTTTTGCCATAAAACTAAGTAAGGTCAAGGGACCTGCTCAGAAAATCCAGTTTTTAGGAGTAAAATGGCAAAATAGGCATCATCAGACTCCACTGGATGTGGTGAACAAAACAGCAGCTCTGTCCCCAGTGAGCAGCAGGAATGAAGCCCAGGCTGTCCCAGGTGCTGTGGGATTTTGTAAGGTGCATATTCCAGACCACAGTCAGATTGCAAGGCTGTTTATCATGTGACCCAGAAGAAGAATGATTTTAACTGGGGTCCTGAACAACAAGAAGCTTTTGAACAAATGAAACAGGAGATTGTTCATGCAGTAGCCCTTGGGCTCACAGGACAGGACATGTGGGCTTGAAGCTGAATTTCACTTCATTGGGAAATTTAATTTCCTAAGTTATGGGGAAAGGCAGAAGTTGCCTTGAGGTTCAGGGGTTTGAGAGGTGTGGGAAAAGGAATTACCACTGAAAACTGATTTGACCTCAAGATTAGTTCTCAGTATTTACTATTGAGTAAATTTGTAAAAAGAAAAAAAAAACACCCAACCAAACAAACAATGAAAATCTAAGTTGATGAAAAGCACTTAAAAATTAGGCACAGAATCTGAGAATGCTCAAGTGAATGTGGACAAGATCTAGGGGTGGATTTTTGCTTGCACTGAAGAGTAGGTGATTTACTTTCTCACAGTATTATTGAGAATCAAGGTCACTGCTCACTTAAAGCTCTTTCAAGCAAAACGGAAGTTAACAAAGAAATAAAAAGTATCACAAAATTGATTTCAAGTTGTGTCGAAGTTATTGATGCCTCTTCCCACGCATCGGAGTTCATTCATAACACTAAGATTAAACTTCTTCAAAATAAGAAAACAAAAAATCCCACCTCAAATTGAGCATTTCACAGCCCCACAGCACACTCCCACCCCCCAGGAGAGATAAGCAATCCATGTTATTGTCCACAGAGAGATGAAGAGATGCTGTGTGTGCACGTACCAGTCCCGGCAGTTGATGGCGTCCCCGTAGCCCGGGGTGTCCACAACCGTCAGGCGCAGCTTCACTCCCCTCTCCTCAATCTCCACTGTGGAGGCCTCAATCTGCACTGTGCGCTCAATCTTATCTGAAAAACAACAACTGCATCCTGCACAGCCCGGCCTGACACCATGGCACCCTGAGATCAGCTCCAAAAATCAACTGGCAGAAAAAACAGCACAAATATTATTCTATCGATTGCATTCTAAGGCCCGATTACAAAAAGACTCAGTACATGAATTCCTTCAGTGTTATTAGAGGACTGAGTATGAGATTCCATAATTTTCTTGAAAATAACATAGAAATTAAGGCAAAACTATCAGTAATGGGAGAATACAAAATTATATGTAATGGATTTTTTTCTTGAGGCTGGAAGTAATAAGTAGCATCAGCTAACGTGATAAAATTTCACAACATTAACACAAATTCCGACGTGTTACAACATTAACACAAATTTCTATGTGTTAATACAAATCCATATCATTTCCCCTCTATTTCTATTTTACAAGAGACAAGAAACAACTGTTGATCTATATAAAGCAAGTCATTCAACAGGCAGCAAAAAGACAAAAATTGCATCTTTTATTTTATTACAATATTCTCTTTTGCTGGGTTATTGCATACCTTGAATAACAACAAAAATAGGACAAGAAAATGCAGAATAGGAAGTGAAGTTCTCATTCACTAAATATCAATCTAAAGCAAATTATTTCAGGTGCAAGCAGGTATAAACAATTCATATGTTTACAAATGCAACAGATTAAAAACTAAATAAATTCTCTGATTGTTTTAGTTGATTGTTTATCTTACTGTGACACAAAGACTGTTTTTAAGCAAAAGAAGGGATCAAATTTCTAGGTGTTAATACAAATACAAAGACTAAATAACAAAGACCTGATAGACATCCTGGGTGCAGAGGAAAATGGTTTTATCAAACAGCTCAAGTGTCAGGAAATGCATTAGAAACTACTGGAGCTAGAAATCACTGCTGGCTTTTACCAAAACTCAAAGATAAATGCATTCAACTCCAAAAACCATTGAGCAAAGATGTATTTACCAGCAGCTCCTGGGATTATCCTTTCTGGGTAGAGATCTGTCAGGAAGAGGCTGTTTATTAATGTAGATTTTCCTAATCCAGATTCACCTGTGATTCAACAGAAAGATAAATTCAAAATATTTACATAAACAATTTCAAGAGTATCTGACAGTATTATCTGACTGCAGATCTTTTTCATATTTCTTTCAAAGTAATAATTCACAAATTCTGATTTTGGATTAGCCAAGTTTACACAAAAAGGTTGAAAAACAATTTTTACATCTTGGCTTGGGAATGCGCTTTCCCAGAGCTCTCACTGATGATCTGTAATTAATGCTGCTAGACAAGTGGAGCTGTGACCCATTTAGAATTAAGATTTCCCATTTCATGTCTCCTGATTTTTTAAGACAAGCTTTTCTGTTATCAGTCCAGAATGTGAAATATCACACCCAGTGAGAAGCTCTATCCTGTCAAGGCTTTATCATCAATTCAAACAATGAAAAATCCATTGCTGAACTTCTGTACAGCCAGGCTACATAAAGTGGGATTTATTTCTGGTTTTTAGGCCAATATGGCAAACCAGAACTCAAAGCAAGAGGAATATGGTCACTGAGCAATTTTTTTTTACTGATGAACTTGGGGATTACCAAATTGTACCATATTTTGGTACAATTTGGTACCAAATTGTGTATTTTTGTTCTAGAAATACTGATGGCCATGAGGAAAATTTAGACTCATTAAAGATCAAGATTTTAATCAGAACAAATGTTTATAGCATAAAAAAGAGTAGCAACTTGAAATGCTCAGTACTTGAGTACTGAGGAGATCTTTTTCTAGAGTTTTAGTTTTATTTCAGGTGTTGATAGGATTAAATTTTTAAAAAAATGTTAAAAAATTATAGGCCACAGAATCTCTGAGTAACACTGCAATATGAATCAGACAAAAACATCTGAACAACAGGGAAAAAAGGACAGGAATTGTTTTAAAATGAAGATTTGAGTAGGAGCTGCCAGTTTTTAATGCCTTTGATTTGAAGATCAGATTGTGCCAGTGCAGCCTGCACCAGTGAAGGTGACACACACCCAGAGTAACTCAGCAGTCACATGGAATTATTTCAGCAAAAGTAGGATTTCATCCAGTGCCACATTCCACTGTCTCAGTAAGGGTAAATATTACACATAAATCAGTTTTCATAGTCACTGTCAATGATTATGTTGGAAGTGACTCTTAAGTGAAATAACTATTTAGATGAAGTCATAGCTTAATAATGAGAAGGAACATAAAAATAAACACAAGAAATCTTTGGGAGCAACACAGCCAAGCAGCCAAATTCTTATAAACTCCAGCTCATATTTTCAGACACCACAGTAAACAATAGCAGGGAATAAAAAAAGCCAAAAGCTGTGTAAAAAAGCAAAATCATTGATTAGGATTCTGTCAGCACAGGCAGCTTGTGAAGTATTATCCTGCTCAGAAATGAAGGAGGGTGGCAACTTAATGAAAAATGATAGTTCAGAACAGGCACTGTGAGACAGCCCACAAGAGAACATACTTAAACTCTCTGCATATTTGAAGAGAAAGCATTCACATTCCAAACTGCTGAAATAATCTACAATTTAAAGCACAGTTTATTTTATCTTACATCAGCTGCCTCCCTCTGCTAGTGTGGCTTAAAATACCACTCCAAATTTTCAATGAAATTATTTTTTTCCAAGTCCTCTTCCTTTAATTTTCATTTACCCCTTAAAATACTGGCAGGCAACAACAGTAAAGTTCCACTTCACTCCAACATGGGTGGATTAATTCTCTTTCTGTTGCTCTTACACCATATCATTTCCCCTCTATTTCTATTTTACAAGAGACAAGAAACAACTGTTGC
Organism: Arremon brunneinucha; assembly: GCA_035583215.1. NCBI lineage: Eukaryota > Metazoa > Chordata > Aves > Passeriformes > Passerellidae > Arremon > Arremon brunneinucha. Next base: position 21,223,218 of record JAWWEX010000017.1, read on the forward strand.
TCTATATAATTTTACATTGCTCTCTTCCAGAACTGTTTTATGTGGCAGAATTTGCAATTAGAATTCAAACAGATCTGGAAGTTTAGGGAAAGAAAAGATCTGCTTTCTCAAAACTGTTCACACTTTCAGGATCACTGAACAGTAAATTCTGAAGAGTCAGAGTAGACAGAATAATTTGAAGCAGCTACTTATAGTTTGGTTTTACTCTTGGATTTTATGAGGTATTGTTTATGGCAGCATGCAAATCAAATACAGTAAAAATACAATAAAATTCTAGGAAGGCAAAGATAAGGGCAAACTCTGTACAGCACTGAAGAACAAAACACAGAAGTAGGACAAAAGCAGTGCTAGGGCTGTCACTTGGCAAAACTAATGAAAGGTTTGAGGACAGGCTCTCCCTGTAACTACTGAAATCCAAAACCATTAAGAAGTTAAACACTCCTATCATCATCACTATCTCACCTCTCCTGCTCATTCCCACTGTGATCTCTCTTAGGCAAATCTAGCACATAAATGGGATTTATTTCTTGTGGTGCCAGGTAATGAAGAGCCTAATTCTATTAGGGTACTTTTTGTAAAAGCCTATTTAAACCAAAGAATTACAGAGTTCAAACACCAAAACTCACAAGTTATGGCTCACAGAGAGACAGAGAAAACACCCAAGCCTGATTTGGGAGTCTATTAAATTTTCAAGTTTAGATCCATTTCTCAAAGGATCAAGGTATTTCTGCAGACAACAGATTTTTTACCAACACAGAATGAATTATCAAATAGAATAACATTATCCCAATGAATTATCTAATAGAATAACACTTTAGGTTACAGCTGCTAACATAAAATCATGATCAAAGTAAAAAGTAACAGCTGACATCAAAACCAACTGGTTCAATTGTCAGTCCTTCTCACTCTTTTACAAGAGTATTTGGAAGGGTTGAAAAGACTAGAGGTCAGATTGTTTTGAATTAAAGAAGCATAAACAGCATTTTAAATAGAATGGTCTGCTTAATTCAAGTCTCTTAATCAAAACACACAAATGAACTAAGACAGTATTCAAATGCAAAACCAGTTTTAAATGATATTTGAAATGGAGTGCTGGAATCCTGTAAGACAGGGGAGAAGGGAAGGGAAGGGAAGGGAAGGGAAGGGAAGGGCAGGGAAGGGACGGGAAGGGAAGGGAAGGGAAGGGAAGGGAAGGGAAGGGAAGGAGGATTGATTGCTGGAGTGCACAATAAACTTTCTTCACCCACAAACAAACTTACTAATGTATTCAAGCATGGTTTTAATGTGGTAAACAACTGCTGCAAGAATCAACAAAATATAAAAGAAAGCTAAATGCAACAGTAAAGGAAAGTTTCTGATGCAAGCTGAAGCCTTAGAATAGTGCAAGTAACATTTGTTTTAACTTCAAATTCCCTGTGAGCAAGCACTAATTGTGAGAAAAACTCTAAAATGTTTCCTTACCAACCACCATCAGAGTAAATTCAAACCCCTTTTTGACAGACTTTCGGTGAACCTGGTTGGGAAGGTTTGCAAATCCAACATAGCCAGGAGTTTCTGGATTGGTAAACTGAGCAGGCTGTTGCTACAAATGAAATTTTAAAAAATAAAATAACACAATAATAAGCAACCAGTCAAGATTTAGAAGTTTGTATAACTGCTTTCCTCACTTAACTTAAAAGGTTTGAAGCTCTGGGACAGAGAGGAAACTACTCAGAGGTTCCTAATACTCAATGCTTTCACAGAGAAGTGCAGAGCAACTACATTGAGCTAGAGCTTAAAAACAAAACTTCACTTGTTCAGATATCCAGCCAAGATCACTTTAAGTAAAACAGAAACAAAATCACAAATAATTCTTTATCAAAGCATGACAAAGTATGCACTAATAACTTTTTGAGCAGTCTTCATACACAGTTAAAATAAAATAGTTTTCTGTGGACTTGAATAAAAAGATGACCATTCCTGATCCTTTTTTGCACATCCAAAGGAAAACCCTGAGCAAGCTGGGAAGTGAAAGCCATTGGCTGGAGGTGCTGTTCAGAGCTCTCCTCAGGTGTGGGGAAGGGGGATTTACACAATAGAATGCTCACTCTGCTCTACATATGGCAGAGAAACCTTAACATCTCTTAGTTCCCTCTTCAAACACCCTTTATCACTCATTTCTCTCCAATAAACCAACATGGGTGTTTTACCCATCACAGCAAATGCTGGGAGCCAAGAATTAAATGAATGTCCCAGCATGACAACAGTATTTTATATTATAATATTTTAAATCAAGAGTTCTATTGGAAAACCAGTTGATTCTATAAGTAAAGAAAGAAATTAAACCTAAACCACCATTTTCTTAACTGATGCCTGCTCAAAACAAAATTGCAGAAAGGAAGTTTCAATGAAGATGCAGCAGGGAGCTTCTATACAACTCTGACCAAAATTCAACCCTTCCAAGAGTATTAATTAACTGCAGAGATTTATATTGTATGAAACTACTTCAAACCATGTCTTACATCACTCATCTTTCAATATTGTGTCTCCCACAGACAGTAAATTTTGAATACCCTTCATCATCAAACAGATGCAAGTCGCACAATTTGTCACCGAGGATTAATATTTAAAAACAAAAACTGTATTTCCCATTGTTACATTAGAAGACAGAAATGTTGTTCTTACCTTGGACATTTTTAGGCAAGGACAGGAAAAAATCTGAAAAAAATAATAATGTTTATCAGCTTGTTAAAAATTGTATGAGGAAAGACTCACCTACAAATCAGTGTAACAGCTGCTGTTGCACACTAAATTGAAGAAGGAGCATCCCTGACTGGCTGTCCAGACTCTAAAAGTGTCAACTCCTTCACAGGCACAAGTATTTCATTTTTCTGTTCTAACAAGGGGCAGAATTTTCAGCTCTCATTGCTCCTATAAATGCAGTCAGACAAGAAATTCAAGCAACATGAATGTGGGGTGCTGAAGGCAGCAGATGTGTGACAAACCATTCTGCAGCCCTCAAAGTCCACATCCTTTCTGAGAACTCACCAAAGCAAACACCTTGCTAAAAACACCTTGCTCTTTAGAGAAAACAGTTTCTTCAAAACAAAAAAACCACCTAACTCATGTATTATTTCTCTTTTCAAGCCTCTTTATCCTCAATATTTCCATCCATGCTTGAGTGTTTTGTAAAGAGCTCACAGCTACAAAATGAAACTTTTTCTCTTCCTCTTTTATCTAGACGTTTGCAAACTCAGTCATTCTACCTCCTGTTTACCAGTATAAAATTTTCATATGTAGCTGCATGTGAAATATAAAGCAGGCACAAAAATGTTTAAAGATTTCTTATCTAACACTGCTGTGCAAAAAAATCTCTTGACAAAGCCTCACCAACCACTAGCTTGCATGATTTCAGGAGAACATGTGATTTACTGTGGCAACATAAAAATGCCTGCATATGCTGTATCTGCAAGTGATAAAGAGCTCAATTCCCCTTTCTAGACCTTCCCCTGGCTCACCCTCTTACCACAAGGTATCAGTTCCCACTCCAAAGCCCTCAGCCACCTCTTACCTAGCTCACTCACACTTTATTTCCATGGATTTAAAATTATCACTACCTGATTCTTTCCATCTTCCAAGCAGATTTTGTCAGCAAGCTCAATTTGTGTGAAATTACACCAAACTGCTTCAGTTTGCAGCAGCCTTCAGTCTGCTCCTCCCAGCAAAGAGACATCTTGGAATCAAAACAAACTGCCCAGCATTAGACAGCAGAACCCCAACTTTTTGTGTCAGACACGAGGTAAAGTTGTTTCAGCGTGGGGATGATTTCCAGGATTTTCTTCTCAAAGCTACCATATAGGTGTATGTTTACACAAATTTAACCTCATTTGGGTTTGATGGGAGTTACAGACTGAAGATGTTGAAAACTTTGAAGCAGTTTGGTGTCCCTTCTCATGAAGAAAAATTTGCTGAGAAAAATCTGGCACCCTGGTTACTCGCACGAAATAAAAACTGGATAACATGGCTCTCGAGTGAAATTGTAAGATAAAAATAAAATCTAGTATCTGCAATATCTGCATTTCAGTCCACAAAACAATCTATGACCTATGATGTATGCAGCTAGTGAAGAACTTGAGCCTGTTATCATGTGAGATTGCTCTGATAGCAACTCTTCCTTCCAAGAGTGTTTCCTGCCCAGTGATGTCATTGATTCCTGCTTAAGCATTCTCCATGAGAGGTTTTCAATGCCAAACAAAACCAGATCCTGCTGGAACACAGAGGAACATTCTTTTAATTTGTGAGACTTGTCTGTCACCCAACTATTTCTCAGAGGAGGGCTAAGAGCAGAGGAAAGTTTCTCACAGCTACTGAGGAAACGAAGCAGCGAGCAGAGTTATGCAGACGGCTACAGCTACATCATGTTTTAACACAGAGAACAAGCACAGAAACTTTTCAGGAATGATGTTCCCCACAGCGTTCCCGCCAGATCTGAGCGCTCCCACACAGGCGGGAGCACAGCCGAACCCGAAGGCCAAGGCCCGCAAACCCGAGCCCAGGGCACGGCACGGGGGGCTGCGGGCTGAGATCGGGGTTCGGGTGCATGGAAGCAGCCCAGACTTTGCTCGGGAGCTGGTCGGACATGTTCCTCACCCTCCGGTCTCTACAGCGCGGTGGAGTTTTCTACGAGAGCACGTTCAGAAGGGACTGCCTCGCACGCCGTGGGAGGGGCCCCGCCCGGGGGTCCCATGGCGGCCACACGAGCACCAAGTCCCGCGCTGGGAGGGCGGCCAGGGCGCCTCACCCTCCCAGCCTGCCCACATCGCTCATCGTCCCGCTCCCTCCTCGCCATCACCCCATCTCAACCAAACCCCGCAGGTTCGGGGGTCCGACTGGAAAGGACAGAGCCCTTCGCAGCGCTGCTGCCCGCCGTGACCCCCTCACGCCCGGTGGGACCCCGCGCTCCCGGGGCGGGGCAGGGTCCCTCCCTCACCTCAGCGCCTCCCGCAGCCGCCGACCCCGAGCTCCGCTCCCGCGCGCGCACGGCCGGCCGAGGGGGCGGGGCCGCCCCGCCCAAGGCCACGCCCCCCGGGCGGTGCAGGGCCCCGCGCGCACGCGCGCGCCCCGTCCCCATAGCAACCCGCTGGGACGGGGCGGGGCCGCCCGCATGTTGTAGGTCACGCACATCCCCTCTGCTGCACCAAGATGGCGGCCGGGCCGTCGGCCTCGTACCCAGCCTAGGCTTCGCTGCGGGCCGACTAGAGGTAACGCCGGGCCCGGCGCGGGAGGGCGGGGGCGGGAGAGTCTCCGGTGAGCGGGAGGAAGGCGCGGGCCCGGCGCTGTGACCGGGCTCCTTCCTTTGCCTGCAGCAAGATGGCGGCAGCGGCGAGAAGGGCGGCGGGCGGGATGTGCAGGAGCGCCCGGCCCCGCTCTATGGTCGCGGCCGCTGCCATTGGCGCAGCGCGGGCCACGTGCCGCCCGCGCGCCCCGCTCCGAGCCGGGGTCCCGCTCCGCCGCCCCGGGGCCCCGCTCCGCCGGCAGCGCCGCCCGCGGGCGGACAAAAGCCATGAGTCATGTCCCGCTTCCTTCACCTGCGGGCACCGGCCGCGGCTGGGCCCTGCCGCGCTCAGGGGATGCGGCGGAGGGAGCGATCGCTTCCCTCCGCCTTCGACCTGCCCTGTGCCCCCTCTCCCCAAGGGCAGCGGGCTCCATCCCCGGTGCTCCCCAAGGCTGAGGATGCGCCGCGCTGCGGGAGGGCTGTGGCCTCACCTGTGACACTGCAGGTAGCGTCAGTCAGCCGCCTCTGGGCATGATAGCAGCGGAAATTCAGCCTCTGCTGACCTGCTCTCTGTGCCCGCAGTGTGGTTTTATTTCGGGTTATTTATAGACCGGGATGATCCAGCAGCCCTGAAGAGGGTTAAGCATGGATGATTCTTGAGCTATAGATGAAATGGCACATGATAAATAGCATTTTCCGTGATGGCTTTCCTCAAACAGTAGCGGAGGTTTCGTAACTGGGAGGCATAATTTCTTCCAGTGAGAGACAAAAAGCAGGAGAGGAGATTGTGCTGGGAATGTTGGCAATATAGAGATCAGTTAACTTGTAAGATGAAGAAAGAGCTTTGAATTCACTAAATTTAGCATTTGAAACATTCTCAGTTCTGTGCCTGTGAAGTTAAGATTAGTGACCTTCAGTCCCAAGGTGTTTGAAGAATAATTTCTTGTCTTATCCTGTTGTGTAATGGCAGAGAAAAAAAATCTGCACACTCATATGTGCTGCATTGCTTTGTCACATCTCTTCTGTTCAGTAAGGCAGGTGAAGCATCTGCCTGCTGATTTATTCTCCATTTTTCCTACTGGTTCTATTCTGACAACTCTCTTCAGTTACAACACAACAAACAGTAAATTTGTGTTGGGGTTTTTCCTCCAAACCTGAATTGGAAGTGGTGTTTTATGTATTGTTTCATATGTGCTGGGCATCCCTCTGTGTGGTAAAGGAACATAAATCAGAGGTGAAGCAGGAAAGGAAGCAATAACCTGGTGTGTGGCTGTATATCTACTAAAGCTCTGTGTTTGAGTAGGAGATTCCAGTTTTTCTAACCCTTTTCTCCTAACCCTTTGCCTGTTTAGATTCAAGCTGTTAAAGAAAGCCCAGTATTCCTATTTGTACATGGATTTTCATAAAGCATGGCCCAAATCATAGGCAGAGCCATCCACAGCTAAAACACACAACCTTTTTCATAAAGGTCCACAGTATAATTTTACAGGGATCAGAATGACAGGCACAGGAAGAGCTCTCACTAGATATGAAACAGTAACTGGTGGGATGTGACTGCAGGGTGGCAGAGGCAGTGTCACCTGCCAGCCTGAGCTTTGCCACTGCTGCAAAGTAAGTCCAGGTCATTCTCAAAGGACAGCTTCCCAAGTAGCTTCTATAAGAAACACTTAAAGATTTCTCCAGGTTTGTTCTGTGTAGCTCATTCTGCTGTGTCCACAGCTGGTAGTGTGATACACACTCCTGTCTCCTCCTTTGCTGCAAGTTAAGCTGATTTTTTCTGTTGGCTTATTTTTCCCCTCTCCCCCAGTTTTGCCTGATAGGGTGAAAAAAAAAATGACATTTCTTCTTATGATTTTGAAGGTTATTCCCTAATTTTTCATTAGTCTCACTTACCTAGACTGGGATGATGAAGGAGGTTTCCCCTTGAACTAGAATTGGATCATAATGTTGTTGTAGGTTGTTGCACAGCTTAATGGCAACAATAATAACTTGATTTTGGTAGATTAGGGGTGGTTATTCTTGGTCAAGTAGCTGCTCTTTTTCCAATTAACATTAAGCTGCCTCTGAAGGTAGTATGGTCTGTTAGATGAGAGCTTTGTAACCTTGGCCTTTCCATAGCTGTTATCTGAGTGTGAGCCATCCCAGACAAGGCAAACTGTGCACTTTGCACCTTTTTGATGAAAATTGGGGTGTTTCACTGGTTACAGTATTTCAGGTGATACTGCTTTTTCCAAAGCATACTATTCTCTTTATATATACAAGCTTGTTAAGCTGATACAAATGCACTTAGGATTGTGCTGCTGTGAAAATTTGGGTAATTCCTCCAATCAGATGGTCAGAGTAGTCAGCAGTGGCACTGGGACCAGTCCAGAGCATTCAAACTGAATGCAGGTGTGTGGTTAGAATAACAGGATCTTGTAGGATGGAAAATACCTCCAACATCATCAAGTCCAACCCTTCCCCAGCACTGCTGTGTTCAGCACTGACCATTCCCACATCCAAACATCTCAAACCCTTCCAGGGATGGTGGCTGATACTGCTTCCCAATATCCAATCTAAACCCTCCCTTATGAATGAATTAATGAATGGTTCTCTTACCATAACTGGGAGGGTTTTGTCAATTCCAATGGTGGGTTTGTGGAGAGTATCATATTTATGTGGAAATGTTTCTCTTTGAAAAAAAGTCATTCAACAATGGTTCAATTTTGTTTTGTATTCAAGAATTCTACAGAAGGAAATCCTCAGGCCTGTATTGTGCAGAGCTTGTAAAATAAAGCTCAGAGTGAAATAATGAGACTGGCAGGTATTCCCATGGGTGTTTTGAACCCTTAGGGGAATGTTGTTACAGTCTTGACAAAGATATTCAGAGTAGGGGTGGCTTCCCCATCTCTGGAAATGTTTTTGGCCAGGTTGGACAGGACTTGGAGCACCCTGGCCTAGTGGAAGCTTCCCTTCCATGACAGAGGGTGGAATTGGATGGTGGTCAAGGTCCCTTCCAACCCAAACCAGACTGGGATTCTGGGATTCTGTGCACCACTGAAGAAGTTGCAGCAGGGTTTTTAAAGCAGGCTGAGAAAGGTGTGTTCACCCAGAGGTAACAAGTCTGACTTGTCCAGGAGCATGGTACTGAGAGGCCCAGTGCCTGCAGAACTTCTGCAGCATGAGTCTGTGCAGAAATTAAGTAGGTGTTATTGTATTAAAACATGAAAACACATAAAGAAGAGACAGAAAAATAAACCCCAGCTGCAGGATTAAGTCTCTGTTCCTCTTCCTAATTACCCTACCTTTGAAAGCAGAATGCTATTGTGTAGCTTGTTGGGCTTTGCTCATGTTTTTTTATTTTACTGATGGTTTTTTTCTAGGCCTTTGGTCCAGAAGCTATTCCTGCAGGGTCTGTGGTGTATTGTGGCCTGTGAGGCTGCATTTGGAGTGGAAGGGAGAGCCCTGGTCAGGAGGGCCTCTTGGGGAAGGGATTGCAGAGGACTCAGGACACCTGGAGATGGTCTCTGGCCTCCAGGTGTTCATGCTGGACTGGTGATTAAGTCAAGAATCTAGTATTGTTTCAAGAGCTCTTTCCATTTTAGAAATTCCTAGGTTCAGAAGAACAATTCTGGGTTACTAGCTTATCCTGGATGTGGAATTAGACCTGAGAAATTTGCATTTATATTTATATTTGTATTTATTTGCCTGTTAGCTTTAAAAGTAAGCAGATTTTTAGGATATAAGCAGTCTATTAAAATCTTGTGATTTGCATTCTCATCTTAAGTGATAAGTCCTGAATGCCTAATGAGTTTAGTGATCTTTTTCCAGATCTTCCTTCTGTGCACTCATGGTGTGACTTCAGTGGGAGGAAATCACAAAGTCAGGTTGGAAAAAAATGTATCAATAAATGGGGAGAAAAATTTCCAACCAAAGCGAGGGGAAAAACTGAGTTGCTAAAGGATTTATGTGTTTAAGGTTTTAATTGCAACAAGGAGGAGTAATCAGGCTGTGATTAGTGTTCTGAGTTTGTTTCATAAAAAAGGTGTGTTAAAGCTGAAATAGTTTGTCCTTCATTTAGGTGATGATCTGTGGTGTTTTTACCTACACAAGCTCTGATATTTCCCAACAATCTTGCAGTACAGGAGTCACTTCTGGCAGCTGCCATATAATATAAATACTTTGATCCTGCTGCTGGACTTCCACTTGTCTCACAACTGATTCTATGTTGTTGAATCTTGCATCTGGTAAATCTCTCAAGCCTCAATGATACCTAATAATATTTTACAACTTATTTCTGGCTATATTAGCATGTGAGTAGCTAAAGTACACGTAAGCACTCCTTGGTGCAGAGGGCTGACCTTGGCCACAGCTGCCTGGCCTGGGGGAGCTGGCTGTGCTGCTGAGGCACAAGGGAAGCAGGGGTTGGAGCAAGGAGTTATGTCCAGCTAGAGGCACAAAAAAAGCACTTGCAAAGCAGCAGGCAGAAAAAAAAACCAGGGAGAAACCTGAGAGAAAAGATAAACCACAAAAGGCTCATCTAGAGGAAGTCATAACGAGTTTAACTTCAGTGGAAAAACAGCACTAGAAGAAGGGAAGGGATTGGTTCAGTAGCTGCAAGACACAAAGAAATGGTGACTCACAGGAAAAGGTTTGCCTTTGAGGGGATTGAATAGCACAGGCATATTTGTGACCTCCCTTAAATGATGTTGTTTAATTTAATTGCAAAATAAAATGGATTTACTTGTTGACGCAGAATGGAAGTAGTACCAGATTCTCTTACACTCCACAGCAGTGTCTGGAGCTGTTTTCCAGCAGCAGTTTTGCTGTTTTACTGACAATTTTTCAGTGATGAGAGAACCACTTGGGAAAAGTTTGGGGATGGAACAGATAGATTTATTTAGCATTGATGAAAGAAAAGAGACACACCCATCCCTCCCCCAAATAAAAGACCCCAACAACAAAACAAACTCAAATATGGAAACAAAGCAAAACCAAGAAACAGAATTCTATAAAGAACTTGTCAGTGTGATTCTGGTAAAAGTATCCACACATGTATAACTTGTTTATACATCTTTTACCTGCAAGAAAAATACCTATGAAGAAAAGTCTCTGGGAGTCCTCTTATCATGGTAATTGATACTTGTGTGCTCTGAATTCAGCAACATCCCAGTAAATAACTGGAATTTAAGGAGGAAAGACTTGGAACCCTTTGTGTTATGACTATTGCAATCCTGTTTGGAGGAGGCAGGACCCAGCCTTCTCTCTGTTATTGAATTGATAGCTGCTTGTTGAGATCTCTCTCAAAGGAAGGTTACTGGTATCATATCTCCCAGTAAATACCACGAGGCAGGTATGGCTGACTGTCACAAAGGTAACCTCTGGCATGTTTCTCATCAGGGATTGGATAACAAATAATCTCCTTACATCATTCAGATCTCAGGCTTGGTGCCAGGTATTGGCACACAGCATGGGCATCACTCCCCTGCCCCTTTTCCCCACCCATGCTGGTTTTGGTTGACTGGTATTTCAAAGGTTTTACTGCAGGTTGCTGTAAAAATCTGCAGAGGCTTTTTTCAGAGGAACACTGACTGCCTTGATGGCCAGAGCTGGATTCAGGTGGTACCACCTGCTGTAGCATCACTTGCTTCTTCTCTTCTGCTTTTTTGTAGTCCTGTGTTTTTGTCTATCCCTGCATTTGTAGCACGGGGAATTTAACTGCATATTTCACAAAATAAACTGGATATTTGCCAAAGATGAGTGACAAACAAAGCCAAGGGCAGGCTGTGTGGCCAGAAAAGGAACCTCAGGCATGGGATGGGTACATGGGTTGAATCAGGAAAAAGGAAGAGAGTAAGGGATGGAATTAACATTTCCCCACTGGCAGGGACAAAGGCAAAGCCAAGGAAAGCCACTTTGGGAGAAGGAGGCCAGGAGTGATTGCAGTGGGCTTGTTACTGCTTGCCTGAGAATCTGAGGGGCATTTTTGTGTCTCCAGTGGGCACTGGAGATGGTGTGGACTGCCTGACTTCTGCATTTCTGAAAGAGGAGAGCAGGGTTCTGCTGTTTGTACAGCAGGCCCCAGCAGTTTCCATTGCTCAGGAGAAAGTAAGTTTGCTCTTATCTCTGTGCCAGTGATAAAGTTGAATGTAAACCTGTGCTGGAGCAGTTGAAAGGAAAACTGAAAAGAAAACTCTGAGCAGGCAGGGTGAGAGTGGGAATGGGAATGTATTATGGTTGACCTGCTAGTGCATATGCCTTTGTTTTCAAAGTGGATACTTCAGCAGTTGGTGCAGAGTGCTGGGATTTAGGTGTTTGGTCTTACAAGGACCCTTGGAATGTCTGGAGAATAGCAAATTGTAGGTATATGACTATTGCTTAAAAGTAGAGCTGGTTATGTAGCATTGAAGAAGCTTAAAAGTTTCTTATAAATAGTTTCATTAAATTAAAATCCTGAATAGATGGCTCTGTTGCTTGCAGCATAGCTGTGGGTAAAATGAGAGCAAGCAGTGAGTATTTACAGAAGGTTAGAAGTTCTTGCAAATTTAGGAAACATTACCCCTGTATTTTATTTGAAAACTCATCTTGCTCAGGACACCATTCCAAGTGGGTGGAGGACTGAGCAGCATGAGGTACCAAAACAAAAAAATTGTACCCAAAATGGTTCATGTCCTGTTCCAGTTCAACCCAAAGATGAGCAGGGTAGAACTGGGAATGCTTCAGTTATGAAAAGGGTTTTAACTGTAAAATAATATTATTTGTAACAATTAGAGGGAATAGTTTTACTCTGAGTTCTCCCTATCTGTCTTTCTCTCCTTTCATAGCAGGCTTAGAGTGGCCTTGCAAATTTGGAAGGGAAGACTGTCTGGGTTTTTCACTGTCAGTTTAGATCACTGTGATGTAATTCTGTCTAACACATGAAGAGCCTTTTGCTTGGCCTAGTAGAGATTAGGAATTAGTGCTTGTGTGTGGATATGCTGAGCCCCTGTTGCATGTGCTATGAATAGGACAAAGGGAAGGCAGTGAGGGTCTGAGCATTGCTTTGCCAAAGTGGAAATCATTGCTTTTCCAGTTGGAATCAGATATTTACTTTAATGCTTTTTCAGAGGAATTGTTGCCAAAATGAAGGTGGGTTTTTTTCATTTTTAAATAGTTCTGTCCTGCTCCAAACAAAGCACTAGCCTCCCTGCAAGTTTCAGGCTTTTATTCTTTCAAGTGTTTTGTTTGTCATAATAATGCTGACTTTTCTGGGTTGTAATTTCAAGCTGCTTATTTCAACTGAAAGATAGAAATAAAGAAAAATAAAATTTACAGAATTAGAGAGTCTCGTGAAGCCATGTGACTTGGGAAACTGGAATTCAGAGCAAAACATACCAGAGCACATAGAAGTTTATAAAAATGGAGCTCTGGCATTCTCTTCTCTTCGTTATCCAATAAACATTATGAACTGAGGAATCTTTAAAATCTTTCAAGGAGCCTTGAACAACTTTGCTGAGGTTTTTTTTAATATAATACCTCAAATCAAAGTAGCTAAGCAAGATTAAAAAGAACTGGAACCCAAACAGAGTGGACAAAACCAAATGCCTGTTTACATTTTTGCTTAAGTTGCAATTTTTCTGCTCCTCCCCTGAAAAGTGGCACTGGGGAGGTCTCATTTAGTTTGCCACTGTTCTTTTTTCTTTTCTTTATTTTCTGTATAAATTTATCCAATCTATATGAAAAGAAGTGGTTGTTGTTGTCTTTATAAACTGCTGTAAGCAAGTACTTAAATTCTGCCCTGCAAAACATCAGCTTAAGAGTGCCTGGAGGAGGGTCTTAGTGGGTCTGCTGACAGCTTTGAGCTCAGGGACATAGTTGACTTCATATTTTCTAAGTATAGGACAGTTAATGTGGTAAAAAGGTAAGTTTAGGGCTTGCAAATTCCTTGCCTTTTCAAGTTAGGTGATGTAGAGTGGATGAGAGCTGCTGGCAGCATTTCTTTTAAAAAAATTGCCACGTGTTCATTTTATATTGCAGTGGCCAATGGAGAGAGATCAGGAGACACTGAAAGGTAAACAAAAGAACTTCAACCCAGTGGCCAAAGGAGAGCAAAGTAAAAGTTTCCATTTGAAGAACAGGAAAAAAAATAGTGCATGCTTTGTTCTGCAGTATCTCCAAAATGCTCATTTCTTGGGTAGCTGGGATATTAGCAGGCTTTGGAAAGCACCTCTCAGCTCACTGATTGTGGAAGATTTTTGTTCTTCTGCAGTGTAGAATGGCAAGCAGTGCTGCAGCACCACTCTGAAAGCACCTGGGGGTGGTAAGCACACATAAGTGTGGTGGTAATTTAAACTAAAAAGCAAGTTCGCATCAGCATAAAAAGCTAACATTGAAATTCTAACTGCAAGTAAGAAACCTTTTTTCACTGTAAGGACAGTCAGGTGTTGGAATAGGTTGCCCAGAAAGTTTGTGCAGCTAAGAAGGTTTTCAAGACCTGAGTGAGGAAAGCCCTGAATGCCCTGGTCTGACCCTGCTTTGAGCAGGCCCCAGAGTCTCTGACCTCCATGAGTTGCCAGATATTCTGAATTTCTGTAATTTCTGTGCTGTTCCCACTTTCCAGGCAATATATTTGGAATCTTTGTTTTCTGAATCACTTTTTCCATTTTGAGTCAAACCAGTGTTTTGCTTTACTGTGAAACTGGAAGATACTGTATTTTACTTTATCCCCTCATGTTTATTCCTCATGAAAATGTTTATTGGCTCCCCAAGGCCAGGAGCCTGAAGTTTGCTTCTACTCCTTAGCAACTTCTTGAAAGCCAAGTTTATGTTAAATCAGATTTCTCTCACAGTGCAAGTGGAAGGGCAGACTCAGATTGGTCCTCTGTGGCTTCTTTCTGCTTTGCTTTTGAATTGATTTTATTAAAGTGTCCATTGATTTTTATTTTTTTTTCTTTCTGGTCTCTGAAAAGGCATTTGTTTTGTCACAGCACCTGACATCCACGGATCACAGCATTCTGAACAACTTGAAATTAAATAATGAGTCCACAGAGAAGATCAAGATGCTCTGTGTGTGTGTGTGTACAGCCAGGCCAACCAAGACCATTTGCTGGTCAATTCACCAAATCTGCAGCAAATCCAAGAGCAGAGCTTGAGTCTCTTTACTGGGTTTTTTGTTTGTTTGTTTGTTTTTTTTTCCCATTAAATCTCATTTTCTCACAGTGTCCCTGTGTAAAGCCAGCAGCTTTTCCTCCCTCTGCAGTCAGAAGCCTGATGCTCCTTTTTGACTCTAGAACTGTCACACCAGTAAGTTGCTCCTGTTCTTCCTGCCAATTCTGCATGCCCCTTGTTACAGAGCACCCTGGCATAGCCCAGGAAGGGCAGTGTCTATATTCTTTGCTAGCTGATGGTTACATAGTTTTATTGTCAGTTTTAAAGACCCATATTTGCCCGAGAGCCCTGCTGTGGTTTGTCATTTTCCTTCCATATCCAGTCAGCTCTTCTGTTCCTGCAAGAACATTGCCCTCAGTGAACAATGTAGGCTACCAGGAGAAAGGCAAGTGGTGTTGCACCCACCTGGGACCCTATATTTTATACCAGCCTCATCTGTGTGAGACAAACACACACAGTCACTCATCTTCCTTCCACCACCCTCTCTTCTTCACAGCATCCCTGAGTGTTGGAGCTGGGATTAGTGTCTAGGCTTGGGTAGACTTTTCTCTTTCTACCTCTAATTGGGTATTTACAGTGGGCCTGTGAAGATGGTGGAAGCTGCATTAAGTACAGCCAAGGGGCAGAATTTAGCTTACAGAATCATCTCTTCCCAGCATTGATGTGAATGGGGAAAACAGGTGTCTGATTTGCACATCCCTGAAACTCTTCTTCCTCATGGCGAATAAGTTAAAGCTAATCTCAAAGTCAGAGACATAAGCAATGTGGGCTCATGTTCAATCATTTCTTATGATGAAACTTTTTTTATTCTCTTAACAGAACCAGCTATATAGTTTGACTCCAAACTTCAGTTTAACAGAGCTTTTCTGTAGAATTGCCAATGTTCTGTTGGAAGATCCCCTGGCTTGCCACAGCGATAGCTGTGGAGCTCAGACACGTATCCTGCTTTGGCTGGGACCCTCAGTACTCCCTGCCATACAAGTGCCCTGCATCCTGAATCCTCTTTTGCTTGCTTTTTCTAGTGTGATGCAAAGTATACCCCCAACCCTTTTCTCTTAATGCCACTGGCAAGGGATGTGCTGCAATGGATGCTTTCAGGGAGTAGCTCTTTTGTGGTGTTGTCTGACTTGAGGGTGTGGGATAAGCACCCAGAGTACAAAAAGGGTGCTTATTTGTACAGTTTTAGAAATCTGGAGTTATATTTAACAGGAAATAAAATCACAGCACACACTCTTTGGAACATACTTGGGTTGCTTTCCAAATAAGGCTTTTGGTTTCTGGCAGGAAAAATAGGGCTCTGTTATAACAACAGAAAATACGAATAGGCCAGAAGAAATGCTTTCAAAATCCCAGCTCAGCCGAGGGTGGCTGTGCCAGGAAAGACCAGCCTTTTTGCTCCAGTACTTTAAGGTGCACTTTCCTTTCCCTTTCCCTACAGCTCTGGGCTGAAGTGATCATGGAAAGCTTCTTAACTCCTCAACCTTGCCTTCACATGGGTGAACACATGTTCCAAAAAAACAAGCCCCAAACCAGTTCAGTGTTACTTTTATCTCTCTGTGTGTTTGATGTTTTTGCTGGTCCCATTTGTGTCCTCCCTCAGACTGGTGATATGAGCTGCCACTCTGATAAGCCATGGAAACTACACACTGCCCAATCCTTTACCCTTTCTGCCACCCTTTGGGAGGCTTCTTTTTTCTTTATTCTAACAAACCATGAAATTGGGCCTATTGTAATGCTGCCAAAATACAGGTTGCTTGAGGGAGAGTGGTAAGTTAGGTTTGTCAAGGGGTTGGGTACCTTCTTCTGTCTCCATTCCCCTCAGCTACCAAAAATTCCTGCACCTAGCTTGTAGGGGAGCCATTTTACACACATCTCCATGACAAGTGGATTTTTAATTTATTTTTTAATGTGAGATTGCATTTTTGATCAAGTAAGTAGACAGAACAGACCTGAAGTAATCCCTGCAAACCCCTCTCTACCCACACTCCATAGCCTCATTGAAGAAGAGGTATGGGATGGAACATGGATGGTTGATGTGCTGGTGGGAGCAGGAGGTTGAAATGAGCCTTCTGGCACCCTCTAAATGTGTTTTTGTCTATGCACAGTATGTTGCACTGAATGTGGGAGGTAAGGTGAGCTCTTCCCCTTTATACACACACACCTCTTTCCCTGTGGAAGATCTTCCTCTAAGGAGAACAGCCTGTGATACATTTCCTTCAGCAGAAATCATTATTTGAGGGTGGCACACAGGTACTCCAGACCTTCCAGTAGCTTCTGGGACTGGCAGACTTCCCTCCCACCACTTGCAACTGCAAGTAAAGGAAGAGCAACAGGCAGAGGAGGATTGTCTCTTCAGCAGACCTGGAGAGGAAGCTGTGATAGAAGCAAGAAATCCATAATGACCTTGCAACCCATGGCTGCAGCAGCACTGTGTAGAGAGCAGGAGAGAGCCATGCTGTTGTCCCAGAGGCACAAGGTGGCTTGTCCCCACAGAGGGCCTCTGCTGAACCAGATAATGAGGTGGAGTTGAGGGAGAGCAGTGTTGGTGCTTTGGTAGGCTGGAGGTTGTGATGCTTCTGTGGTTCCCTGGCTCAGGGGATCGTGGCACTTGCTCATGTTAGAGTTAATTGGAAGTTAGTGTTGAGAGGAGGTTTGCACTGGGGAGATAAACATGAGGGAGCAAAAGCACCTGAAGAGCATCCTGCACCTTAAGCAAGTTTCTGAGTCCCAAATTACAGCACCCTGCACTGCAGCTGCTGCCCAGAGTCTGGAGGTGCTGAGGTTTGCCCAGGTCCCTGGAGCTCTGCCTTTACATAAACCCCCAAATGCCTTGGTAGGCACCAGCCTGCTTTGGGGGTTTAGGGGGGCTGGTGGCATCCACAGCCCAGCTGGTTTGTGCCAGAGCCAGCTCCTGCAGCAGTGATATCTGCCTTTCTGTGGAGATCCCCATGCCTGGAGTGGGATTCCTGCATCCTCCCAGAGATGACAGGCTTTGAGGGGAGATCTGGGCTAGGGGAGATCACAGAGGTGCCTGGCCATGGTGTCAGTTCAGTCCTGATGACTGTTCTCTGTTCAGCAGACTTCCCGATTTCACCCACAAGTGTATCTTTATTTATAGCTATAAGTTGTTTGTGTAAAAAAATTCAAGTGTTTTGATGATGTCCTCCCAGCCATAAGATAAAAAGAGGAGAAATGGAGAAATCTACTCTTGTTTACTAATAAGTAATAATTTTACTAAAGGCTAAATACCATCCATGTTTCCATAAATACAGTGCATGAAATCTCTAAAATTTACTGCATGTACTCAAAAGCAGTTAACCCAAAGACCTCAGATTTTTGTGGTCAGAGCTCCACAGAGCAGCTTTCATTTTGTTTGCTAGGATCTGGGAGTGCTCTTTCTCAAGGTGGGAATGAGAAAACCAGTCACTAAGTGTAAGTTATAAATTACGAGAAAGATTAATGCCGTGTAGGAAAATGAGCTAATGCAAAAATCAGTTCAAATTGGATGCATTTTTACGGTGATGGGAATGGGACAGGGTTTTTTCCTTGGTTCCCTGAGGGTGCAGAGCTAATAATTAAAAACATCTATATTGCACAAAGTAATAAACATCCTCTATGCAGGAAAGGAGGGTATTGTGCTTGCTGGCTTGCCTTTCCCCTCCTTCACTCTTCTCAAAGATTGGAATAGGAAGAGGGGTGTGGGTTTGGTTTTTTTTATTTTATTTTTCTGGGGGATTGTGTTGTGATTTTGGGGGTTTTCTGTGGTTTTGTTGTTTTTTGGGGGGTTTTTTTGTACTCTTGCTCTTACCTTGCCCCTCCTGCCTGCCTGCAGCCTCCCTTCGGGCAGCCGCTGCTCTGACACAGTGTGTGCAGGAGGAGGTGGATCAAGGGGCCTCTCGGGGCTGGGGCCTCGCTGTCCCTCTGCACTCGCGGGACCTGGCAGGAGCCCCAGCTGTTCGCTCTCTTCTCTAAGCCGTGGTTTTCAGGCTGATCGGAGCCCTCATGAGCTCACTAACCCTGCGTGAAACCGGGCTTGCCCAGAGTGGGTAATCCTGAGCTCCGGGGCTGGGTGAGGGCCCGCGGGCGACTCGGTGCTGCCGCTGGGCTGCGGTCGGGAGGCGCGTTCCGCGGTGACTCCGCACGGAAGGTGCACAGGGCCTGTACCGCGGATATCGGCGCGGTCCTGAGGGCTCAGAGCGGGCGGTAGCCAGCCGCGATTCGCTTCCCTGGCCGTGCGGGAGCGGTGCCGCCAGCAGAGCCGCAGGCTCCGGGGCCGCTCGGCCGCAGCGGGGCGTCCCCGGCGGCGCAGGGCACGCGTGGCGGGCCGGCCCCGCCGGGAAGGGGCATGTCCCGCTGACGTGCGGCCCGGGGATTGGCAGCGGCCCGGCCTATATAGGCGGCGGGGCGGGCGCCGCGCCGTTCTCCCAGGAGCGCTCCGTTTCTCCAGAAGGGCGGGCGAGCGGGCACCGGCCGGAGTGAGTCACGGGGGACGGGGGGCGGCCCCTTCGCCGCGGCCGCGGCGCCGACGTGGAGGCTGGCGAGGAGGCCCGGCCCGGCCCGAGGCGGCCTTGCATCCTCCCTGGGGCACCGACGTGTCGGCGCTGCCTGCAAAGTCCGCGCTAACTTCCCGCCGGCCGGGCCGGGCAGGGCAAAGTCCGGCGAGGGAGGGCATCCGGCGGCGGGAGGTGGAGAAAAGTCTGGCCCCGCGGTGCGGCCTCGGCCGCCGGTGGCATGGCTGTGCCGGCCGGCAGCAGCTGCCGCGGATGGCCGGCAGTGGGGCCGCGCCGATGGGGAGGCCGGGCCCCGCGGCTGCCTGGGGAGGGGGCGGCCGGGCCGGGCCGAGGCACGGCATGGATCCCGTCGTTGGTGGGAGAGGGTTAGTGGCGCAGACCGAGGCGGCTCCATGCCGTTCCCGGCCGTCTTAGGGTTTGATTCTGATAGGAGCCAGAACGGCCGGAGGCGAGCGCTCGTCCGGTGTTGGTCAGCCCGCGGAGCGCCGGCGGCGGGCAGCCCAGCCTGCCCCGGGCCGCGGGCCGAGCGCTCCTCTCCTGCCGTGGCTATAGAAGGACGAGGGCCCTGGCCACCGTCGGCGGGGGGAGGTGCCAGCGCCGAGCCCGGAGCTGGCCGTGCCCGCCGCGCTGCCCGCCGCCGGCACCGTTCCGGCGGCCGCGGAGCCGCGCTCGGGGCTGTCACTGGGCCCCGCGGGAGCTCCTGCCCCCCGCTCGCCTGATGCGGCCGCCCCCGGCCTGCGACCCGCAGGGCCGCGGCGGGCTGGGGCTGCCGGAGCTGGGGCTGCAGCTGCCCCGTGGCACTGGCCGCGCCCCGACCCCGTTCCCGCACGGTCCCGGTGCTCTGGGCGCGCCCCCGCCGCCCCCTCCCGCTCGGCCCCGCGGGGGGCGCGGTGACAGCGGGGCCCGCCGGGCCCTTTCAGGGCGCCGCCCCGCCCCGCCGCCCCGCCCCCGGTGCCGCCAGTGCT
>JAWWEX010000017.1:21243108-21269327 GCA_035583215.1 Arremon brunneinucha
CCCGCGGGGCCTGGCGGCTCCCCCGCCCCTCGGCCCGGCACGGCGGCCGGGCGGACCGGCGGCCCCGCGCCGCTGCCCCGGGGGTCACGGCGGCGGTGCGGACCTGGGTAGGCTCCGGGCGCGGACAGCCCCGGCGCTGCCCCTGTCCCAGCCCCGCTGAGCGGCGCCGTCTCTGGCTGCCCCACCGGGCCGGCCAGCAGGACGCGGCCGGGTGCACGTCCTCGGTGGCGGGGCCGCCACAGGGCTCCTCCTGTCCGGGGCCGGACGCGGCGGCGGGGCCGGCGCTGGTGGAAGAGTAAACATGGGGGATGGGTCAGGGCTGCCCGCGGCCAGGGCTGCGGTCGGGTTGCACTCTGTGATGCATTAAGTCGGCAATCGCTAGGAAGGGAGACTGCGTTCTGCCACACAGCAGCTGTCTGTCAGCGTGATCCCCTCCAAACCAGGGGACCTGGGCCTCCAGTCTGAGGGAGCCCGTCGGTTTTCAGAAAGGAAGTATTTTCATGTGTCCGCTCATCAACCAAGAGGTTGCCCTGTCCTGGGTGAACGTTTGACAGAGCACATTGCCTACCACAACCAGCCCAGCCCTGCTGCTGTGTGTGGTTCTCCCTGCATGGCATTAACAAAGTAATAATGTTTTTATTAAATATACTTTTAAATAACATGTAACTGACATTTCCGTCCACAGAGCTGCCTGTATTGGCAGTGTAACTCATGACTTTGCCTTTGTTTCTCTTTATACAAATGTTTCCCGTGTGATTAGGTCTGGCCATTGCTGGAGGTTATTTTTAGGATGTTTCTCTTTATTTGAGAATTCGTTCTCTTTATTGAAATGTGCTCTAGACTTCTGTAACTTCATTTGGTGCACAAGGCCAGCACTACAGGCAGTGTATCAAGCAGGCAGTTTGAAACCTGTTGACCCAGTCAGCTCCATGCTGGCATGACGTAGCTGTAACCTTAGTTTCAAAACCTAAGTGGGAAGCCAAGGAGGTGTAAGATCCAAATGCAGTGCTTGAACTGCTGGTTTTGATGTTACATTTAAAATACCATTCTAATGGTTGCCTCTGATTTTGGCCAGAGATGAATCCCTGAGGCCTACAATATACCAGATGCTTGGAATTGCTGGTGATGAGGAGTATTTGTTCTTAGCTTCTTGTATGGGTGACGAAGCAGAAATTCATATGGATAAGTGCTGCCCTTTGATTCTGCATTCAATGTCTGGCTGCTCTCTGAGGTGGAGGCTGAAGGAGGATCTGTGCAGCTGCTGTGTACACAGTGAAACCAGCAGCTGTGCCTTGAGGTTGTGTCTTTCAAGTAGGTGCTATATTGGGTGTTGTTCACTGACTTCTTATCCTTACCCTCCTCCTCTAAGGAGGAAAATACATGCAAGATCAGCCAGGTGGTGTTTTCTGGAGAAATGAGAGTTATAAGCACATCTGTGCCTTTAGCAAGGCTCCAGTCAGTGCTTGACAGCTGTTGGTGATGTCTAGCATGCCTCTCCCTCCTGCCTTGATTTGGAGCTTGCCACAAGGTGGTGGCACCCTTGTTAGTGACCCAGGGGCCTGCAGGAGGTGCCACAGAGTCTGCAAGCCTTGGTGAGATAGTCTGGAACAGGTGCCATGGCAGGAACTTGCTTTCCTTGGATCTGCAGCAGCTTGAGCAGCACAGGCATGTACCATGGACACGTAACCATGTCTTACACTGGGGTGTAACCCTGGACAGCAAGGAGATTTCTCCAAGATCAGGTTGCTAGCCACCCTTTCTGTGCACAGCAAATGCCTTGCAGAGATCTGCATTGCTGCAGCAGCTGTACCTCAGCAGCATGACTGGCTGTCCCAGTACCTGCTGCCTCATTCCTGGATTAATTGCAGCATTAGCTCTATTGCTCTGACAGCACAGTTTGTGCTGCCTTCTGCCTGTTCAAGGCATGTTGAAGTAGGGGAAAACAATGGCCTTGGCTGAGGTGCAGATAAGGCCTGGATGACTCTGTTGCATCACTGTTTTCTCTGTTCTTGCCTCCTTTCCTTCTGCCACCATCAGCCTCCCATACTGTATCACAGCTCTAGCATAAGGTGAGACACCCCTTTGGCAACACTGTGTTTTTAGGAGTGACCCAGGTTTTGGGAGCCTTTTCTAACATATTGGAATGTCAGAGATGGCAACTGTCACTTTGCTGAACGGCAGTCAGGCTGTACAGAAGATGGTCCAAGCAGCACTGCAGGGTGTGTGTGGGAGAGCAGCCTCTTGTCCCATGGGCAGGCAGAGGCACTGGGTTTTAGTGGAGTGCAAGCTCTGCAGAAGCACACAGAGCAGCTCTGGGAGGCTCTGGGTGTGGATGTTGTACAACTGACAGTGTGTGTACTGTACTGGCTTTTACATTTTCACTTGTATTCCTAAACACTTTTCAATAAATCTGCAGATCCAGATTCAGGAGATGGAAATCCTTTCCCAGCAGTGTATTTTTCTTCTTGATTCTGCCTTTTGTACACAATTAAAATAGTCCACGTAAACTAGTGTAAATTTTCTTCCTCAAACTTTCAGATTTAGGCCTGGAGACAGAATTTAGTGCCTGGTGCATGATCTTATTGCAATAAAAACTGCAGAGCTGGACTGCCCAGCAGCTGAGTGTTTGCCTTGGTTTGTGAGGATGTCTGTGTTGATTCACCCAAGCTCCACTGAGCTACATTCCTAACTTGTGACTGATGGCAATGCTCTTGGCAGGTTTTCAGGTTGTTAGTCTCTTCTGACTAGAGAAGGTCTTGCTTGCAACCCTGAAATTTCATGTTTTGAACATCTGCTATTAATTGAGTACATTTTTGCCTGATATTGGATGGCTACTCTTGTAGCCAGTGTGGTGAAAGAGTAACTACTCCAGACTTCCTGCTGTGAAGTTGGAGTAGATAGTGTCACAGCTAGTAAAATATGACAGGTGTCATGTGTGGGGAGATGCAGCTGGGTATGAGAGTGTTTTGGATAAGGTGCAGCTTTGAAAGCTACAGGCAATGCTCTGTTGAAAGTCACAATAAGACGGATGTCATGTTTTCTGTTGTCTTGGACCTAATTTATTTATTTTAATTAATTTTTTTTTCTCTACAGCAAAAGCTGGCAGGCTGACAAACAGGCAGCTTACAGGACGGACTCTCTGGCTACTGACCATTTAGCTGGTAAGTTTTTACACCATTTAGCTGGTAAGTTCTTCTTTTGGGGAGCCAAAGATCTTGCTGCTGCTGAGCTTGGTAGCCAGAGTGGCTTTCTGAGTGTGTCCCTAAGTCAGGCACCTAAATAAGTTTCTCATGAAGAGGAAACAGCTTCCTGGGTCCTTTCTCTTTGATCTCTGGGGGTACATGATAGTCTTGGACTGACTATCCAAACATTCACATATTCGTGTAAAAATTGCACACCATTAATAATTAATAGATTAATGAGACTGTACTTTAAGTTAATTAGGGTATGCTTTAAAAATTTGTTGTGTCCCCCTTTCCAGTGACCTTCTTAGGTTACACATCCTCTGCCTTCTTAGGGAGGAGCTCTGGTTTTGGTGACCACTGTGTAGGGAGGAAATATCCCCCCAAAATTCCTGTTTCAACAAGGAAGTCAGGCAGCCAGTGGGCCCTGGGGGTGCTTTTCAAGAGGAAGACTGGAAGAGTGCTCAGTAACAAATACTTTGTCTTCCTGGACTGACTTTGTTCACCCTGGCTGCTGTTGGTAATACTGTTGCCACTCCATCTCTCGCAGTGGCATACCCGGATTGTGTGTGGGTGGGAAGTCGACAATGAGCTCTGTGGCAGTTTTGACCCAGGAGAGCTTTGCTGAACACCGCAGCGGCCTGGCCCAGCAGCAGGTGAAAGGTGAGTTCCTGTGAAGTGCCTCTCAATCCAGACTGCACAGACCTCTTAAAAGTGTGCATTTGCCTTTCCTAAATTAGTGTTTTACTGGACTAGCTTTCCACCCCCAGCAGCACAGTGCAAGACTGTGAGGAGATGGGCCTGAACACTTCAGAGAATTCTGGCTAGCAGTGCTCTCTGCCCTGGGATGGGGCACATCAAGAGTGGGGCAATGAGCTACATGAGAGCCTCATGGATCAGTGTGCTGGGCTGTCATTTCCACCCTTTGCTCAGCCAGGTGCTGGGGGTGGTCACTGACCATACAAACTGACTCCATGGTGGGTTTTGGCTTCCATTCCCAGCTGTGAGCTGCCCCATTTGGTATAGCTCAGCCATACAGGCTTTCCCTAGACTTTGCCCTAGCTATGGTTCTTCTCTGCCCTTTCCCTAGACTTTGCCCTAACTATAGTCCTTCTCTGCCTTTTCCCTGAGCTGATGTTTGTCTTATCCCCTTCTGACCTGCACCCTTTGGTCCTTTCACTTCTTTCTGCTCAGTCTGTTTTCTCCTAATTGTACTTCTCTTGACAGAGCTGGCAATAAGGTGCTGTTCACTCCCTGCACCCCCTGTGCCAGCTCAAACAAGGCTGGTGGTTGTGGCATCCACTGCAGTCTGTGCTGTGCTGATGTCAGTCGTGCTCCAGACTTGGCAGCCCCATAGGCATAGTTGTAATAGGATTAATAGCAGGGCACAAGCCATTTGCTCTCCCTTGTTAGTGGTGCCTAATTACAATTGCACTGCCTGTGAACAGGGGCATTTCTGCAGGGAAAGTGACTCATTTGCCCTATTTGCTTTACTCCAGTTACAGCTTTAAACTCTGAAGAAGAGAATGATCCTCCAACCTACAAGGAAGCCTTCCCTCCACTCCCTGAGAAAGCACCATGTTTGGAAGCTGCCCAGGAACCTGCTGGTCCCTGGAGCAAAATTCGACCAATAAAGGCTTCTGTCATCACTCAGGTTGGTGGGAGTGGATGTCTTATCTCCTGTCTTTTCCCCACTCCCCAAAGTAGGTGAAGTGAAGCATTCTCTGGAGTATGAAATCCTTGGTATGTCAGTCAGCCTCTTTGTTGTATTTTACCCTGGTACTGCAGCTGAGAGCTAGGATGCTCTGGAGGGGAGGGATGTGTTGGAAAACTGTCCAGAAGGAGCTCTGCATCCCTGTTCCACAGATAGCTGAAGCAGGCCCAGAGGGAGGATTGCAGAATTCCTGTAGTGAGTGCTAATCCCCCTTTAGGAAGAGTCCTAGCATGGGGCAGACTGGCTGCTGAAGTGTTCCTGCACTTCCCTGGGCACAGTTGCACAAACCTGGGAGGTCAGCTTGCCACCAAAGTCCTGCATAGCCATGAGAGAGAGAGGAGCTGTCAGGCAAAGCACACTGACAGCTTGCTGTGCTCTTTTTGTGTCTGTGGCTGAGCAGGTGTTCCATGTGCCGCTGGAGGAGAGGAAGTACAAGGACATGAATCAGTTTGGAGAAGGGGAGCAGGCCAAGATCTGCCTTGACATCATGCAGAAGACAGGAGCTCACCTGGAGCTGTCTCTGGCAAAGGACCAGGGCCTTTCCATCATGGTCTCTGGCAAGCTGGAAGCAGTCATGAAGGCTCGGAAGGAAATTGTTGCTCGGCTGCAGACTCAGGTGAGGGCAGCTAACTGTTCTCACTTGATCCTTGCTCCTCCCCAAGACTCCTGAATGCTTTGAGACCCTTGGGTGTGTGCTTATAAGCCAAAGAGGTGTTATTAGATGACTAATTCAGCTTTGCCATATATTTTCAAAGCATACAGTTGGCAATTTGGATTGGAAATGAGGCTTAAAATAGGGTTCAAAGCTAATTACAGGCCATGGTGTTGCATGAAGGGTGGAGTCTTCAACCTGTGACTTTGTGCTGAGGTGCTGGTGCTGGCAGGGTACAGGCCCCTCACACAAAATTCATAGTGTGTGAGAACAGAGTGGTGCTTTCTCTGAAGTCTTTCAGAGAAGAATGTGGAGGGATGGGAGAAAGAAGAGGGAGTTCTGCCAAATGCTGGAAGTTTCAGATTGGGGTTCTGAGTTGTGTAACTTGAGCCCCATTGGTAAGTAATTACAGACTGCTTGTTTTAGTTGCTTCTCCTTTCAGTCCTCTGCATTTTGATTTCTTACTTTCAGGTTCTTGAGTTCATTATCAAAATGGTACTTCTTGCTAAGATCCATCATAGCCTCGTGTCATGCTATGTTTTAAAGTGTAATGCCCAAGGTAGTTAATGCAGTAGTTAATACCATGTCTGCTCAGCATGTGTCATACCCTGCCAGAGGGACAAAAAAGGGACAAACTTTACATAATGTGCATCTGAAAAAATAGTTTAGGTTGTGCTACCACAGATCCATGCCCCACATGTCCTCACATATCCCTCCTACATGGCCCCAGGTCTGAAAGGTGTGTCTGTGTTGCAACTTCTCCTAGGCTTGGCTGGCATCAGTATGTGGACAGGAAGCTGAAGAGTCACACCAAGTGATCTGGTTTTGATTTGATATATTTCTTTTTCCATTGTAGCTTGAATTATAAGTGCCTAGTTAGTTAATAGTTACATATTCACTGGGATCAAGAGCGTAGTAGCAATCCTAAGCTCTCAGGTCAATAAAAACCCATTGAGTAGGGTAGAAGTCAGGAATCCCTGTTACAAGCCAGACCTTTAATGCTAGATTGAGAAAAGTTCTGGGGACTCCTCTTTTTCAAGAGGAAAGCAGTCCCTGAAGCAGCATGTGCTGCTTTGAAGACACCTTAGCACTCAGTAATGGTAAGCATAGTTGAGCTGTCAGCCTGCTGGAATAAGTTTCTGGTGTTGAATTTCAGTTTCCTAGGAGTCAGGCTATGTCTTCTTCTCTGTAGCCTTGGCAGCAGATATCAGAGTTCAGATAAACTCTACCCCAGAGCTGTCATCCCAGTTGCTCTCTGGTGCTGAGAGACTGAGACAGTGGAGCATAGACACCTCCTCATCTGTGCCTGAAGGCTTTTGCTTGTTCAGAGTGTTGGTCCTGGGAAAGCAGAACGCTTTTTAGGGAATAGTGGGGTTGAGACTCCTGGAATACAGGCACTTTAAATCAGCTCCTCTGGCATAGTGTCAGTCTTGTGCTAGATGGATGTGCTGGAAGGCATTGTGTTTACTCCTCAGTTGTAGCATAAGCAGCATCTGAAAAGCCTTCCCTGTGCAGGCAGGGGCTCTCACAGATCCTTGGCCTTTGTGTTGCAGGCTTCAGCGACAGTTGCCATCCCCAAGGAGCACCACCGCTTTGTCATTGGAAAGAATGGTGAGAAGCTGCAGGACCTGGAGCTCAAAACTGCAACCAAGATCCAGATCCCCCGCCCAGATGACCCCAGCAACCAGATCAAGATCACTGGCACTAAGGAAGGGATTGAAAAGGCCCGACACGAGATCTTGCTTATCTCTGCTGAGCAGGTACCTCAGGCCTGTGATCTCTCATGTTGTTATCTGAACTGCCATTTTGGCTCTCCATGGTATAGGAGATGTTTGTAGCCACCACAGCCAGTGGTTGTTGTCATTATATTGCAAGAGTTCTACTGTCAGTACATTGCAAGGGTTCTGTATTGCCAGTTTTGTACCCCCTTGATGTTTCTTTTAGGCAGCTCCTCTAAGCACTGACTCTTCCTTGTCCTCACAGCAGCCAACTGACTCCAGTTCCCACCAATCCACTCTTTTATAACACTCTTCTTATTGGCTACAGCTGTGGCCTGTTAACATCAGGCCAGCTCCTAATCCTTAATAAATAACCCAGCTGCAACTCTTTAGGGGGTAAGATTACTTTCTATACTACCTTTGTATTCTATCCCCCTACAAGTGGTAACACTGTTAGTCTGAACAGAGATGCACACCATTCCACTGGCTGTTTGAGCACTGCTTCCAGGTTCTACACCTTCTGCTTGTCCCTTTTGTCCATCTCTGAAGTCAGATAAGCATTTTTCATATTTTGAAGTGAACCACATTAGATGCCAGCTAAGACAAGAGATTAGAGGTGAATATCATAAATTGGGAACAGCAGTTTGTAGATGGAAAGGGATGGAGCCTGCAAACTGAAAAGATGCTTGGGCTAGAGTGTCAAGACAGCACTGGGAATTCAGCTGTATGTATCACCAGCAGTTTCCCTGAGGGCTGTTCTGGATTCCTGTAGGATAAGCGTGCTGTGGAGAGGCTGGATGTGGAGAAAGTGTACCATCCCTTCATTGCTGGCCCTTACAACAAGCTGGTGAGTGAGCTCATGCAGGAGACAGGGACGCGCATCAACATCCCCCCGCCCAGCGTCAACAAGACAGAGATAGTCTTCACAGGGGAGAAGGAGCAGCTGGCCCAGGCTGTGGCTCGTGTTAAGAAGATCTATGAGGAGAAGGTATGGATGGTCTCTAGAGCTTCCCATCTTCTCCCCACCTGCTCACAGCCCCTCTTCCCTTCTTGTTCTACTTCTGTGCATCCCTCAGTTGCATTCTCCTCGTGTCAGCTCTTGCTCAGCAGCCCTTGCAGTACATGGACCTGGGTCTTGCCATTTCTTTGCTCAGCAGAGTGGGACTTGGGGTGATTCTGCTGGGGAGGTGACAAATCTCCTGCTTTTTTGTGTAATGGAAATTAGCAGACCCCAAAGAGCTCTCTGGGTGCATGTTTTCACAGGTGCTGCAAAGGAAGGAGGGAAGTGTGAAGGCTACAGTGTGGCCAACTGACAGTGTCAAAATTGTTACATGAGTAGAAGTTGCTGAAAAGTAAATTTCGCCTCAGTTTATTTTCCATTGCTAGTGTCACTGTGAATATCCTTGTTGTGGGTTGTTGGTCTGTTTTTCCTCATGGTTACGTCTGCATTTGTACCAGTCTGAATTTCAACACAGATAATCAGCTTATAGCGTGGTGTTGCATTACAGCACTGCCTGGGGACAGCTGGGCATTGTGCAAGGGCAGGGGTGTGTATTGTGGTCTCTTCCATGTACTGTCCCAGGGAGCTTAAACAGAATTTTTGTATTTCACCTGTCAATTTTTGAGAATAAGGCTTTCTGTAGGCAGGTCCCAAAGATTCTAGGGTGCAGCAGAGCTCCTGTGCTCACCTTTGCTTTGATCTTTCCTGGATGCTGAGCTTCACTGCATCTTGTGTCTCTTCCTTTCACTTTTGTCCTTCCCTGCTCCCTTGTGATTGATGCTCCAGTGCCTCTGCTCCTACAGAAAAAGAAGACTACTACCATCGCTGTGGAGGTGAAGAAGTCCCAGCACAAGTATGTCATCGGCCCCAAGGGTAATTCCCTGCAGGAGATCTTGGAGAAAACTGGAGTCTCTGTCGAGATCCCACCCACTGACAGTAGCTCGGAGACGGTGATACTGCGAGGCGAGCCTGAAAAGCTTGGGCAGGCATTGACTGAAGTCTATGCAAAGGTACTGATGGGATGGGCCAGGCTCCTTTGAAAGCCCCACAAAAATACATCCCTGGGCACTAACAGGTGGAGGGGGGTGGTCTCTGTCAGGCTGTCAGAGATGCAGCTTAGAGCTCAATAACGAGGGTGCAGCATGGGAATTGTAAGTGAATTTTTGTGAAGGCCTCTTGCAGTCTGTCCATTAACAGCTTCTCTGTCTCTCAGGCCAACAGTTTTACCGTCTCCTCGGTCTCAGCCCCCTCTTGGCTTCATCGTTTCATCATTGGAAAGAAAGGACAAAACCTGGCCAAAATAACTCAGCAGATGCCAAAGGTATGGATGAACTGTTAGCTTAGCACCAGTGGAAGTAGAACGTGGGTTAATCCAGCTCACTCTTTGTAGCGAGAGAAATGTATTCTGGTATGGATAAAACCAGGGAGGGAATGACACAGATCTTACCATATTCAGGGGAACTACCAGATTCTCCTGCCTTGAACACTTCCCATCCTATGTTACTTTCAAGCATTGAGTCCTTCAAAGAAAGCCTTATGTGTTAGTATTTGGAGAACTGATGTAGTAGGAGACCTGGAAATTCGAGTTCAATGAGACTTCTCCCTTGTGAGTTAGACAGTATCTGGAGAAAGGCTAGGTGAGCAACTTCTCCAAAGCCCTTGCAGACTCCAGGACACCACCAAAATCTTGTGCTCTAGACACCAATATGGCCAAAATTGTAGGTTGCCTGCTTCAGAAATCATGTGTACCCTTCATGGTAGGGATTGATGGTGTAGGCCTGACAGCACTGACCTGGCTCGTGTCTTGGAAAATTCTTACTTGGTTTCCTTGCCTTGCATGTCAAGGTTCACATCGAATTCACTGAAGGAGAAGACAAAATCACTTTGGAAGGACCTACAGAAGATGTGAATGTGGCACAGGAACAGATTGAAGTCATGGTTAAGGATCTGGTAAGTTGCTAGTGCTAGTTCTAGTGTATAAGAAGAAAGTGGGGCAAGGTGGGGAAACAGAAGAGATGAAGTGTAGCTCATGTCTGTGGGTATCTTCACAGGCTTAACAGAACTTGCAGAAGGCAAGTTGTGTGGCAGGTGAACTAAAACCTTGGTTATGAAGCTTTTCTTAAAAAATCACGGGCACATCTTCAGTCTTTTGATGCAGAGAAGGAAAGATTCTCTTTCAGTCGCAGCTGGAGAAGCATTTAAGTCTCTTTAAATGTTTCACAAGCATGGTGCTCTCAGCTCAAAGCAGAGGAGTGTTCTGCTCTGCTCACTAGCAGGAGGAGTGCTTGTAGCTGCAGCTGGAGTCAGTGCCTGCACTGGCAGTGGGCACAGGCAGCAGCAGAGGGGGCCTGCCCTGCCTAGCCCTGTACAATTCTTTGTAGATCAACCGGATGGATTATGCAGAAATCAATGTCGACCACAAATTCCACCGACACCTCATTGGCAAGAACGGAGCTAACAGTAAGTGGGGTGCCTTTCTTATCCTTCCTCTAGTCAGACTCTGTGATAAGCCTGTCATATCATGGCTCTGCAGCTCAGCCAGGGTGCTGCCTCCATCACATTGCCTCTGCCCTTCTGGAGTGAAGTTGGCACAAGAAGATAAATGGGCAGTGAGGTCTTGGGATGGCTCTATTGTCTTGGAAAGTTGAACAGATTACTTTGCTGTGTCCTGGCAGAATTTTTGTGTTTTGGGGAGGTTGAATAGTTGTCTTTTTTCTTTTTTTCAAGTTGGTCTATGTGAATTTCATTTTAGAACTCAGTTGGGGGGATAGAAATCTGCATGGTGAGGTTTTTCCCCAAAAAATAATTTGAGATTAGAAATGAATGAGTATCTTCTAGTCTAAATATGGTGCTGCCTGGGGAAGAAACAGATGCCTCACTTTGGCAAATGAGCTATTGCTCTAGATGCCATAGTATTTAATTGTACAGATTCCTGTGTAGAATGGATCTGCACTTGCAGATCCAAATGAAAGAGGCACTTTCCCTTGATTCATCTCCATCCCCCTGGCCTTTCCTCAGAGGCTGATGTACTTCTTAAAGCCTCTAGTCAAGGTGTCTTTGCTTCCAAATGGTGCCCTAGCAGTGTGTGTCACCACAGCCCTTGCCTTGCAGTTAACAGGATTAAGGACCTCTACAAGGTGTCTGTGCGCATTCCCCCGGACAATGAGAAGAGCAACCTGATCAGAATTGAAGGAGACCCACAGGGGGTCCAACAGGCCAAGAAAGAGCTGCTGGAACTCGCTTCCCGTATGGTTAGTGGGATGTGATGCCTGGGAGGCCACAGGGTTTGAGCTCTTGTGTTCCCTAGTAACCTGCTGGTAGAGGTGTGTGCCCCTGGCCCACTGAGCACTTGGATCTTGTGACAACTGCAAGTTCCTCTATTCCCTTGGATCCCCTTCTCTGTCAGCCTAGAGTGAATTCTATCTGGAGGAAAAACATTGATGCTGTCAGGCAGCAAACTGGTAATGACAATTATGTGGCTCTCCTGCTGAACACTCCTTGTAAACTCTGTTCTCCACAGGAAAATGAACGCACCAAGGACCTAATCATCGAGCAGAAATTCCACCGGACCATCATTGGGCAGAAGGGCGAGCGGATCCGGGAGATCCGGGAGAAATTCCCAGAGGTAAGGCTTTCCAGGAGAGGAGGGATTCAGAGGGCATAGTTCCTATGTGGGTAATAGACACATGATCAGTAAAGTCATAAATGTAGTGTCTCTGTGAGCATGAGAAATATCTAGCTGATGTGTGTGTGCTCATACATCTAATATATGTGAGAAGATGGTTCTTCTGGCCAGAGACTGCTGACATGGTTACCTGCTTCCAAATGGGAAAGGAAATCTTCAGAATTCCCCCAACCTTTGCACATGTCTGACATGACAATCATTGTATTTGTTTGAGCTGACCCTAAGTGTCTGTTTCCTGCAGGTTATTATCAACTTCCCAGACCCTGCACACAAGAGTGACATTGTCCAACTCAGAGGTCCCAAAAACGAAGTGGAGAAGTGTACCAAGTACATGCAAAAGATGGTGGCAGACCTGGTAAGGGACACTTCTATCTGCTATTCTCTCTTCCATGCCTGGATAACCCTGGAATAGAAGAGAGCTGTAGGGGCTTGCCTGGGGCTCTCACACCTCAAGATGAGGGAACTGTGGACATGGTTCTATGTGTATGGGGGCAGGCAAGTAATACGTGTTATTTAAGAGCTATAGGAGAGGGTACATCTCTTGCTTGTTCTTGGAAGTGTCTCATATGAAGAATCCGATGGGTCTAAGCCTGTTGTCAGAAGCTTGTTTACTAAGTTCCTGGGATGGGGTCTCACTTGCCAGGATGGTGTAATCTTCAATTCTCCCTTCCTTTCTCTCTTAGGTTGAAAACAGTTTTTCTATTTCTGTTCCCATCTTCAAACAATTCCACAAGAACATCATAGGGAAAGGAGGTGCCAACATCAAGAAGGTGAGATATCTTTCCTTTCTTTGCTGCTCATTACCATGATTGCCTGCAGTGAAATCTCATTCACTGGTCTCCCCTGCTCATTGGTAATGCAAAATAAAACCTCCAAGGTCTTTTTTTTGTCATGGGACAGCTCTCAAATGATTTTTTTTTTTTTTTATTGTGGCAGATCCGTGAAGAAAGCAACACCAAAATAGATCTCCCAGCTGAGAACAGCAACTCGGAGACAATTGTTATCACAGGCAAAAAAGCAAACTGTGAGGCTGCTCGTCACAGAATTCTGGCTATCCAAAAGGAACTGGTAAGTGAAACAACTGGCCTGAGGCAGATCAGGGACTTGAAAACATAAATATGGGAGTTACAGGAGATATAAATAGAGAAGTGCTTGTAGTGGGGCATGGCAGGGGGGAGACAAATATGGATGTCTATTTGTTCTTGATGCTTCAGCTGAAGTTTGTGGCTGCTCATGTGTTAGGAGTGGCCAGTGCAGTTCCCTCTGGTCAGGCATTTCTGACACTCAGCTCTGCAGAGCTCCTGGCAATGTGGGAGTAAAGAGGCAAGCAGAGTCTATGCAAACACACAGCTATATCATGACTAACATCCCATACTGTCCTCACTTAGGCCAACATCACGGAGGTGGAGGTCTCTATTCCTTCCAAACTCCACAATTCCCTCATTGGCGCCAAAGGCCGCTTCATCCGCTCCATCATGGAGGAATGTGGTGGAGTCCACATCCACTTCCCCACAGAGGGCTCTGGCAGTGATACTGTGACCATCAGGGGCCCAGCCCAGGATGTGGAGAAAGCCAAGAAACAGCTGCTACATCTGGCAGAGGAGAAGGTGAGCCTTGCCTTACAGGGGATGGAGCAGGTTGGTCTGACCAGGTTGGTCTGACCAGCTTTTTGTTTCTGGAGGTTGAAGTGATTCCCTCTGGCTGCATGGTGTCAATAGAACAAATCCTCTTTTGAGGGATTTGAGTACAGTTTAGATGATGAAAAGAAAGCAGTTCTTCCATCCTTGTGACAACAAGTTCATCTCTCATGGACAGAAAACTGTGTGATGCATCTCTGGGCAGACTGATGATACACTCAGAGTTAAGGCTCCCTGCTTTTGTGGTTTGAATGTTCTTGGGTACCTGCACTTCTCTGAAGCACTTTACTCTGTAGATCTCCTTCACTTTTTTCTTGATCTCTGCATTTCAGCTCCAGTTCTCCCATTTCACTGCATATATTCAGATTTGAGAGCTTTTGTTTACAAGACCTTGCTCTGAGTTGTGGCTGACTGACTCAGTCATTTTACTAGCAAGCTTTCTGGGGTCAGCATGTGAACATGCTCTCCATGGGAATTGGTTGGTTGCCTCTGGGAGCCTGGCTTGCAGCAGTTAGCAAATGATTGTGTTGCCTTTTGTGCAGGTCAGACCCTTCTCCTGGGGAAGTCTGCTCATATTCTCATTGGTCATGCTGAGTGTACAGTTAGTTTTTTGGCCCTGAGAACATCTTTGGGGTAGTGTTTTTAATTTAAGACATTGTATACCTTTTTTACTTTCAATGGTGAGCTGCGTCTGCTTTTGCAGCACTCTGCATGTGGGTGCAGGTAACATATCTACGTGCTGACTGTTGGTGCTGGTGGTATTTTCTGTATATTAATGTGCTCCATGGGTCTCTGGCTCCTTTCAGCAAACAAAGAGTTATACTGTGGACCTCCGTGCAAAGCCAGAGTACCACAAATTCCTTATTGGCAAGGGTGGTGGCAACATCCGCAAGGTGCGAGACAACACGGGGGCCCGCATCATCTTCCCCACCTCTGAGGACAAAGACCAGGAACTGATCACTATCATGGGAACAGAGGAGGCTGTCAAAGAAGCACAGAAGGAGCTGGAAGCCCTCATTAAGAACTTGGTATGAGCTTTTTCTACTTTCTTGCCTCTCACTATTACAAGGTGTAATGTCAGCGTGACGGACCTGCTTGTCCTAAAACCATTTGCTGCCCTTCGTGGGAGCCCAGGAAGATCCTTCCTTACCTCGGGGTGAGGTTGTAAGCTGATTGCTGTTGAGTGCAGCCAGCTTGTGCCTGTCACCAGCACAGGTGGGGTTGACTGGCTGTGTTGTGTTGGCAGGATAACGTGGTTGAAGACTCCATGGTGGTGGACCCCAAGCACCACCGCCACTTTGTCATCCGTCGAGGACAAGTTCTCCGTGAGATTGCAGATGAATATGGTGGTGTGATGGTCAGCTTCCCGCGCTCCGGCACCCAGAGCGATAAAGTCACCCTCAAGGGAGCCAAGGACTGTGTGGAGGCAGCCAAGAAACGCATCCAGGAGATCATTGAGGACCTGGTATGTTGTAGAAAAACTGTTTCCTCTGTACTCTGTTCCCTCAGCAGTGTCCTGCTTGAACCTGCTATTGTATGACCAAGCTTTATATGAACAAGTCCCATGGTAGTTCTTGGATTTGAACCTTTGCTGTCAACATACACGGTCTGCAGACTTTAGATCCTGGCTTGGGGATAGCAACTGGCTCCAAAATACCAATTCTGCATGAATTAATCTCCTCTGACAATCTTGGATTTTAGGGGTGGAAGTAGGAGGCCAGTCCTTGATGTACATATAGACATTAAAATATTGAAGCCTTCTTGTGCTTCTCCATGTCTGGCCTTGGCCAGTGGGTGCTTTCAGGGATTTCCTGCACTGCTAGTGTTGGCTTTTGGAAGCAGTCTAGTGTCAAATCTGTTCTTTTCCCATCTATCTTTATATTTTTCCATTTCTTCTAATGCTTCCTCCTCTTCAGAGTACTAAAGAGTTTGAGCTTTGCTCTTCAAAGCCTTTAATGTCCTGAGTTGAAGGCAACCTTCTTTAAATCCTCTGCTCTTCCAAAAGAGAAATGATTATTGGAAGTTTTGAGTTCTTCCCCTGTCAGCCATTGTTATCTTTTCTGACTCCTCTCTGTGTCCGTTTTGGATTTCACCATGCACAATCATCCTGGTTTGTGGTGTCAAAGAGGCTGCATCACAATAGAGCAACTCTGCTTTCCCACAGGAAGCTCAAGTGACAATCGAGTGCACCATTCCACAGAAGTTCCACCGCTCCATCATGGGCCCCAAAGGATCCCGGATCCAGCAGATCACCCGCGACTACGGCGTCCAGATCAAATTCCCTGACAGGGAGGAGAACCCAGGTGTGTCTGTGGATGGTAGTTGGGATGGTCAAATAAGTGTAGTGTA
The DNA here is from genome assembly GCA_035583215.1 of Arremon brunneinucha. Classification (NCBI taxonomy): domain Eukaryota; kingdom Metazoa; phylum Chordata; class Aves; order Passeriformes; family Passerellidae; genus Arremon; species Arremon brunneinucha. The sequence goes on from JAWWEX010000017.1 coordinate 21,259,046, forward strand.
GCCTACACTCTGTACCTGTGGGTGTGTTCTACTTTAAATTTATGGAGAGAACTGACCCCTGGTGTTCCTGCAGTGTCCTTGAATCTGGGCTTAACATCAACCATGTCCTCTTGGGAATGGGACAGTTTCAGGAGGTCAAACTGCAGACCTGGGTGTTGCAAACATGTTGTCACTGCAGAGTACAGGGAGAACCAGGACATCTGACAAAAAAGGCTCTGTGAGCTTAATGAGGTCTCTCTGAGCTCTCACTGGTGGCTGAGCCTTAGGATCTGGAAGAGGGAGATGATGAACGAGGAGGGGGTTCTGTGCATTGAACACGAAACTTTCCATGTTTTCAGCCCCTGTTGTGGAGCCAGCTATGCAGGAGAATGGTGAGGAAGGTGGGGAAGGCAAGGAAGGGAAGGACACAGATCCCAGCTCTCCGAAGAAGTGTGACATCATCATCATCTCTGGCCGAAGGGAGAAGTGTGAGGCAGCAAAGGAGGCGCTGCAGGTGTGTGGCTTTCTCAGCCCCTTACCCTGTTAAGGTGGTGATGTTTGGATGAAATTGTGGTGGTGGTAGTAAAAGCTGCTCAGTCAAGGTGCAGTGCAAGTGGTCAGTAATGTTGGCTGTAGAGGGGGTCTGCACTGCTCAAGGGAAGCCCCTCTGCTCTGTGACTTAGCCTGGCAGCTTGAATCACAGTGCCTGACTTTGTAATTACTAGTGCTTGTAAGCAGCCCCAATAGCCATAAAAGCATGACATGATTGTTTTGTGGAGCACAGCTGAGAAGAGGAGGAGTTTGAGGCTGAGTCATTCCAGGTTCAGCAGACCTTGCCATGCTTCTCTAGTGATGTTTTCCAAGTCTCTGCTAGATTGCAGCCAAGGATATGAAAGCAACCTGTCCCACAGGTGGGGTTTCACATGGCTTCTTCTGAAAACATGCAACAGGTCATTTTGGTGTTTCCAGCTGTGCTGGGAATGTACCTTTGTTCAGCAACATATTCTTTTGGGCAAGCATATGGCAAGCTAGAAGATGGGAAAAGTTTCTCCACTGGTAAACTGTGCTCCATCCCCTGCAGGCTCTGGTTCCTGTCACCATTGAGGTGGAAGTTCCCTTTGATCTTCACCGTTATATCATAGGCCAGAAAGGAAGTGGGATCCGCAAAATGATGGATGAGTTTGAGGTAAGTTGTTGCCCTTCCTTCCATCTCCTCTGTCCTGGAGAATCTGTTAGTGACTGTGTTGGGGGTTTGGACAGTTACAACATACTCAGGTCTGCCATGGAATCCAAGGTTCCATGGTAGGAAAATGATCCCTGGGTGTTTTGGAGCCTGGATCCAGGGCTTGGTAGGTTTTGTGCTGAAGCAGTACAGTCAGTGTTGATGTTGTGAGTGCTGCATGACTTGTTTGGTGTCTGCAGGGATTCCTCATCAGTGTGAGAGTTGTTTTCCTCCTGGGCCCTGGGAAACAGCTCTGCTGTGCCTACCCATTCAGGAGAATTCTCCAGAGCCTGCGGGGCTGATGCAGGTTGGCTGCAGTCAGTGTTGTTGAACATATATTTGTTTCCTGGCCTCTCTAGGCCAGCACAGGGGCTGGAGAAACAGAGTTCTATTCAAAAACCATCTAGAAATGGTCCCAAACAACTGACTCCAGATGGCCCAGCTTAATGACCTCCAGAGGTCCTTTACAACCTCAGCCATTCTGTGGGTTTTAGGCTGCCTGGGTGGGAGCTGGTCTTGGTGCCAGGGGAGACCGGGGAGATGCCAACTTGCAGTCAGAGCCATCACAAGTGATACAGAATGAGCAGTAATACAAAATGATAATTGCTGCTTGTTATTCAGGTGAACATCCAGGTGCCTGCTCCTGAGCTGCAGTCAGATATCATCACAATCACTGGGCTGGCTACCAACCTGGACCGTGCCAAGGCTGGGCTCCTGGAGAGAGTGAAGGAGCTGCAGGCTGAACAAGAGGATCGGGTGAGGCCTGTGCCTGTGCTTCCTTACAGCCAAACATAGCTTCAGTCTCTGGGCACAGACTCCTGAACATCTCATCTTTTAGGGGCACCCTTAGCTGCTCTGTGGGTGTGGAATGGTCATAAATGGTAAACTCAAAGGTTTACCATGAACTGACAGGAGGGTTTGGGAGTGTAACTTTGGGTTGTCCAGGTCTCTCTCACACCTTCATGTACTTTTGAGATACTGGTGGGTGGGAACCTCACTGTGCTGCCAGTCTGTCTCTACCTGTCCTCACTGAATCCTTATCACAGCTCTGAATAAAAGGTTAGGGATAAGCTGAGGGTTGTTTGCTGTTTGCAGTTTCCCTCTGAACTTGGGAAAAGCACAAGGCTCCAGTGAATGGATGGCTTGGGTATTCAAGCATGGCCCTGCAAAATCTGTTCCATGCATCTCAGAAGGCAGAAGGAGATGCTGTGACTTAAATGGACATGACTGGAACAGCCATGGTGTGTTCCCCTGCTCTCACTGTGCTTCTCCTGTTCCAGGCCCTGCGGAGCTTCAAACTGACAGTGACTGTAGATCCCAAGTATCACCCTAAAATCATCGGGCGGAAGGGAGCAGTGATCACCCAGATACGCACAGAGCATGAGGTCAACATCCAGTTCCCTGACAAGGATGATGAAAGCCAGGTGAGAGATCAGACACAGTGCAAGGATGGCTAATGGTTATCTCTGAGCCTCTTCTCAAGAGCTCTGAACTCTCTCCACTGCCTCTGGATAAGGTGGATGGTGAAGGGGATTAGCAGGGAGAAAGCTTGCTCAGCTGCTTTTGAGGTTAGTTGTGCATTCACATTCTCTGAAAAAATCCCTTCGCCCAGGATTTTCTCCTGGGAAGCTGGGAAGCCTCAGAGAAAAGGAAAACAATTCTTATCTCATTTGCTACTCCTCTGTTTTGCTCATGTAGAATGAGTTTGGATATTGTTTCATTGGATTCTGCTGTGAGTTGTTTTCACTCTTTGGCCAATCAGGGCCAAGCTGTGTCGAGACTCTGGAAAGAGTCACAAGTTTTCATCATTATCTTTTTAGCATTGAGTAAGTATCCTTTCTGTATTCTTTAGTATAGTATAGTATAGCATTCTTCAATATAATATAGTATCATGAAGTAATAAATGAACCTTCTGAGAACATGGAGTCTGATGCATCATTCCTCCCTGCCACAGAGCTCCCTGCTAATACAAAACTTGTTTTCTCACACATCTCTGCTGGTTCCCCAGGCCCAGGACCAGATCACCATTACTGGCTATGAGAAGAATGCTGAGGCTGCCCGGGATGCCATCATGAAGATCGTGGGTGAGCTGGAGCAGATGGTTTCTGAGGATGTGACTCTGGACCATCGTGTTCACGCACGCATCATCGGAGCGCGTGGAAAAGCCATCCGCAAAATCATGGATGAGTTCAAGGTGAGCGCTGGGGCAGGGCCACACAGGCCAGGCTGGGCCTGGGCAGCCACGTTCTCCTGTGGGAAGAGCTTGGTGCTGAATGAGACTCACATCTTGTGGTTCTTGTGTCTTGTGCCTGCTCAGCATCTTCAGCTAGAACAGACATGAAAGAAAAATCAGTGCTGCCCTGCTCACCTTCAATTCCACCAGCATATTAGCAGCATCCCTGGCCCAGGCACCCTGATATGCCCAGGGCACCTGGGCTGTCTGCACACTGTAGTCAGACACCAGCTGAACATCCCCACACCTCAGCTCTGTGTCATGTTTCTCTGGAAGCCAGGCCAGGAGTTTTTCCTGTTTTGCTGGAACCCAGACTAAAGTGGAACCTGGAAATGCTTCCTTGGTGCTCTGGATTAGCTCTGCAAGCAGCACTGAGTTCTGTCCCTCTCTGGAGCCCTTTTGTTGGGATTTTGCAGTCAGGGTCTCAGATGATTTTGAGAGAGAGGAGGAGGTGTGTATGTCAGCTACTCTGGTTACTGGAAGTGGGCAGCCAGGCCTCTTGCTGGGAGGCTCTGCGAGGAGGCTCTCCCCAGACTCCCCAGCTACTGTGAGCTTAATTCAGGGAATTCTTCTGGCTTTCCTCTAGGCCACTATAGATCCCCTTGACTCTGGGAATCATGGTGCATTCTCAGGGCTGTGGATGTGGCAGAGTTGGCTGGCTCTGGGAAGGTCAGGGACTTCTGCCCTGATAGCATATGGCATCAGCAGTGGGTTTTACTGGGCCAGCAGTGAATGTGAATACTGAGGGATGGGATTTTGGAGACTTGCATTTTGGCTGGGCTCAGTTATTGAAACAAACTGGTTCCCAAATGAGAAGCCTTTGAGTTTGGTCCTGTCTTGTTTAGATTTCTGGCACCCATCTGGAAGGCAGGGTGTGAGAGAGCGCAGTGCTTGTGCATGGGGTGCACTAGGCCAGCTCTCTAAAGCCATTGTCAGCCAGGATTATTCTGTGGCAAACACAGAAAGCTCATTGTGCTTTGTGGTGGTGGATCAGCGGTAAAAATGCTTGCAGCAGCGTGAGGACAGTGTCTGGAAATGCAGCCCCTCTCCTGCCTGTACTGCCCAGAAAACTGAGCCTCTGGGAGTGAGAGCAGCAGGGGCTGCTGGAAATTGGGTCCTTACTACAGACTGCTCTGCTTTCCTGCACAGGAAACTGGGCAAGCTTTGGGGCCAGCTGTATACCTGCTCACCCCTCAGTGTCTGAGCTGTGGAGGTCTAAAGCAGACTTGTGGCTGTGGACAGACAGTAATTAGAGCATCAGTGACAGTGATCTGTCATTCCAGTGACAAGGGTCATGGGGTGTGTCTGGCATTTCAGATGTGCAGGTGTAAGTGTTGTGCTGTTCCTTGTGTTCCAGGTGGATATTCGCTTTCCCCAGAGTGGAGCTCCTGACCCCAACTGTGTGACTGTGACAGGACTCCCTGAGAATGTAGAAGAAGCTATTGATCACATCCTGAACTTGGAGGAGGAATATGTAAGTATTCAGCAAATCTGTGATGGGTTTCTCCTGACACAGAGCTGGATGTCTGAACTATGTCCATGTGGTATTTTCTTCCACTGCATCAGAGAAATTGAGCCCTGTGCAGGTGGCTGTCAGCTTCCACTGCAGCTGTCCCTCAAACCAGCTGGACTAATGTCCAGGAGAGGACAGTGAATGAGAATGCTGGGACAACCCAGGATATGCATGTTCTTGCCTTGTAGCAGCTTGCACCAGTTAAAAGTTGTGGCCCTCAGACTAGTGCAGACCATTTTTGGTCATTGTACAACAGGCTGGTGAGCTTGAACAGGTGGCAGTGTGGTGAGATGGAGGGGTGGGCAGTGTATTCCAGTTTGAGGAGCTATCCAGATCCCCCCTCACTGTTATGTTACTGCAGCTTGCAGATGTGGTGGACAACGAGGCAATGCAGGTGTACATGAAGCCCTCCTCACATGAAGAGTCCAAGGCCCCATCCAAGGGCTTTGTGGTGAGGGATGCCCCCTGGGCCACTGTCAACAACGAGAAGGTGAGTGCTGCTTGTGCTGCAGGCTGGGAACACAGAGCATGGGGACACTTCTGTCTGTGCTGGGGATGCTGCACTCTTATCTCGTGGTGACAGAGAAAGCAGCTTTTAGCTGCTCTGAGCACAGGCCTGGGCTCTCCTGTCCAGCTCTCAAAGCACGTCCCAATGTCTTGTCACTGTGGCTACATCAGTGTGGAGCTGTTGGGGAATGGGGGATCCTTACCAGAAAGTGTCCTGTGTTATTTTTAGGGGTAGGGCCTGGGACTGGAGACTCATGCTGCAGCACAGAACTGGCTCAGTGTTTGCAGCTCTGAGCTGGGACATGTGGCAGCTCATCCTCAGCTGCCCCAGTGCTGCTGCAGGGCTGGCCTGACCCTGCTCCAGTGTCCCAGTTACCGAGCTGGGACCCTTGGAACCCTTTGCACCTTATCTGCACCCTCCTCAATGTCACCTCTAGATGTCCTGGGGCCACAATGATCCTTTTTGTCCCTTCCCCATTGTTTCTCCTCCTGGGAAATCAAAGACTCTGCTTAGCTCAGGGCCTCACCATGTAAGTTCACAGCAGGGCAGGAGCTTAACTTGTTCCCTTTTTGTTTGCTCTAGGCCCCTGATATGAGCAGTTCTGAAGACTTCCCCAGCTTTGGGGCTCAAGTGGCCCCCAAGACTCTTCCCTGGGGACCCAAACGATAATGACCTGGAAGCAGAAACTCCTCCAGCCCGCTGACCTGACACTAACCTGCCACAAATACTTCCTGTCTGAAATCTGACCCAGCGGCTGGAGCACAAATCAATTGTCCCAAGAGGTCTCCTAATGGTGTCTGGAGTGCTAGACCCCATCCTGCTCCCCTCAGCTATCACCGTGTCTAGGACCCACCCTCATCTCTTGATGGATATTCTTTCCTCCTTTGGAACAAGACTTCCACTCAGATTCAAACACTAAATGTATGTGTTTTTGTTAGAAACTTCATAATTGACTCCAAGTGGCTAAGATTTGCAGCTTCCCAAGCGCTAGCAGAGCAATCTGCTCTCTTGAGCATGTCTGACTAGGCATTCTCGCCTTCATTAGGAGACCTCCTTTACTGTGGCTAGGAATCTACTTCCTGTCTCATGACCTCAGGAAATAAATTTCCTTGACTTTCTAAAGCCAAAACGTTTGCCCTCTTTCCTTTGTGTTTATCCCAGGCCTTACCTTACCTTTGTAGAGTGCAATCAACTTTTTTTCCTTTTAACTGCCAAAAATTCATTTAATGCTGATAGCTGACTGTGGGGAGAGAGCTTCAAATAATCTATAAGGTCAGAAACCTGCTTTTTAAGGAAACAAAACCTTCAATAGGCTGTAGAGACAACAGAGATGGAAGGGGCCAGAACAACCTATGGCTACCCTGGTCAGGAAAACGCCTGTGAGCGCAGCGAGCGTCCCTGCGCCGCACCAAGCACAGCCCCAGCTGCACACTTGACCAGTCTTCCAGTGCTTGATGGCAGCCCCTGCTCCTTGTTCCCCCTTCCCAGCAGTGTGAGCAGGCAGGAGAGCCAGCACACGGCAGCGTGGCCGGATGGGACAGGTTTGGCTGGGTGCAGTGACGTGGCTCAGGAGCAGCTGGTGGGACACACAGCCTGCAGGAGCTGTAGCTGGCTGTTAGTGCTGCAGCAGCTCGGCCTGAGCGGCAGTCACAGCGCTCCTGTTGCCTTCTTTCTACCTCAAACAGCAGTATGGTGGGGCCTCTCCATGGTGGTGGCTTAGCAGCTGCTCCAGCTGTCACCTGGAAGCATGGAGGAGAAGCAAGAGGAGCCTTGTGTCTCCGCACAGCTGAGAGAGCTGCTCCACAGGAAAACAGAGCTTGGTGGTGCTGAGGCAGGCTGTGAATCCATAGGACTGCATGCTGAGCTAGCACAGGGCTTGGCCCCAGGGCTGTGGCTGCAGCTGTGCCATAGCCCTGGGCTGCAGAGGTTGTGTGAGCCAGGCTTCTACTCCGACAGCACTGGGGGTTGATGTGTGTGCTGAGCCCTCCTGAGACCTCCATCATGTGGTAGAGGGTGATTAATGATCTGTACTCGGGGCTTCTTGCACCTGAGTCCTGCCACAGCTTGCTCAAAGGGTGTTGTCTGAGCTCCTCCAGCAAGAGGGAAGCCCTGTCTTCGTGGAGGGAGGCATGTAGCGTGGGCTTTTTGTGTGCCCCCACTTCCCTGCATTGGTCCTACAGAGCTTGTAGTCAGCCATTCCTCTGTCCCAGCTGCTTCAGCTCTTGGACAAGCAGGAGTCCCCAGCCTCTCTTGTCTAGTGCTGCTGACAGAGCACAAGTGTGGCAGGCTGAGCCCAGCTGCCTTGCCTTTCCCTCCCTGGGACAGGCTCAACATGCCGATGCTTTCCTTCCAGCTCTTCTTGGCAGAGACTGCTATGCAGAAGTCAAACCAAAACCTCACAGTGCTCTCCTTTAGTCTGAGAACCAAGTGAACCAGACCATGGCCCGTTGTGGGGTGCCTGGTTGCCCCTGAAGGACAGGGTGGCCTTGCCTCCAGCACGGGAGGAGGGGAACTGGGGTGGTACCTTCCCATCTGCGTCTGTCAGAAAATGGTTAATAAATACCCTGTAGCTTAGGTCTGCCCTGCATCACCAAGCCTATCACCCCCTCCTCCTCTTTATTCCCCCGTGCCCTCACCAGTTGCACAGCAAGGCTTGAGTTACATCCAGGGCACCCACTGCCTTGGGCTCATGCCCCACAGCCCAACCTTCCACTCTAAAGAAGGTCATGAAGTGATTGTACCTAGTACTGTCCCCCCAGCACCCTCCTTCCGCAGCAGACTCTGGCATGTGTCCATTTCTTCTCTTTGACGTCTTCCATATTGTACATTTCCATAGCAATGATCCCTTGGCCTTAACTTTGGAATTTGGAGACTATATGCAAACATGTAAAAAGGCTCATGAGTATGGATGACACTGGAATTTTATAAATTCTAAAATAAAACCTGAAACAGCTTGGAGTGTGGTGGATATTATTTCTGCTGGTGGGGTGAGATCCAAGACAGCCCTGTGCTGGGCTGGGTTTGGCCAGGGATTTTAGTTTGCACACCTGAGCCTTTGTTGTGGCCATGGCCTTGAAGGGGTGGGACTCACATGGCAAGCAGTGGGGATGAGAGGCAAGTGTGGGGGCTGTGCCCTCCCTGTAGGGAAACACAAACCTGCTTGCCTCCAGGCTGCTGGTGCTAGGGATGCTGCTGGTGTAAGGGAGGAAGGGGAGGCAGCAGCCATGGTCCCTCTTGCTCAGCTACTCCACAGCCAGAGCCTCTTTGGCCAGGTACTGTTCACTCTTCATCTTAACTTCAGGCATGCCAGGTACCAGCCATGCAATCACACATCCAGTAAGGAAACCCAAATGCTGGAAGTGGATGGGAGGTGTGGGTTGGCTGCCGTGGTGAGTCCTTACCCTTGGCCCAGCACCACACCCTGGGCCACCCCCTTGGGCTCAGCAGCTGGTACCTCAGAGGTGATGATGAAACCCAAGCACATAGCCAGCAGCTGCCATCAGTGAAGGGCAGGCTGCCATCCTGATCCCTGAATGCTCTGTAATAACTGAGGGAGCAAAGTGCAGCAGGTACTGACCGAGATTCCTAGCATTCCTCCTGCTCCCAGCCTGGCATGCCAGAGCACAGCAGAGCCAGCCCTTAGCCAGCTTCTGCTGGGACCTGAGTCCCACAGGTAACCCGGCCCTGATGGAGTCTATTCTCCACAAAAGCCCCTCCCTCTCTCTACCACGGTGTCCAGTGACCCTCCCACCACCCTGCACACTGACACGTCCAGCCACGCTCAGCCCTGGCACGAGTGAGGGCCCCAGCACCTCAAGGAAATGGATGGACAACGTGGACCTGGCTCAAAGTCACTCTGCTAAACAATGTTTGCTGTGGCAGAGGCAGAGAAAGGCAAAATCCCGGCCAAAGGAAGGAGGAGCCAACCAAGGCAGGAGCTCCCGCCTGCACAGGCTTTGCTCTGCAGGACAGAGTCCCATGGTGTGTGCACCAAGGTGGAGTTCAGGTGCAGGCTGCTGCTGTATCTGTAGTATGCATGGGGCAGAAAATCAGAGGTGAAGGCTGTGAGGAAGGCCTGGAAGCAGGGAGATCCTGCAGCTAGGGGACGCCCCATCCCCACCCTCCTTCATGCCCTGTAGTGCTTGCATGGCTTTCTGCCTCTCCTTGCCCTCAGCGTGTCAAACCAAACATGACACTGGACTGGGACAGCAGACACCTGCTCTCTTCCCCCTGTTATTGCCAAGCAAGGCCCAGAGCATGGCAGCTGCCCGCTGCCCATGGCTGGAGCTGCCCCCTCTGCACAGGCAGACCCTCCCTGAGCACTGCTGCTCTCCTCATCACACTGCATCCTGCAACACCCAAACAAGTTCTCCCCATTCCCTTACTCCACCTGCAGCTCCCTCACTCCCCACTGCCCAGGTGATGGAGAGCCAGGTGCCAGTGCCCCACTGGCCCCAGTGCCCCAGGTGCCAGTGTCCACAGGCTGCTGGTAGTCACAGATGCGCTTGTGAGCATCCAGATCTCCACCCTGCTGCTGAGCAGGGTGAGGAGGGCTGCCAGGGGGACAGGCTGCCATAAATATGGTGATGAAGCCAAACTGCAGGACTAGGAGGAAGAGGAGGAAGAGGAGCAGGGAGGGACAGAGATGACAGCATCAACTGCAGCATCTCACAGCCCCATCCTGTGGGGAGTGGGGCAGCCTCTCCCTCCAGCCCCTGCAGGCTGCTCAGGGTGGAAGCTCCTTCCTCTTGGGGACTCGTGCAGTTCCAGCTTTCTCTGTCCCAGCAGCCCTCAGCACTCCCCAGCCCGAGGCCAGTACCTATTCCT
>JAWWEX010000017.1:21285076-21311797 GCA_035583215.1 Arremon brunneinucha
TCCTCTCTGAGGCTTCTCAGCTTCCCAGGAGAAAATCCTGGGCAAAGAGGATTTTTCAGAAAATATCATGGTGACAGTGGGGAATCTCCCTGACTGCAGAGATCAAGCCTTGAAGCTAAAGTCATGAATGTAATTTCTTTCTATCAGAAAACACAACAAATAAAACTTTCAAAATACTTCTGCAGTGTGTTAGGAAAATACAATCACCTGCCACATTATTTTGCCCAGCCATGGAGCTGCCATGGTGGGAGGAAGGCAATCTGCATTTTCCTTGGGAAAAGTGCCTGCCTGCAAGATCTGCCTCTGACAGGACCATGCCAAGGGCTCCCCTGGGCAGGAAAAGGTTGTGATAGTGAGAATTGGGCCAGTCCTGTCCCAGGGAGAACAGTTTTGTCATGTACCTCCAGAATGATCCAGGCAAGTGCCAGAAACTCAGGAACTTGGAAGGCTACTTACTCCTTCCCTAACACTCTTCAAAAATAAAAATAACCTTACCTGAAATCTCTTGTCATTTTTGCACGAATAAACACCTGTTACACAGAGCTCTCACTGCAAGAGCAAAGGGGGAGAGCTCCCACACCTTGTGGAAGCTACAACCACCAGTCATTCTCACTGTTTCACACAGCACAGGGGTCATTTCCAGCTGCCTGTCCCTGGACAGGTTCAGGATAATGCAATTTGTGTACTCCACAGGTTAAATATCAATAGAGAACAGACATTATCCTCCACAGAGCACCAAAATAAATTCTGAGAGAGGCTAAAACACTGGGCTAAGTACAGCATGAGTAACACAGTGAGTAGCAAACCACCCCCAACCTAACTCTGGTGATTGCCCTGCACTCACTCAAGGTCCACCAGAGCCTCCAAGTTCTCAATCTTCTTGATTTGATTGTCATAGAGATCCAGCTCCCTCAAGGTCTGCAGCTGCTCCAGGTTCTCAATGCGCTTAATCAAGTTCTGCCGCAGACACAGAGTCTAATTGTGGGGAAAAGTTGAAAAAGCAACAAAAAATGGCCATGAAGGATTGCATGAAATGCCTCACAGACTAAAAGGTGTGGGTGAGGGTTCCTCCATTAAGTTCTGCTGGGAATTTGTTGGGTTCTGTTTGATTTTTTAATACAATCTTTTCTTGGTATACTCCAATTCTACAGGAGGAAATCTTTCAGCCACAATGGTCAGATACAGTAACAGCAGCACAGAGAGGATACAAAATCTCCATCCTTGGAAACACTCAAAAGCCTAACTGGATAAGGCCTTGAGCAACATGTTCTGACTGGGCCTGTTTTGAGGGCTTCACCATCCACATTATTCTATGTTCAGTCTGCTCTGCTAGTCCAGGATGTGCCCTGATGCACTCTCATCCACTTCCAAAATCCCAAGATTTTTATTACTACTTGACAAATAGGCAAACACAATCTTCTTCAGCTAAAAATGAAGCAAACCCACTAAATCTCAGCCAAAAAGAGACTGTCTATCTGTCCTCTTATAGGTGAGAAAATCCCCAGTTCCAAGAGGCATTCTCTGCTCCCCAGGACTGTTACCTTCACTTTCTTGAGCACCTCAAATCCTTCAATCTTCCCAATCCGGAAATGATTCAAGTCAACATCCTGAAAGAGAAATGGAGGGATTTAGCAGTTGTTCCAAAACAAATCTGGTCCTTAAAGATCAATCTGGTACTTTGTTCTATGGAAATCATAGTCTTACAAAATGTGTAGCTCATTAAAACTTCCCTTCCAAGAGCATTTCTAAAATGAGTTTGGAACATTTTACCACCACAACTGAGACACATGGCCTGAACTTGTCAACTGCAAATGCAAAATGTCAACTGCATATAATGCAACAGCCCTTTTCTGAGTCTGAGCATTCCCAAAATTAGAAATCTTCAGAAATTTATTGAGATGGAAAAATTCTTGCATAAATAAAGCTTTGCATAAAGTTCTCTTACCTACTTTGCTAGGGCTTAACCAGAACACAAGTTGGCATTTCCAGTTCCAGGCCTCAGATGAGCAGGAGTCAGTGCCAGTTTGAATAACCAGTGGTTTTGTGAATGTTAATTCTGCACTGGCAATCAGCTGAGGCACTTCCCATCTGTGCTGCTCAGCCCCAGATGCTCCAGATTTGAAAGTCAAAGAGACAGAGAGCACTTCCCCACCCTCCAAAGCAGCTCAAATCTCTGCTGCTAATGGGCTCAGGAGGCTGCTGATGCCAAGGCACTGGGCTGGGTAAGTGCCTGTTCCAAAGCACAGTACTCACAGCAGCTAACAGCTCACTGAACACACTCCCTTGAAGCTCACAGCCCAGCAGTGCCTCTTGCAGCACACACACACTTTCAGTGCATCTACACTTCATTTAAAATTCTAAAGTACTAACAAAACGTTTCAGCTAGTGATGAAAAATAGAACACCTCTACTTCTACTCTAAAGGCTGTGAATCAGCTCTGGGGAGGATCACAGCAGCCAGCACCTTCAGAAGAATTAGATCTTTGAATCAGGTTTCAATACTTGCCTTTGCCTACCTTTGCTTCCTGCCGAATAAAGGACAAAAATCTGCCTTTACCTCAGCCTCTGGGTCCAGGCTAATGGTCTCCATGTCCACTGGGGTCTCTGCTTCTCCTGCACGAGAGGCAAACACATTACCAGCTCCTGAAGCACACAGCCAAAGGCAGGACGACAGCCCCAGCCAGAGAGCAAATGCTCCTCAGGAGGAGAAACACACGAGAGGCACAGCTCAGATATTCTGCTTCATTAAAGCCAGGAGAGTTACAGGAAAACCTTTCTTTACAGCAGGATTTCATGCTCAGATGTAAAACACACAGAGATCAGCCCAACCTGCTGGAAACTGCAGGCTCAAGGATGGGCAGGATGCCTTTCCTTCACACCTACCCCATCCCAAGTCTGTGCTCTTCTGACAACACAGTAAAACCTTGCCAAGAAGGGATTGTAACTGCCTAGGGAGATGGGCAGGAATGATCTGGCATCTCAACAATCCCACCCTTCAGGATTTGGGTTTTTTATTAGCACTGCCACTTTATGTCACTGCTGTGAACGCTTTTGTCTGGATCTCCCTTCCTTTGTTTGGCTGAACTCCCTACTATGCCAGACAACACTGTTTATGCCACTGCATGAATTTCCTTGGGAAATGCTTTTACAGCTCTGGAAAACACCCCAGCATTTGCTGTGCTTCTACCACAGCACACGAGGGAGGGAAATTTACTGGAGAATTCATGCTGAATAATTCATGCCCATTCCCATTTGCTGGAGGTGGCTTGCTGGTTGCATCAATTGCTGAAGAAAAACAAAGTCTGATTCAGCTTTGCAAAACTGACATACAACACAACTTGCAAGATTTTTCTAATTCATGTGCAAAGCTTCTCTGAGTGCTACCAAAAACTCAAACAACTTTAATTACAGTGACATCCCCAAGGCTTTGCACTAATTCCTGCATGTATGCAAGCTCATTCCCTTAACCCATCAGCAGTGACTATTTTCACAGCCCAGAATGGTTAAATCCCTGTAAATGTCAAGTGTTCTTATTTAATGAGTGTTCTTCCTGCTAAAGCTTGGCTTTGTAAGCAGCAGTGCAGGCACAAACAGTACCAGCATCACCATTTTTAATGCCACCATCCAGCTCCAAGGGTTTGCTGGTGCACAGATCATCACTGACCTTCCTGTATTTGGGCTGTTGCTCCTGCCTGGACATTTAAACAGGAAAGAGACTCACTGAGCTGATTCACAGAAGTTAAGACTGAAAAAGCAATCCTTTTTTTTTTTTTTTCTTTTTTAAATAGCACAGAATAGCAGGAACCATAAATTATATTTTGGGAATGAAAAATGAGCTGGTAGTCTTGGGGATCTGGAACAGCAAGACAGAAATGTCACCAAAAATTGACAGATATACAAGTGCCTGTCAGCAATGAGCAGTGAGCAATGCCTGTTTTTTCTTGTTTTAGTTCATATCAGGAGCTCTGCCCTTCAGCAAGGGAGGGGGATACCCCACCCTGCTGCTATCAAGGCTGGACCTCTTTGATCTGTTTCCTGGGTGCAAAGACTCTCAGAGAAAAGTGCTCCAAGCCTTGCTGAATTTACAGCCCACAGGAGCAGTGCCCAGCTTTGGAACGACAGTTATCTGAGATATCACATGAAAAAATCCAAATTATGCCCCTGGTGTTGAATGATACTGGCATAAATTAGTGTTCATGGTGAAGGAACTTTGAGTTTCAAGTCCTTTGAGACTTTAAAACTGTCCAACAGTAAAGCCAACCACACATATGGCAAAGAAAAAAATCTTCAGGAAAAACCCCATTCAAGTAAAAAAAAAAAAAAAGATTTTGTTTGGCTAGGAAGCTTGAATATTTTAATTTATAAACACTAGATTTAGGTAATGTGTTAAATACTCTGTTCTGAGGCTCCTGTTAATTTTGACATATGACCTCTCATGATAGCCAGTGTGGAAGACAGCACTCAAATCCAAAGCTGCAAATCCAAATCACACAGGACACACACTACAATAAAATAAATTTCAAACTGAACACACAGGCAGTGCTGTTGTGTACTGAAGTCAAGTGCCATGAAATCTCTGCACTGTGTATGAAATATTCAGCAGCTTGAGGGAGATGTGTGTCTGATGTCAGCTGTAAGTCAGTATTGGTAGGAAAGTGTTAAAATACATTTTCTCTCAAGAGCAGAAAAATAAAACAAAAAAAAAAGGAAAAAGAGAGAAGAGAAAAATAGTTCTAGCAAATTTACAGTCATTTTATTTATGAAGTGACTGGATATAAAAAAACCTCTCAACTGACCCTCCTACAAGCACTTTATAGCCAGGACTGCAATTTCCCTTGCAAATTGCTTTACTCCACACTTCTCAATGGAAAAAAATTCCCATCACTCTGGCAGTGAAGTTTCCTAAGTGAATTTCTGTGTAATCCATGCCTGCAAGCCACATGCCTTTGCAGAGGTGGGAAACAAAATCCACCATTGAGAAAACCCAAATTCCACAGTGGGAACAGTCATTACTGAGTTATGTAAGTTCACAGTACCACAAGCATTTCAACCAACAAAAAGCCTAACTACACTCTTAAAGTGCATATGCATGAAGAATATTATAAATAGCTCAGTTATATGATTTCTAACCAGAGGCTCTGTTCCTCAGAGAATTAGCTAAATGATGAATTTGAAATTTCAGCTGTTCAAGCTGCTTAAGATCTTCTGTGAAAAAATGTGGAAAACTCATCATTTTCCTTTCAGCTGAGAAATTCAAAGCTGGCTGTGGAAAGTATCTTGAATGTTCAAAAATTATTCCTCTGCTTGGTTCCTGCCCTAGTTTTCTGAATGCCTCTTGCAGTTTGGAAAATGTAACAATACAGTCATTATATTAAACAGCACACAAATGTAACTCAGCAAACAAATCTGAATGTGCTTTTCTTCACTAGAGTGAGAGTACATCACTTCTGTAATTCCTTTCATACAATTCCCAGGGGAACAAAGTGCAAAATACAACCTCCAACACACACAGCTAAATGATGGCAGCTGAGCAAACACTCAGGATTCCAGGCATGCAAAGGAAAGCTCCATCTGATCTGCATGGTTCCATCAACTGCACAGTTTGCAGAGCCATGAAAATGGAAGAGCATTTCTTTAGTAAGATGTAGGGGGTTGAAATTATTAGCAACAAATTAGATCTATATAGAGTGCATTTAATCATGAGATTTAAAATTCTAGTAACAATTTATCAGTTTGAAAGATACTCTGGCAAATCCCAATGTGCAAGGTTAAGACGAGCAGGGATTCACTGTAAGAACAAAAATTTCTTTCATTATTTCAATAATAATAATAATAATAATAATAATAATAATAATAATAATAATGACATCTCTGTCAAAAGGATGATGTTACACTTCACCAAAAGCTCAGCTCAGATCACCACACAGGGTGTGCAGAGATGCATCTGCTCTGACAAGTCCCATGCAAGCCACTGAAAACCCTCCCATCAAACATCCACAGGCTTTAGAGTCTGTCAGTATTTCTACCCCATGCTCTAGTGCAAACAGTGGGATCAGCAGGAAAAGTTTACACCCAAGAGGATTCAAAGATATAATTTTGAGATGTCTTAGAACTTTTAAATTTGAACAACAAAAAGGACAGGCTCCTTCAATCCATCTAGAAATAGTCTTTGTTGCCTTCCAAAGGAATCCTCCAAAGGAATCTGGCAATTCTTTAGGCAAAAAACGACATAAACTAAGGCAGAATTATGAAAAGCTCCTCACGATAACTTCTAATGAAAACCTTTCTACATAAGGTTTCTACATTTCCATAAAAGAAAAGACTAAAGATGCTTTGCATTTTGATATCAAAGAGAAACACGGATGGGTAAACAAGCAAGGCAAAAATAAAAAAAATCAAAGCTCTAATACTAGCAGTTCCACAAAAAGCAGGCAACTTTATTCTAGCAACAGATTTATTGAGCTTTCAGGAGGCTGGCTCTGGGGCAGGTTCCCACGGCCACCCGGCCAGGAGGAGCCCAGGGGGTGCTGCAGGCTGTGCACACGCGGCCGGCCGGGGCTCCAGGAGGCAGCGCTGAGGCTGACACGGTACCTGCCGAGTTCTCGCCGTTCTGCTCATCCCGCAGGCTCTGCTGGCTCAGCTCTGTCACCAAGCGAACCGCCTGCTTCCTCCCCTCCTCGTCCCCCGACTCCTCGGACTCGATCCTCTTATCCACTGCACAAGACACAGAAAATTCACGATCAGGCTTTTCCCGGCTGCGGGGCACAGGGCAGGAGCAGCAGGCAGAGAAAATAACCAGGATTCACATAAACGACTAGGCAGTTAGTAGAAATCCTAAGTTAACTAAATGAAAGGTTTAGTCTTAAATAAAAGGCCTCTTACCCCTTGTTTCTACTTTGATTTTGGATGCACTTTTTCCTCCCATCACATCTTCCTAAAACCAACAATCTGGGAAGAAGACTGGAGGAAAAAGGAAATTTCTTAGATCAATGAAGTGCAATTCCAAAGATTACGGAGATGGAATTAGAACGATTACACTTTAAGAGCTTTTAGACTTAAAAAAAAAAATAAAAAATCAGTATCATGTACAATAGTACCAATGACACGAAGAAGTGAAGGCATGGATAAAAAAATCCTCACAGATAAGAGCAACCTCCCCAGAACAAGCTGCCAGATCCCTTCACGCTCACCGAGCCACAGCTCCGGTGGCCGCCCTGAGCCTGGACCGAGCTGCTCGCTGGCCCCCTCAGCCTTTCCTCGTCTCACTGGGACACTAAGGAAAACCAGCACCATCCACAAGCTTTGCTTCTCGTTATCTTTACTTTTTACATCACGGCCATCTCCACAACCCCACTGGTTCTCCCTGCGGGCACGGAGCCGGCGGGGATCCCGCCCTGCGGTGACACCCCGGCCCCGGCAGGGCCCGGCCCCCGGCCGCTGGACACTCGGGGGCTGCACGACCCCGGAGGGCCCGCAAACCCCCCCGGCACGCAGCTGGCAGCCGCACCGCCCGGAGACAGCGCTGGAGCAGCCGGCCGCGCCTCCCCGACCCCCGCAGCCCGGGCAGCAGCCCCGGCGGGCTCTCACCCTCCATCATCTCCTGCGGCCCCACTCCGCTCTCCGCCGCCATATCGCTCCTCCTTCCACCGCCCCTTCCGGAAACCGCCTCCGCCGCCGCCGCGGCCAATCAGAGCCCGCCGCCGCCGCCGCGCCACAGCCAATCGCGCGCAGCTGCCGCGCCCAGGAGGCGGGGCAGAGTGCCCTCCCCCGGCTGCGCCCCGCGGCCTCCTGGGAGTTGTAGTTCTCTGCAGGAGGGGTGAGAGTCTGTTCTCCCGTCCCCAGGACCTGCTCCCCCTCTACCGGCGCCTGGAGCGGGACGCGCTACGCGCTGTCTTCGGCCTCGTCCTCCCGCCTACAAACCCCTGGGAGGAGCAGCTAATCCCCTGCTGAAAGGCTTTCACCCGCAGCCTTCCCCCTCGGAGCAGGTCGGCTGCGCTGCCTCACGGAGCGCGGGCACCGCGTGTGGCGGCGGGGGCGAAGGGGAAGGGGAGGCCGGCGGGACCAACGAACCCCCGGACACTCGAACTGTTTTTCCTCCTCCCGCGCTGGCGCCCCATTTGCTGCGCTCCGTGCCGCTCTCACAGCGCCCCTGCCCATTGGGTGCCGTGGCTGCTCGGTCCCGCCCGCCTCTCCTTCGCGCCCTCCGCCTGTGGCGGCCCGCCCTGAGGAACCGCGGCTGTGGCTGGGACCGGAGCGGTTCGTCCCGACCGGAGCGGTCCTGTCCCCTCCTGCCCTGTTCTCTCCTGTCTTGTCCCTTCCGCTCCTGTCCCGTCCTGTCCTCTCCTCTCCTGTCCCGGACCTCCCGTCCTGTTCGGTCCCGTCCTGTTCTGTCCTGTCCCGTCCCCGTGCCGCGGGTCTCCGGCCGCTCCCTGGGTGTGAGGGAGAGAGGGACACTGCGCTACACTTGTTGTTTCAAAACTGTGAGTGACTTTCCAAATTACCCAAAAGCTTTGATTTCAAAGCCAGCAGAAAGTAGGGAGGGTGCTGGCGGGATGCTGAGCAGCTCTGACAGAAAGAAATGCGTTGTTGGTCACACAGGGTTGGAAGGGACCCAGAAGGATCACGGAATGCAACTTTGCAGTGAATGAAAAGTCCACAGAGGGATGGAACCCTCCCCTGGGCAGGACGCCAAGTCAGCAGCCAGCTCTGTAATAACCCACAGACATACAGGATGCTCAGGAATGAGCGTTTTGCTATCACCGCAGGCTGTGGCTGGGTCGGAAGGCATCGTCACCTGGCAATGTCTGTCCCTGCTGCCAGCCTGACTCCGTGTCCTTTGATTCTCTTGCAGATGGTGGCTCCAGAGGCGTGGCTGGCGACCAGAGTGTGATCATGGCTTACAGCCCCTCTGAAGGGGCCCTTCTGTCTTCATCAGCAGGCTTAGTCCTTACTCACCTGAATGACTCCGATGCTCTGAGTAGATCCTTCCCCTCGGGCAGCAAGAGCAGGAGAAGTCGCCTCTCTGGGCTCTGTCAGCTTGGAGCATCACTGCCTGGTGAGCACTCTGTGGTGAGACTGAGTTCCCATGGAGCTTTTGGGCACTTTCAGATCTTCCCCTTCCTCAAACCTAGAGATAACAGCAATATGTATCTGCCAGGATGCTCTTGTTCAGTGAGCCACGGAATTGCTGCAGGCTGGGAGGGTTTATAGGGAAAACATTACTGAATAGGTGCTCACATAGCCTTTGAAATTTGTAGTGCAATCACTTGTAGCCTAAAACATTGGTGTGGACACAGGTATTTCAATGTCACATGCTGTGAACAGTTAATTAAGTGACTCCCAACTAATGCAGTTTTTAAAAAGGGCTTGAGCACTTACTGCAATTATTTAATGACTGTTTCATTTGTAGTTAGAGAGATTTCAGAACATTTTAAGAACTGCTAAGTGAAAAATAAAAGTTAACTAGTCTGGTTAAAACTTACGAATGTTGACAAGTTGTATGGACTAAGTTTATATGTGCCAGATTCAAAAAAGATAAATTTATTAGAACACTTTCTGCTTTCTTTAGTTTCACTGATTTTATTTTCTTTGAAAATCTAGAAGCATGTATTTTGGGATTACATGATAGCTGCTTCAGCTGACAGCTTTTTTATTCTTTAATCCATTCCTCTGATACTCCTGTTACAGCAACATTGCTGACCTTTATGTTTTCACAGGGGAGAAGTGGAGCTCTTACTGTTTGTCCTCTCTGACAGCTCGTAACATTTGTACCAGCAAAACTGGGAACTCATGGGCTCAGTGGGATTCTGCCTCTCTCTCTGCTTCCCCTGGAAGTTCCTGCTCCTTTTTGCACACCCCAGCTGGGGAGGAATACAGCCAGCACCTCCCAGCTGCTGCACGCAACCCCAACCAAGCCATCTTCACCGTGGATGCCAGCACCACAGAGGTACCTGCAGCACAACCTGCAGCACTGAGCTGCTCATAAAGGGTAGAGATTATGTGGAACAAGGCTGGAATGTCTGTTTTTCTCTTGTGTGTCTGCAGGTAATCAGTGTCATGAAGGCATTTTGTAGTCTGCTCCAGATCAGTGGTCTTCTAAAGGCTGATGTGTTTATTTCCATTGCAGGTTGTAGTTAGCAAAATACACAGGATAACAGCAGAAACAAGGATCTATTGAGTCTTTTCTCAAACAGGACAGGGACGTTTCCCCATTCCTGGAAATGTTCTGGACCAGGTTGGATAAGGCTTGGAGCAGCCTGGTGGAAGGTGTCCCTGCCCATGGCAGGGGGTGGAAGTGGATGGTCTTTGAGGTCCTGTCTGGTTCTTTGAGATCCTGTCCTACCCAAACCATTCCATGATTCAGTGTTTCTATAAGAATGCAGCTGTGAAGTGACAAGAGGGACGAAAGGAAGAGCAGAATGTGCTTCAAGCCTTCTCTCTGTAGTCTGCAATAATCAGTGTCATGAAGGCAGTTTGTAGTCTGCTCCAGATCAGTGGTCTTCTAAAGGCTGATGTGTTTATTTCCATTGCAGGTTGTAGTTAGCAAAATACACAGGATAATAGCAAAATACACAGAATAATAGCAGAAACAAGGATCTATTGAGTCTTTTCTCAAACAGGACAGGGAGGTTTCCCCAGTCCTGGAAATGTTCTGGATCAGGTTGGATAAGGCTTGGAGCAGCCTGGTGGAAGGTGTCCCTGCCCATGGCAGGGGGTGGAAGTGGGTGGTCTTTGAGGTCCTGTCTGGTTCCTTGAGATCCTGTCCTACCCAAACCATTCCATGATTCAGTGTTTCTATAAGAATGCAGCTGTGGAGTGACTTGAAAGGAAGAGAGGAAGAGCAGAATGTGCTTCAAGCCTTCTCTCTGTAATTTGCAGTAATCAGTGTCATGAAGGCATTTTGTAGCCTGCTCCAGCACAGTGGTCTTCTAAAGGCTGATGAGTTTATTTCTGTTGCAGGTTGTAGTTAGCAAAATACACAGGATAATAGCAAAATACACAGAATATTAGCAGAAGCAAGGATGTGTTGAGTCTTTTCTCAAACAGGCCAGGGAGGTTGTGGTCTCCCCATTCCTGGAAATGTTCTAGGCCAGGTTGGGTAAGGCTTGGAGCAGCCTGGGCTGGTGGAAGGTGTCCCTGCCCATAGCAGGGGGTCTTTGAGGTCCTGTCCAACCCAAACCACTCTGGGATTCAATGTTTCTATAAGAATGCAGGTGTGGAGTGACAGGAGGGAAGAAAGGAAGAGCAGAATGTGCTTCAAGCCTTCTCTCTGCAAAGTACCAACTCTGTTTGTGGTGGCACAAGATTTCTTTATCTGCCCCAGTAAACATTTCATTTGCATTGGGAGGGAAAGAATTTCTGTGTTCCTGTCCTGAGAGGAATCTAAAATGGGGTCCTGGTGCCTTTAAAGGGCTGTGCCATGTTTTAGCTTGAACTGGCAGTTTGGGTTTGCCCACTTTGGAGACACCGAGTCCCAAATTGCTCCATTGCCCAGCTCCAGGGTGCCAGTGACTGGTGTGATCACTGCACACCTCTGAGCTTGGATGCAATTTTGTGGCTTGCCTGAGGTCTGTTTGCAAATATAACTTTGTAGTTTTGCCTCCATGCATGTCATTGTTTACAGTTAAAAGAAAGCAGGAAACCTGAAAGGAAAGCAATGTCCCAAAACCTCTTAACCAAAAAGATGTGTGGGCAAGGGATGTCCTAGAAAAACAATCTATCATGAACTCAGAATTGTTAAGAGCCATTTTATTTCCACCAAGAGAAAGGGATATTATAAGACATTAAAGCAAAAACCTGAGGAGATGATGAGCTCTTAAAAAAAATTATTCTATGTTTAGGTTTGGTTTTTTCTGTTCTTTTCTAGATCCTAGTGGCCAATGACCAAGCTTGCAAGTTGCTTGGGTGCAGCAGTCAGGAACTCATTGGTCAGAAGCTGTCTCACTTGCTATCCAAATCTGGCCAAGAGGCATGGGAAGCAGTGGGTGAGGAGTTCCTGGAGACCTCGGAATGTTCAACAGTGGTTTCAGGAGCTGTGGTATGTCAAATGTTCAAGGAAATGTTCTCTACCACATAAAGTGGTTTTGTAGGCTTTGGTTTGAGATTTTTTTTTACATTTTCTATATAATATCCAGGTAAATTTAACTCCTTAGGCATTTGGCAATTGTGTCATTTGCAGGACTGCTTGGTTTAAAAATTTGCAGGTGTGGGAATTCAAAGGGCAAAAGATGATTTAAGGGGACACCCATGAGAGCCTTGCAGCTGTCAACACATGGAGTCACTGTGAGATGATCAAATCAGAACTTAAAAGACATTAAATTTTTTAGAAATTGCTTAACAAGGAAAAAATTCCAAATTTTCTGGTCCTTAAAATATATTTAAATTTTTAAAAATATTTTCCTTTAAAATATATTTTAAATCTCAATTTGGATTGTGCATATTGTAAAGGTTGAAGGCATTGAAATACTGTGAAATGTCTGTGTCAAAACACCATAGTTAGTGCAAAAGAGTGGAATTGATATTTTGCCTGCAATGGGGTTATTTATAAGAGAACTGCATGAGAAAATCTCCATATTATTTTCTTTTGCTGCTGTTGTGAGTTGCCACTAGAGAGTCCTTGGAAAATGAGCTCATATTCTTTCTGGTGTGTTATTTTTGAACTGAAATTGTTGCTATCTCAGAGCCTTATCTTCCTGAATCCTCAGCTGGATATGGGCTGGGGGCAAAGATCTAAGTTTGATTCAGTGATAATTAAAATTAAATGTCTGACAGAGGCACTTAATCCAAGCTGTTCCAAATACTTTATAGGAGTCACTGTGTAAATCATAAACCCATTCTGTCAAGATAATATAAAAATCATAAAAAGCTTGGGATGAGCCTTGCAGGCTATAAGAGAAATAAACATTTTCTGATCTGAGAAGAATCTCCTCCCAAAAGAAATTAAACTGCTGTTTTTGCAGCTGAAAGTAAGGACTGTGTTACTAAAGGGGAATGTTCATTAACACCATGGGACATCCCTTAAATAGGACATCTCTGAGAGGCACTTCACACTGAGTGCAAGGTGTTAGAGTGGGACATTTATTATTCTGAACTCCTCATGCCTTTAGACTTCCTGAGGTGAGGAGAGATGACACAAAAGGAACAACATTTTGTGTCTTATTTTCAGACATTTTAATCTCTGTATTAAAACTGTATAAAAATCTCTGTATTAAAACTGTTTGTTCCCATAAAACACTAGTAAGTAGTCAAGAAATGGTGTTTTTTCTAATAATGATAGGGAGGTATCTTGGCTCAGTATCTTACTCCTGTTTGAAATTTGTTCTAAGTAACCACAGTCTTGGTAAGTCATGTCTCCATTTCTGGATCTGGTGGGCAGGTGGATGTTATTGGCCACCTCAATGAGAAGATCCCTGTCTCAGTGTGGCTGAGGCAAATAAGAAGCAAAGACACCCAACGTTGTGTGGTTGTGCTGGAGCCAGTGCAGAGACTTTCAGCCCGTGTCTCCTTCACAGCTGAGGTAAGTGTTTTCCTGAAAATCAAACAAGATTGCAACTTGTGAGGGTTTTGTGGGAGGAGAAGGTGTCTGAAAGGCAGGTGTTTGTGAGCATGGGGTGTGTCCATGCAGGGACAAAGCAGGGTTGGGCATGCAGGAGCTGTGCTGGATCTCTGGTGAGGCTCTGCTTAGGTAACTGCAGAAGCCACTGTCAAAGCATTGAGTGAACTGTGGCTAAAATGTTAAAATTTTAACAATCCTGTAAATTTTCCTCCCCAGGGAAACATTACATCCTGTGACCTCCTTTATGCTCATCTCCATGGCTACCCAACATTGGAAGCAGTAGTTGGACTCCACATAAAGGACCTGATTCCTTCTGTGCAGATCCCTCCTCTAGGCAAAAAAATCCCAAAGGTACAGTACCAGAACCAACCTCATTCTTCCATAACCTTCCCATTTGGGGTGCAGGCTGCTTTCCCTCCTTTCACAACAGAAGAAAGAAGGTTTCCTTTTCAGAGAGAAGTCTGGTTCCCCTGGGAAAGGGTGGGCTGCCTTTTTGAGGAGCTGCTCTCTGAAGAGCTCCTAACCTGGGAGGAGACCATGCCCTGACCTCTCACTCCTGGCTTTGTAGGACACTGTGCTCTCTCTGTAAGCTCTTTAAGATTCCTTCTAATTCTTTAGCCCATTTCAATCATGTCTCTCTGAGGAGTGAAAGAATACCCAGGTCTTGTAGATGCCATGAAAATGGGCAGATAGGGAGTTGAAGGAGGCCTTCTTGTGAATGCCTGATTTGTTGAAAAGCTGCAGCATAGACTGGTCTTCATCTTCAGGAGGTTTATTTGGTAGTTCAACACTGGATTCCAAATCCTAAAAAAACCAGATGTTCATTTTGATACTCACAAGATTGCTTCCATTTCTTTTCCTGCTCCTTTTTCCTGAGAACTCCTGTGTCATTTTATATGAACAATGCACTAAACCCCAAACATTTGCTCAGTTAGAGGTTTTATTTGAGTTTTATTTGGTTGGGTTTTCTTGCTTTGATTCAGAGCCTCAGGATCCAGCGAGCTGCAGGCCAGTGCAGAGAGGGCAGCATGTTTCCTCTCAGTTTAAAGCTGGAAGTCACCCACCTGGAGGAGCAGCAAGCAGGGCAGAAAGATGGGATTCCACAGGCAGAAGGATCTCTCCCAGGCTATCAGTACTCTGCTACAGTTGTGGTTTTCTCCACCATCAGTGGCCTGATCACTGTCCAGTCAGATGGAATCATCTGTGGCATCACAGAAAGTTTTGCTTTAATGCTCTTTGGCTACGAGAAGAAAGATCTCTTGGGAAAGGTAAGATAAGTTCATATCCTCCCAGAAGACTGCTACATGTGGCACCATTCCCACTGGAATTGTGAAGCTGTTTTACACTCCTTGCCATCCCAAAACCCCTGTGTTCCACATGTTTGGTGTGGGATGACATGAGAATTCCCATGCTGGAATTGCTGAGACTTGCAGAGCTGAGGAGCTGCTATGGATTTCAAGTGGCCCAAAGCAAGCTGCACAATTTTATGTTCTCCCCTGGTCATGTGGATCCCTTTTGCCTGGCTGCCCATGAGAATCAGGCTCCCAGACAGGGATTGTCAGCATTTGCCCCCATCCTGTGAGGGTTGCCTTAGCTTTATAAGGTTTCCTTCTTTGTTTTAGGACATTACATTCCTGATCCCTGGTTTCTATAACAACATGGGAAGAAGCAGTGGCTGCTCTTTGCCTTTCCCTCCTCTGGATGATCCCACAGGGACAGAAGGTGAGTGCCTTTTGGAAGGTGTCACTGCCTGCCACAGCTGGCTCTGCCTGCTGTAACCAAGGGGAAAAGAGCAGAGACAAGAGGTTCACCACAAAAAAGAGAACATTCTTCACAAAAGCAATGCCCCTCCATGCAGTTTTAAAACCAGGTTTCCACTATAACCTCAGGTAAAGAGAATTGTTCACCTAAGATTGAGCTTCTCTCTTTGTTGCCAAGAAGATAAAACTGAATATCCAATTTGGGAATCACAGAGAGCATAGAGAACACTTTGTACTTAACCAGCACTTCCCTTCTCTGCTAGGACCCTGTGGTATTTTAAAATGTGTAAAATATAGCTTTTGTGACTGAATTGCAGCAGAGCTGTAGCTACTTGGGATTAATATTTTAAGGGAAAAATAAAATATTCTGAGTTGGCTTGTGCTGCTGGCTAATAGTCAGTGTTATGGTTGCTGTATTTCAATCAGGGAGGTATCTCTTATTCCCCTGATGAAGTTTGCATCAGAATTTACCAAAATTTACCAAAATTTTTACTTCTCTGAGCACAGCATGAATAAACAGAAGCAAAGAAACTTCATATTTCCTTATCTGTCTTTTCCAGCCAGCTCTGCCCAACACAGAGAACACCAGCAAGTTCATGCTTTCATCCATATCACATTTTAGGCTGGTTTTATCTCCTTTTTCCCCCCTATTTTTTTAATCTTTGCCTTGAAATGCAGATCTGTGCTGAAACCAATGCACCCCACTGGAACAAAGAAGAGCTGGTAAAGAGTGTATACAATTTCTTAGGTAATTCTTTAATGAAATGATGCCTCTAATCCAGGAGTAGTTCAGTTCTTCAGTGAGGAAGCATTGCTGGCACTCAGCTGTTACTAATTAAACATTGCTCTAGATTCAAATCTAGATTTGTTCACTCATTACCTTCTCCTGCAGCAATAATACTTGGTTTACTTCATCTTCCAAACTCATGTTTACTTCTGATCTGCTGTCACTGGGGAAGGAAAGAACTTCATCTCCTTTCAAACATGTTTATACTCTTTTTTTATATGGCAGCTTCAGTGAGTTACATAAATCCAGTCCAAAACTTTTCATTATATGGGTTTGGAATGGGCTGTATATGTGTGCTCTGAGCTTTTTTTTAAATGCTGCTGCTGTATGATCATTTTAATTTCAGTCTCTTTACATTATTGGTATTTTTTAGGCCTCTGAACTTCAATTCAAGTAGCTAACATGTGATACCAATATCTGCCCAAGAGCTTTGCTAGAAAAGCAAATTTTGGCAGCCCTAAAACATGTAGATTCCTGCATGTGGTGACTTCAAAGTAGAATGGAATGCTTGTATTTTGACTGTTTTGCCTCAATCAAGCCTTTTATACTCAATTCCTTAGGAAAAAGACAGACCAAGGCAGTTCCAAGTTTATTTTTAATCCCTGTAGCCTCTGAAGCCTAAATATAAAAGTTTAAATTGGTGTGGTTTTGTTTTCTGTTTGGTACAGAGAGCAGCTTCTTGGCTGCATCTTTAGCACACCTTCTGTCAAGAGATGAAGAGCAGAAATTGGAGCAACAACACAAAGATGACAAATTAATACATGATGAGAATAAACACAGGAATGGGACCAGTTTCTTTTCTCCTCCCTCACCTCCTGAAGCAGCATCCACCCCCAATAATAGGTAGGCATTTCACAGACTGCATATTCACTTGGCAAAATGAAGAGCTGTGATGGCAGTCACCAGCAAAAACTGATTTTTTTCACCTGTTTGATGTCTGTGGGAAGGTGTAGCAAGAGCCTTCCATGCTTTGCTGTCTTTGGAATCTGAGTGCTGCTTGCAAGACAGGCTGAGCTGGCCCTGCCTTAGATTTTTATTTATATCTGCACAAGCTACCATTGTAAAGTTACAGAAATTCCTGATCTAAAGGGGACCAAATGTTTCATCCAGACTAAGATAATTAGGCTCACTAATCATAAATGGAGGATGTTTATCTCTTTCCAGCTGGTGTGGCACTGAAATCAGGTTACCTGGAGGGAATTCTAAGTGTTATTTCTTCTGATGCTTGGCATAGCTGTCAGGTCATCCATTAAAGCAGGGTACTGTGGTTCTGAAGTCCAGCCATTTTTTCTTGTGCAATTCCAGATCTTTTTTCCTGTTACAATGTTATAAATTCTGTAGAAGTACATATCTGCTGCTCATGGCTTACCTTAAGTCAAATTTTAAGCCTTCCACATTAACAATTCTGCTACAGTTGTGGTTTTCTCCACCACTGTAAATATTTACTATCCATTTTAAGGTATAGACTATTACAGCACAGATCTTGCTGCTTTTTAAAATGGCTGATAGTGTTATTTTTGTGCTCTCCTGGTTTGCATCTCTCATATCACACTTGTAAGTAAGGACTGTAAGTGTGCTCTGCTTCATTGTTTTTCTATGCTGCATTTTTACTAATGGAAATGTTTGCAAAATACCTTGTGCCATGGATGGATCATTAAAGGCACAGTTTCTGCATTTATTTATTTCTAAAAGACACTGTAAAATGTACAGTTTACATCCTTGTGCCATGGATGGATTATTAAAGGTACAATCCATGGATGGATGATTAAAGGTACAGTTCTGCATTTATTTGTTTCTTATCTATTTATATGAACTCTATAAAGCTGTATTAAACTTTTGTATTTTCCCTGTTAGAGATTTTTGAACATGGCATAATTCTGGAAATCAATGAATATTTTTTAGGTGGATAAAAAGGTTTTAAATGTGATCATTTAAAAATCATCACACAAGTGACCTGATGCAGATATTCTGCATACTTCCTAAACAGTTATTAGTAATCTTTAATAATATTAATTATTAATGGCCTAACATAAAACTAATTGATTTAGTCTAAAATATTACAGGTAAAACTGTTTTTTGAGGGCTTGGATTTCTGTCAAAGCATATCTCCAAACCCTGGTGGGTGGAGAATCCCTCTCCTGTTGGACAGACAAGGAAACTTCTGTTTTCAGGACTGGAAGCATCCTGCTGAGATCTGAACAGCCTAAGCACTAAATTGACTTAAAAGATGAATCTTGAGCATGATGCTATTAATAACATCAAAATTCTTTATTTAAAAATAGATGATCAAAGCATTTATATTAGTTGTTCTTAATGCTGTTATAGAGACATTTGTATAACCTTGTGTAAGTGTCCCAACAGATATCTCTGGAGGTTTGTTAGCAGAATATTTTAGGCAAAACCCTCTCAGCCCTGGCCCTGGCTGGTTGGGAAGTGGGCCATCAGAACCAAATGTTTTCTGCACAAAAATTCATTTGGACTGTTTGATTTGGGTTTATAAAAATGGACCCATTTTTGGGCAAACTTGGAGACCTCACCTCCAAGTGGATGCACTGCATGGGATTTTCCCAATTGCTGGGAAAGCTTCTCCAGCTCCTCACTGAAAAAAGGTGCTGCCCAGCAATTGCAGGCTCTGGATGATGGTAAATTATTTATGCAATTGCTGATGGATCTTTCTCAATCACTTTTCTTTCTCCTATAGTAATGATTAGATGCATCACCTTGCTTAGTTTTGCTTGTTGCTAAAGCTGAGTGGGTAATAACCTTATTGTTTTATCAAATGTATCCTTTTTCTTCTGTGTTGCCTCAATATTTATAGTAAAATAAGATCATTTTTCCAATGGTATCTGTGCCCATTCCATCACCCCATCAATTGACAAAACACCTCCCATGTGTATTAGGTTGGGTTTTTTTTTTTGTGGTGGTAAATTGTTTATGATTTATATTTAGAAATTAAGCTAGAGAAGGAAATTATCCATAGGAAAAGAATGTCATTTGAGTGTACCTCCTCTTTTTTGGTAAATTTGTCAGGATTTTGGATGCCTGTGCAAAGAACTTTCTGCCTTTTGCTTTTAAACTTGAAATAAATCTATTGGTCCAGGTTTAAAATAATGACCACATTTATGTGGGTATTATACAGTAGGACAGTTTTCTTATTTTGCAATCATGATGTTGCTGATAACTTTGAGTCTTTGCACTGAGGGCAGCCTTGCTGCAGATGGGCTCTCAGCCCACCAGAGCCTTATCCCAAAAGCTGGCTTGGCACAATCAGAGCAGTGGCACAGTGTGGAACAGTGGAAACTTCAGGATCAAATAATGCTCAAAAATGCTCTCTGCAAGGCTCTCTCACATCATCTGGCTCACAGCAGTGGGATTTAGGTCAGAACTTGGAGACTGCAGAGAGAGCAGTCACAGTGCAGGATCTCCTGCAGTAACTGTTGCCTGTTTGTTCCAGACCAGAAGAAATTCTAAATGCCCCAGGCTGTGACCCAGAGCAGCTGCCCCCTGCAGCCACCTGTGCCTCACCTGGAACACCAACACTGGATGAGCCATGGCCTGGGACAGCTCTGACCTGCAGACAAGGCTTGAAAAGCCACATGGTTCCAGGGCAGGTGTCAAAAACAAACTCGATGTGTGATGCAAAACATTCCAGCCTGGAGCACGTTGCTGTTGACAAGTGCCTGCTAAATGATCCTTCCACCTTCTCTGCATGTGAAAGAAAAACTGGCTGTGATGTTTGCCCAGGAGATAAACCAGGCTGCAGTGCTTGTGCACCAGGAGCTGCCACAGCCTCTGAAGATGTGAAAGAATCTGAAGTGAACTCTATTTGCTCTGGTCTGGAGGTACTGGGGCTGAAGGCTGGTGTCAGGGGGAGCTCAGGCAGTCCTGCAGGTGTTACTGCAGCTCTTGCAGGGGGATGCTGCTCCCATGTGCTAATTGACACCAATGGTGCCTTTTCCACTCATCAAGGAAAGCAGCTGCTGGGTGCTGCTGCCACAGGAGCTGATTCTGCATGGCTGGCCTCCAGAAGGCATTTACAAAACTCTGAGGAATCCTCCAAAGCATTTCCTGAGCAACCTGAAACCCTTGCAGAAACTGTGGGGGACAGCTCCAACAGAAATCCCCTGAAAAGCAAAGGCAGGCCTGAAGAGCACTGTCAGTTCCTCAGGCAGCAAAACATGGAGATCAAAGTAACATCCACCCCAGTGAAAGGAGAAAGCAGGCTAAATGCAGCAGCTCCTTTGGCCTGGGAGATTCTGGAAGGCAGCTACACTGGGAACTGCTGTCACAGAGATGGTTCCCAATTCAGTAAGTGAAACCTTGTCCCCTTCCCAAACTCTTATTGAGTGCTCCTTTTCACCCACAGTTTTGCAGAATGCAGACAGTTCTGGTTAGAAGCTCACAGTGGAGAGGAAGGAAGAAGCATCTAGAAGAGAAAAAATGGTATTTAAGTCTACCCAGAGGGTATCAGAAAAGGAGGTGGTATAAAATACAAAGTTAGTAAGAAATTAATCCCTACTGAAAAGTCAGAAATACTCTCAAAACACAATTTTTTGATAAGTTTTTCTGAATAAAAAATACAAACTCCACTGTAAAACTGTAAGTTAAAATTGTATAATGGAGTTTGCTTCATTCACTCCTTCAGTGTGAATGAACAAGCATTCAGTGGCTTGTTGAATAAAATCCCTGGTTTTATGTAATCTAGAATAACAGTGTGAAATGAATAATCACAATTGGACACTGACAAGTCACTGCTGGAGGTAGCTGATAGGTACCTCTAGAAAAGCTGTGCTGGTGTCAGCCCCTCTGATGATTCTTCACTGAGCAGCTGTTCCCCAAATTCTCAACTTTTTGTCAAGAGCTCTGAATTTTGTCCTAAATCATCTGTGATCTTGTTCAACACCAAAGTTACATTCTGCCATTTCCATTTCCTCACCTGTTTCTGCAGGCATACACTTTGAGGTGAAATGTGCAGAGCTGCAGGATCCCACTGTGCTTTTCTGTGTCTGGGTGGTGAAAGACATTTCACAGAGCCAAAAAGAAGCTCTAGCAAAGACTCAGCATCTCCTTGCCAGCCTGGCCAACTCTTCCCAGTCTGTTGCTGATCTTTCTACTAAAATTCTTGGAGAAGTAAGGAATCCTACCTTTGAATATTGAGCATTTCTCTCCTTGCTTGACTGCTAAGCTGCAGCTAAAGTCAAGAAGATTTTCATGTTAATGACATGAATTAGTGGGGTGGATGTTGCTGGGTTGTTTTTTTTTCCTACTTTTTTAAAATATACTAAAGCAAAATCTCAATTGCTATTTTGTAACACTTCTGGTGTTACCTTTCCAGCCTGAACAGTGCAGTTCCAAACTGCAGGATACTCACTATCATATCTATATCTATATATTTTAACTATATCTATATATAGTTATTTATACACACATATATATAACATATATACATACACATATATATAAAAATATACATATTACATGTATAGTGCAGTTCTACCAAAGATTCCTCATTTTATCTGTTCTTGCAGATGTTCTTTTCAGTATTTATTGATTTTATAAATGTGATTCTGTGCCTGTTCATTTTTTGCTGTTATTGTAACCTATATATCTGTACTTAGGCCATGAGATCATCTTCACTTTTCAGCAATTCCCAAAGAGCTGAAGATCTTGAAGGATTAGGAGCATGTGAGGGAGAATATGCAAAACATTACAGCACTCTCAATCTTATTGGCAAAGGTGCTTTTGGCTTTGTCTGGAGTGCCAGGAGCAAAAAAGATCAGCAAGAGGTGAAGTATTTCTTGTTGCTCTATTGCAATAATAATTTAGGAAGAAAACTGAAAGGTTAGAGCATTCATTTTCTGTTAACATTACACTTTCAAAAGCTTCTCTTTGGTAGTTTGGGGTTTTGTTTTGTTTAAACAGAAATCTGTAATGGAAACAGGACAGCAAAACATTTGCATTGATGTTGTGTATAAATGTTACCTGAGACAACAGGTGCAGAATGAGTTAATGAACTAATTAATGCAGCTAATTGAACCTGTTGGAAGAAGCAGACATTAATCTTAAAAGAATTATAGGTTTTAGTCTTCTGTTACTAAAGAGAATGGCAAACCTCAAAATCTTTATTGTGCCATGACTCAAGAAAGGGAAGTAGATGTGTTGAGATGATGGCACCTCCTCTTTTCCAGGAGAAGATTTTGGGTGTTCAGAGGGCAGGTTCTGGTGTTTCTCCTGCATGGATGTTCAGTGCTCCTTCCCTCCACTGCACCCATGTGCTGTAACTGCTTGATAAGAGAGCTGGCTTGCCAAAGCCTTTGGAATTCAGAGCAGCAATAAATAGATTCCATTTATGTGCATCATTTAGCTTCCAGGACTAAATTAATTTAAACACATTCAAATATACTCTGAGCTATTCACATGGGGTTACTGCCATGCCTACTAACAGATTTCCTGCAAATTATTTTACCTGACACTCCAAGGCATGCTTTGGCAGATGATGCTGAATGCTGTTGTCTGTGTAGGTTATTGTAAAGTTCATCTGGAAGGAGAGGGTGCTGGAGGACTGCTGGGTAGATGATCCTGACCTGGGGAGGGTCACTCAAGAAATTGCAATCCTGCAGAAGCTGCAGCACCCCAACATCATTAAGGTACAGTGGCTGGGAATTGATGCAGTTTACACTGCACCAGGTGGTTTGTTTGCATCCTGGGTGCCTGGTGTTCCTCTTCAGGAGTGAAGTGTCCTCCACTGAATCTGCCTTTTCAGGAGAGAAAGGAACCTGTTTATTCTGCTTGGTTTTGGAGGGTGGGTCACAGCAGATTGTCCACACTTTTACCCCAACCTGATCTGAAGATGGGATTCTTAACAGAAAAAAGCTATTTCAAGATAAGATGCATATCTTGGAAGTGTGTGGTCACATCTGAACATGTACTAGCTCAGTAAATAACTTGGACACATCTTGTTTCATACTCTTTGTTTTGAGGTTGCTTGTTTTGGTTTTGGAATTGTTGGTGGTTGGTTGGTTGGTTTTTTGCTTCAGAAATAGAAATTCCTCTTGGATTTAACTCTCCTCCCAGTTTTAATTCTGTACTCTTTTCTAGAAACATTTGTGCTCAGTGAAATGAGACTTTAAAGATTATAATATATAATTAAATCTCCAAGAGGAGAACAGTGTTTGTTAAAAAAAAAAAAGGCAATTTTTGAGGATGAAGCACATGATTAAACAGGTCTTTTATTTATAGGTGCTGGATGTGTTTGAAAATGAATGCTTCTTCCAGCTGGTGATGGAGAAGCATGGATCTGGTCTGGACCTCTTTACATTTATTGATAATCAGCCCAGCTTGGATGAGCCATTAGCAAGTTACATTTTCAGACAGGTGAGAGCAGAACTGCTGCATGCAGGTGAGAACTGGTTAATGTAAGAACCAGGACTCTGTTCTGGTTAATACTGGCTGACAACTGGCACTGGAGTTATCTCAGTACCTGCAGAACCTTTCCTCACCATTCTGTAGGGCTGATTGAAACGCTG
Organism: Arremon brunneinucha; assembly: GCA_035583215.1. NCBI lineage: Eukaryota > Metazoa > Chordata > Aves > Passeriformes > Passerellidae > Arremon > Arremon brunneinucha. The sequence goes on from JAWWEX010000017.1 coordinate 21,308,704, forward strand.
CCTGCAGAAACCTTGCTAAGGTTTACTTAGAAACAACAAAAAAGCCTTTCCAGGACCTTCCTGCCTGTGAGGTTTCCTGTGGAGCCATGGCCCCTCAGCTCACAGCCCCTGTCACCCAGACACTTCGTTTAGCACTCACATTTCCTCTGAGGGAGGAGGAAAACTCACAGAAGCTGCCCCAATGCTGCAAAAAGCCACATTTTCACTTACTTCAGGCCTCAGTTTAGATTGGTTACAGGAGTAAAGGGCTCTGCTCTTTAAATCAAGAAATTATATTGAATTTTAAGGTGGCAAAATGCAAACCAACTCAGGGTAGTTTCCCATGAGCCAGGAGCTGGCCTGAGGGCTGAACTGTCCTTTGTTTAGGGAGTTAACCACGGCAGCAGTCCCCAGGTAATTTCCCCTCAGAGTTTTGGAATAAATTCTTGCTCAGGGGTGTGCAGGAATTGCTGTGCATGTGGTAACCCCCCCCCCACACCCTTGCTGTGCCCACCCTGCCCTCGCCTGGGGTGCTGATGGAAGCCAAAGGTGTCCCTTTAGCCTTGTGATGGATCAGCCCTTTCCCTAACCCAGCCTGGGGTTTGTAAGGCTGAATTGTTCCCTCAGATCTGCACTGCATTTCTCTGCAGAGGCAGATTTGTATTATAAATAGAAACTTTGCTCCCTCAGCCATCTGCTTTTCTTGTTAAAAACATTGTAGGAGTCAGGATCATCTCCAAGGTGATATCATTCTCATATTATCCTTAATTATGGCATTAAGGCATGAATCGTGCAGGAAAAAGAATGGGCTTTAGGAGTGACTGTGTTATTTATACCACATTTGGCTCTCAAATGCTTTGTCATCCTGCAGCATGGGAGGCACACAGTAAAATATCCTTCTGGAGAAACCAAAGGACCCTCCAAATGAACTGGGATAAAAATAGAGTAACTTGCAGGGTTGTAGCTGCAATGCTCTCAATCACATCCTGACTGCAGCATCCCCTCCTCCTGCACATCTGTGAGATGAAAGCAGCAAAATCCCTTTAAAGTGTCTCTTCCAAGAGCACTGCAGCAGTGATGACAGGCAGGCCTGAGGCCATTCCAGTTTCCATAATTAGGATGTAAATCTTGTTTAGGCAGTGTCAAAACAAGCCAAAATGTGGCTCTGGGAAAGCTGTGATGCTACATCAATAATTCAGGGACTCTGTGTAGTAACACCCAGTTCCTTCTGTCTTTTCCAGCTTGTATCAGCTGTTGGGTATCTCCACTGCAGGAACATCCTTCACAGAGATATCAAGGATGAAAATATTGTCATTGCTGAAGATTTCACAATTAAATTAGTGGATTTTGGTTCAGCTGCCTACCTGGAACCTGGGAAATTATTTTATACCTTCTGTGGGACAATTGAATACTGCTCACCAGAAGTGCTGTCTGGCAAACCGTATGTCACCCTAAAAAGTCATTTTTGTGCCATCACACCAGAAATAACCCATGTGGGCAGGGCTGGAACAGAGAAGCCAAGCTGCTGTGCCATTGGAATGCTGCTAGAGTATCCAACCACAGGAAATGCAGCAAGATTTAAGGCACTGCAGTGGCAGAAATCACTGTGAAGGTCTGAGTGCACACAAAGTAGGGCACTCTAGTGACAGAAATCAAGTTGTAAAAGCTTGAATTTGTACAAAGCAATTTCTAAATCTGTTGTCAGGCTTTCTCTAGCAAAAGCTGCTCTTTCAGAGAGGTGGAGCAAGCAGGTTGATTGCACCTTCTCCTTGCATGTCTGTGCTTTGTATCCTCCCACTCTCATCCTCTCTGTTCTCTTTTCTATGTGCTTCCCTCTATTTGAATTCTTGCTGTTTGATCCCTGTTCATCTCCCCACTGATTTTTGTACTCCTTGGGACTCAAGGACTCTTCCCTTGCAGCTTCTCTTGCTGCTGTTTTGGATGTGCTGCCTAAATCTTGGCTCTCTTCCCTCTTGTGTCCCTCTCCAAGTGCTCTGTACCTGGCAGCTGGTGCTCTCCTGGCTGCTCCACAAGGAAGCCTCCCCATCACAGGGGATTTTACAATTTTACAGTAATTTTTTACAATTACTGCTGTAATTGTACATGCCTGGATGGGTCTTGCTCCCCCTTCACAGCTGTTTCCATGGGTCCTCCTCCTAAAGCAGTGGGGGGAGAAGCAATGCAAGGAAAGGAGGAAATTCCTGCTGGGAATGAGATGAAAGGGGAAGCAAGCAGCTCTGCCCTGGGAGTTCCACCTCTTGCTGTGTGAAGGAACTGGCTGTTTTCTCAGATGGAATTGAGATAGTTAAGAGTTTTTTCCAATAACTTTTGTTTTGAAAGGGCTGGGAGGATGTGTTTGCTCTTGCAGTGAAATATTTACTTGACAGTTTAGGCTGATGATGAAGAAGGTGGAGGGGTAAGTTCCTGTCACCAGCTTACGTATGTGGAAGGCTGGGTGCATGTTACACCTCATACTCATCAACAGAAACTGGTTGGCTGTTCTGTGCTTGGTTTTATTTCCTGGAGAAGGATGGTGCAGACTCCTCAAACACATGAGAACCTTCTTAGAATTCCCACAAACTTCCTATGTTAAAATAAAAATTGGAAGCAAGGGCTTTCAAGGCCCTTTTTTTCTCTTCACTTTCTTTAGCACACAGCTCTGTAGCTGCAATCTGAGTTGAAGCAAGCTTATCTCTGCACAGGTACCATGGCCCTGAGCTGGAGATGTGGTCACTTGGCATCACCCTGTACACCCTGGTGCTTGGGGAGAATCCCTTCTGTGAGCTGGAGGAGGCCTTGGCAGCTGTCCTGAGTCCTCCTCGCCCCGTGTCTGAAGGTGAGCTTGGCTTGGTTTGGACAGACAGGTGTCTGCTAGGGAAGGCAGGAGCCTCCCCTGAAATGGAGAATGTAAACCCCCTCCCTCTGAATTGTTATAAATTTGAAACTAAGAGGGGCTTTTAGGCAAAATATGGGAGCAGGAATAACAGTTCTTTATTAGGGAAGAAAATAAAAGGATAAAATGAACAATGCAGTACACCAGAACAACACTGACAGAGTCAGAACCCAACCTGACACCCTGTGGGTCAGGGTGTTGGTGGCAGTCCCATTGGAATTG
>JAWWEX010000017.1:21311852-21323470 GCA_035583215.1 Arremon brunneinucha
GAGAAGGATGTGTTCTTCCTCTGAAGATCCAGTGGAAGGAGAGGCAGCTGCTGTTCCTCTGGGGAATCCAGTGGAGAGGCCGTGCTGGTGTCTCAAAACCTCTGGATTATATCTGGGTAGGAATGCTTGGTTCCTCCCTCTGGGCTCACATCTCCCAATGGGATGCTGCAGTTCTTATCAGTCATGCAGTGACATTCAACAGCCTCTTATCAGCAGATGTCCCCCTGAGATAGGGTGTGGAAGAGATAAGGAAAACTGCCCACTGAACAGAAGATAGCTGCCATACAGATGGCAAATAGAATACAATCTGCTTGGCAATCCAGAACAGAGCTCTTCCCATTTGCTTTTCAAAAGGAGCAGGTCTCCTGGGAAAGTATGAGCAGTGTTTTTCACCTGAAATAAAGGGGAAGACTGAAGAAATGCTCCCTAATGGGTTCTGTGATGATCTGCAGAGTTCAGGAGATTTGTCATTCTTTGAACACAGACTGTCTCTCTCATTCCCAACCTGCCTAAACTCCAGCCTGAGCCATCCTGTGTTGTCTCTGCCCAGGGCTCATGGATGTGCTGGCCGGGCTCCTGCACCCCGACCCGGAGCAGCGCATGACCCTGGCCAGGCTGGCAGGGGCTCCGTGGCTGCACCAGCCTGTGAACCTGGCACAGTACACCTGGCAGGAGCTGTTTGCCTCTGCTGAGCCAGCTGACACCTCAGGCTAAAGGCTTCTTCAGCCAGGAATGACTTAGAAAAATCTGAGCTCTGTTAGCAGGACGGGTTCCATTGGAAGGTTACCTGCTGATACCCACATACATTCGGTTTATTGCTGTTCTTACCCAGGGCATGTTTAAGAAATGTGAGGCAAAGATTTAATGTTGTTTAAATTCTTCATAAATATTTTTATTGCCTGGTTTTGCTTTTTATATGTAGCTTATATATTTTTCTGAAAAGTGAATGAATAAATGAATGATAACATGTCTGTTGGGTTTCTGCAGTATGTGTGCACAAAGGAGACTAAAACCAGACGTGTAATTGCATGATTTGGGTGGGAGAGGTGGGTTAGTAGTGTCCTTTTTTTAATATCAGTGTCCTGTGTATATTCAGGAAAACAGTCCTCGATTTTGATGAGACAGAGATAGTGGGAAGAAAAAATAGATTCAATAAAGAGAACTTGGTCGAGACATGGGTAACAGGTCAGGCGGGGTCAGGCTGCTTGGGAGGAAGGCAGCGATTTGGCCGGCTGCTGCAGCGCTGCAGAGAAGCAACAGGACTCGTCTTAATTACTAATTAGCTTTGAATCCAGCTTTGCACTCAGCTATCTCCAACAACTTGCCCTCACCTGCGTTCTGTAGCACCGCGCCGCGGCAGGGATCGGCTCTGAGGGGATCGGAGCGGGCGAGGCGCTCTGCCCAGGGCACCGCGCTGTTCCTGCCCGCGCTCTGCCCGGGGCACCGCGCTGTTCCTGCCCGCGCTCTGCCCAAAGCACCGGGCTGTTCCTGCCCGCGCTCTGCCCGGGGCACCGCGCTGTTCCTGCCCTGCGTGCTCCCGCCGTGCCGGGCCCGGCTCCCACCCCGCCCCTTCTCCCGCTCCCCGGCGCTGCCCAGGGCGGGATCGCGGCCGTTCCGGGCCGGGGCGGAGCGGGGCAGGCCCGGCCCCTCCCGCGGCCGCGGCCATGGCGGGGCGGCTGCTGCTGCTGCTGGTGCTGCGCGGCCCAGGGCGGGCGCTGGGGCCGGGCCGGGCGCTCCCCGCCGCCCCCGGGCCGGGCGCTCGGCGCGGCTGCGGGGAGCTGGCGGCGCTGCGGGCCATGGGCTTCAGCCAGGAGCAGGCTCGGCGGCTCCAGGCGCTGCAGCCCCGGCTCGGCCCCGAGCACCGGGAGGCGGCGGCGGCGCAGCTGCTGCTGCTCGGGCTGAGCGCCGAGGCCGCCCTGGCGCTGCTGGAGCGGAGCCCGGCGCTGCTGCGGCTGCCCACGGAGCGGCTCCGGGAGCGCGCCGAGGAGCTGCGGCGCCTGGGGCTGGACGGAGGGAGGGCGGGGAGCGGGGCGGGGGGGACAGCGGGGCTGTGCCGCTGAGCCATGCCCGCTGAGCTGGTGCTGCCCGCAGGCCGCCTGCAGCGCGCCCTGAGCCGCTGCCCGCAGCTGTTCCACGTGCCCCGGAGGAGGCTGGAGGCGGCCGTGCGGCTGCTGCGGGAGCGGTGCCTTTTCACGGCCGAGCAGCTGCGGGAGGTGCTGGGGACCTGCCCCGCCGTCCTGCTGGAGGAGCCGAGCACTCTCCATCACCAGTTCCAGGTGAGGACGGGAGCCGCGTTCCTGCAGAGCCGCTGCGGGAATGGGGCTGTGCCTGACACCCCCGTTCCGCCCGCAGTACGCCTACTTCAGAATGGGGGTCCAGCAGAAGGAGATGGTGAAGGCTCGGCTCTTCCAAATGCCCTTTGCCGAGCTCCGGAATCGCCACATCTTCCTGGAGCGCCGGGGGCTCTACGAGACCCCACACAAAGGACGGACCCAAATTAGTAACCCAAAACTGAAGGACATCCTGCAGCTCCCGGAGAAAGACTTCCTGGCCAGCCTGGCCTACTCTACCCCAGAGGAGTTTGAGGTCTTCAAGAAACTGCTGGCTCGAGAGGAAGAGGAGAAGGAGGAAGAGGAGGATGAGGATGCACTGTACACAGAGGAGGATGATGATGATGATGATTTGGACAGTGATGAAAGTAAAACAGCCCGGGAGTGAGGAGGTGAGGCTGCGAGGTGCCAGCCCTCCCCTGCTGCTGCGCTCACACTGGGGGCTTTGGGCTCACACCCCACACCAGCACAAGCTGGGATGGGTGCAGGGCCCCATGGGTGGGGTTCCAATAAATCCCATCTGTCAAATACAACAGCACTCATTCCTTGACCAATTACTTTAAAAAAAAAAACCAAGACAAAACAGTTTCCATAAAGTGTTTTTATTAAAAAAAAAAATCAAACAAAACCCCCTAATTTATTTCCAAGACTAGGTTAAAACCTTCCAGCTGCATTACATACTGAGCCAGCTGTGGGACAGGAGCTGTGCCTGCTCTGCTGGCTGGCAGTGGGACCAGGCTGCCTGGTGCTGTGGGGACAACGCCTGTGGCTACAGAACTGTCCCATGGCAGGGCCACCTCCCCCTCCACAGCCCATGTCAGTGCTGATCTCCTGGCTGACAGAGCAGGGGTGCAGACACTTTCAGACCACAGCTCCAAACTCTCCTGTTTGGGTTTCCCCTTGCCCTGCTCGCCCTGCTGGGGAGGGCTGGCTGCTTCTCCTGCCCTGGGAAGGCAGGGCTGCTGTGCTGCCAGGCAGCTGGAGCAGGACCACGCAGCCTTGGAGGGAAACAAGGCCTGTCTGTCCTGTGGGAGCAGAGCTGGAGGTGGTGCAGGAGGGGAGCAGCACACTGGCCAGCTGGTCTTGGCTTCACACTGTCCCTGCCCCCAGGCTGGGCACTGTTACACTGCTCCAGGAGGAAGAGGGTGGTGGCAGGAGCACTGAAACTCCTGGGCCTGTCCAGCTCTGAGAGCAGCTTCCAAGCTGCTGTTTGGGACATGTGGCTGAGCAACAGAGCCCTGCTTGGCAGGAGGGGAGGCCCTCCCCACCAGAACAATCCCACTCTGCTGGGGCCATGACACTCTATACCATAACTGTGATATATCTCTGGTATGTGTTAATTTATAATATACACCGTGTACGTTAATACACAAATCTATGTTTAACTAGTGTTGTCATACAAACTCACAAAAACTAGGAACGTTTCTAAGCTACACTTTTTCTTTCCTTGCCTGCCCTGCTGCAGTGCTGGCTGCTGGTCCTCTCCTCCACACAATCCTGCAGCACTGGTGCCACAGGGAAGTGCAGTGCAAGGGGATGGAGTGTGGGGCTGGCTTCCTCACCAAGCCTCTGCTGTGCCCTGCACTGGTGTGGAGGCAACTGCTGGCATGCCTCAGCTGACAGATTTCACCCTACAGATCACATTTTAAATTCTTTTTAAATTCTCTGTTGGTTTCTGAGCTGGAAATTTGGTTAAAAGCAGGGCTTGTGTACAAAGCAAAGAAAAAAGGCAGGCAGTAGAAGCTGCCTCAGTTTCCCCTGCTAGAGCAGAGGGAACAGGAATGCTCCTCTACTGCCCGTGCTCGCCTCACCACTCGGAGCTGCTCACCATTTCTAACTCATCTACAGAGCATGTTTCTGGGGGCCAGATTTTAGGTGATGGCTAAAGCTTTTTGGTCTGCATTAAACTGTTTTATTTGAGGGTTATAGGTAATTTATAACCTTGGATTACGAGAACAGGTTGGTGCAGATGCTGTTGGCAAAGGGCTGGGCTGGTCCCTGAGTGAAGCGGGGAGCCCGTGGCTTGTGCAGAGTGGCTGGGGGTGCTGAGCAGGGCTGGCCCCTCAAGGGGCACTGAGAGGGGGCCAGCAAAGGCAGTGCTGGGCCAGCAGGGGGAAAGGGAGCACTACTCAGTGTGCTGATCCAGCTGCGTGTCCCTAATGGGCCGGAGGAGAGGGAGAGGTTGACACCAGGCAGGAAGTTCAACCCTGCTGTGTTCAACCCCGTGAGCAGATCTGATCTTCCTGGTGTTCAAAAAGCCCTTAGATGTGGAAAGACGAAGCTTCTACTGCTTTAAACCCTGTGGAGGAGCAGGAGTAAAATGAGCTGATGTGCAGAGTCTGCCAGATGCCCTGCAGCTGGCCTCTGCCCACCCTGTGCACTATCTTGTGCTGAGAGAGGGGACCTGCTGCCTCCAGGACTCCAGCCTTTGCCTGGTGCTTTTTATGCAGGAGTTTCTTGCTCATATGGAGCTGCAGAGCCAGGGGGAAGCAGAGCATTCCCTCCTGCTTCTCCACCCCAGCCACAACCAGGAGCCCTCAGCCATAAGCCCTCACACCCCCTGGACATGGTGGCATGAGCAGGGTTGTGCCCTGGCCTGCACCCCTCTCCCTGACTCCCTGCAGGAGAGCTGCCCCTGCCTGCATCTGGGGAGGGCTGGAGCTGGCACTTACTTCTAGGGCTTCTTCAGTGTGTGACTGTTGCTTGGCTTTCTGCAAGAGAAGGGAGGACAGCACTGTCAGCTCCATGCCCCTTGGCCATTGCTCACAGACAAGCACACAGCACTGCCATCCATGCCATGGTTATATCTGTCCCCCTCAGCATCCACCCCCAGCCTGGGGTCCCCCTGCATGCTGGGGCACACCAGCCAGCCCCTTCCCCTGCCCAGCATCACAGCAAGGCTAGCACATCCAGTGTGGGCTGTACCTGCTGCTTGTCCTCTTGGCAGTGGTGCTCTCACAGCTCTCCTTGTAGCAGATATCCTGGTGTACCTTGTAGACTCTCCTGGACCTGCACACACAGTGGAGATGTGAGTGTAGAGAACAAAAGGGAGAGATGTGCTTTCATGGGAGCGAAGGGGAAGTCTGGCTATTTCCCCTATTTCCTTCCAGGTTGCAGTAGCCAACCTTGGCAGGAATGGGACCAGATTACCCCAATTTTTTCTGCTGTGCTGGAGGGCTGATCCCAGCCTCCATCACAGGGAGGTCTGGGCAGAGCAGAACCCCCCCTGCCCTGGCACTGCACCAGGGCTTCCCCAGCCCTCTGCTCACAGATGGAGAGGCAGCCAGGGGCTGGATGGGATCTGCTGCTGTCTGGGGGTCACACATACCAAATCCAACCTTGCTGCCACGTGGGTGGGTAACACCAGCATGGGGCTGTCACTTGAGCCCCACCCTGCCCTGATGCACAGCTGGGGTGGGCACAGGGGCACTCCAGGCTGCTCAGCCTGCACTGGGGAGGGGGCAACTGCCAGCTGGGGCTGGAGACGGCCTTGAGCTCGCTGTCCCTTCCCCAAAGCCGAGCTGCAGGGAGACATCCCCAGCTCAGAGCACAGGGGAAGGGGCAGCATCACCTGCAGGCAGTACTCACAGGTAGTGGCAGGTGCCTCCTTCCCACACGGGGAATGCCCTGGTTTCCGAGTACAGCCGCGTGCACGAGTGGGGCACCTTCTTGCAGGCTGCTTGGGGAATAGGAGAGGGGAGCTACCACTGAGCCCATCCCTGGCCCTGCCTGCCTGTGCCTTGGGGCAAGGGTCTGCTGAGGCCCCCCTGGCCTCAACACAGCTGACCCAGCAGCAGAAGCAGAGCCCCCAGCCTCACACTGCCTACACAACTCCCTGGGTAAGGCAGGGGCCTGGCAGAGAGCTCAGCCAGGGGCAGAGCCCAGCCCCTCTCTCAGCTGCCAGCATGACACGGATCTCCAGCAAAGCCTGGGCACTGTGGGAGCCCCTGGGCGCTGGCAGGGTGTGCTGGGTGACCCACATGCTAGGGGACATGCCTGTCAGGGACAGGCAGCAGCCTGGCCCTCGGGCACGGCGTGGCACTCACCCAGCTGGCAGAGCCTGCCCTTGAAGCCCGGGCGGCAGGCACAGTGGTAGGACTCCCCATCTCTGGTACAGGTGCCTCCATTCCTGCAGGGGTTCTGGGAGCAGTTCTGCCCCTCTCCTGCAAAACACGCTCCACCATCAGAGCCCGGGGCCACAGCTCAGCCCTGCCAAGGCCCTGGCATTGCCAGGGTGCTCCCAGGAAGAGCAGGTGGGCAGGGGTGCTCTCCAAGGAGGGCAGGCTGGTGCTGAGCAGGTTGCCTGTGGGGCCAGGGCTGGTTCCTGCTGCTGTGGGTCTCCCCCTGGCACTTACTCTTGCTCTTTGCCTCACGCAGCTGCAGTGCCAGACTGTCCCAGCTGGACACCTCTGTGTTCTCCAGCTTCACTGGAGCCTCTGGCTCTGGACAATGAGAGGATTAAATGTCACCATCCAGGCCAGAGCCAGACCCAAAGGCAGCCCCTCCCAGGGTGTCCAGCCTGCTTGCAGCTTTGGGGCACTGCTCAGGCCTGAGGCAGTGCTTCAGCCCTCCCCAGCTGACATCCCTAGAACTGGGGTGATACTCACTGCTCCTGGAAGGGGCTGGGACACAGAGTCCTGGGCAGAACCAGGATGTGCAGTGAGGCCAAGGGCTGCCCTCAGGTATGCCAGGCCCCTTCCCCACCCCATTTTAGGGTTTGCAGGTTCTCTAGAGTATCTTGAGTTGGTCCCCAGTCTTCTGGGGATGGAAAATGGGGCCTAGGTCTGACTAGTGAGGGGTTTCTCACCCAGGCACTCTCCTCAGGTGTGAGGCTGCTCTTGACAGTGGGGGCTGAGGCTGCTGGGCAGGCAGGGGCTGCACTGGAGGGCTATGGAGCCACTGCTCAGGCCCCTGCTGCTGGCAGGGAAGAAGGGCAGGCACAGTCAGCACTGCCTCCCATCACAAGGGTCCCTCTCTGGGCTCCCCCAGCCCATCACCCCTCTCCTCGGACAGGGGTCTAACAGGCAGAGCAGATGTTTGCCTGCCCAGGGCCAGGTGAGAGGGCTCCACCCTCCTCTACAGCCCCCCCAGCCCTCCAGCAGCCTGCCTGGCTGCCCCCTCAGCTTGCAGGGAGGAGCAGGAGATGGCACTGGCTGGCAGGAGCAGGACACAAAGGCACAAGAGCACTCACGTGTTTTCACAGTGATGGATCTTCCCAGCGCAGGGCCAAACCTGGCACTGATCCTCCCTCTGCCATCCACCAGCTCCGTGAACCTGGCACAGGAGAGCCATGAGGGTACAGGGCACTGCAGGCTCTGTGTGCTGGGGCTCATGGCAGCTGCATAAAGCATTCACTGGTGGCATCAGGCTCTGTGCAAGTCCCGTGGGGAACTGCTCCCAGGGTGAGGGGCCAGGCTGAGAACCCCAGTGGGAGGGCAGGAGGCTGCACCCCAGCAGGAGCATGGCTTGGCCCTGCACACACCTGGGCATGGAAGCTGGGAAAGGGACTGCCTCAGACTAGTGCTTGGGCGAGTGGAAGAGCCGAGGCAATGCCTACCTGGGGGCAGGCGAGGGCTCCTCAGCCGTGTCGTGATCTGCCAGCAGGCGGAGCTCCGGCAGGAAGGCTGGGGGCAGCCTGTTCCGCAGGACCCGGGGGTGCCCGGCTGGGCTCCACCGCCTCTCTGGAGCCCCATCCCTCTGCACTGCACACCAAAGGATGAGGCTTAATGGAGGCAGCGTGAGCCAGCGACCGACCTCCCAGCCAGTGCCATCACCCCCAGGCTGCCAGGTGGGGATGCAGGTGCCACAAACACTCTCCACACACCGGGGATGCAGGTGCCCATCACCAAGCTGGAGTTCTGTGTCTGCCTTTGCTAACCCTACAACCCCCACCTCCCATTCCAGTGGAGCTGTGTCCTGTCCCCATCACAAAAGAGTGATGAGGCAACAAGGGCTCCTCACTCTGTTGGCCAACTGCTTTCCACCCCCTACCCTTTCCCTGCCCTCCCACTGCCCCCCTCGGGCTGCAGCAGCCAGCAGAGCCCGGGAGCACTCACAGGTGCTGACGTGGAGGTGGATGGGCTCGCTGTGCAGCTGGCCCTGCTCCGTGTTCTGCACAGCTGTCAGGGACAGGTGGTAGCGCTGCCCCGGCAGCAGGTCCCGCACCGTGTAGGACACCAGCTTCCCGTTGGGCACGTAGCGGCTCTTGACGCTCTGGGCCGTGGTGACGTTGATGATGTACCCCTCCGTGGTGCCGGCAGGCGGCTGCTCCCACGCCATGGACACAGAGGTGGCGGTGACGTGGGAGGCAGTGAGGTTCTGTGGGGGGAGAGGCCCTGCAGCAGGCAGGGGATGGGGAGGGAAGTGGTCAGAGCTGGTGTCCCTGGATGGTCACATCACCTTACACCAGTGTGCCAGGGTCCAGCCTGCCTGGCACTGCCCAGGCCAGCCCCAAGCCTGCTCCAGCCAGGGGATGCTCAACACTCAGCCCAGCCTGCCTGGCACTGCCCAGGCCAGTCCCAAGCCTGCTCCAGCCAGGGGATGCTCAACACTCAGTCCTTGCCAAGGCAGACAGAGCCTCACTGCACCCTGGCAGACAGGTCAGCCCTTGCCTTCTGGCTGCCAGACAGCAGAGGATGAATTGTACCCATGCATGGGGCTGGGCTCATGCTGGTCTCAGAGACTGAACAACATTTGGCAGGGGAGCACATGCCAGAGTCTTTCCTGGCCTCCCCAGCCCTGCCTGCACACCTCCTGCTGGCTGTGCTGGCCAGACAGTCTGGCAGCTCCCACACCTCTCCCTCCCCACAGCTTTCCTGCCAAGCCAGGATGGCAAAGACAACTTTCACTCACTTGTCCACACATGAAAAGGGGCTGTGGCCAGGCTCTCTGAGGGGTGGTCTTCCACTCCCAGGCCGCTCAGCGTTGTGACATGGATGATATACCTCTCTCCTGGCTGCAGGTCCCTGTGCAGAAAAAGATGGGAAGGGGTGAGCAGGGCAAGCTGAGGGAGGCAGACCCTGGCACCCAGCAGCAGCACTCACAGGAAGGTGTACTTGGCCACGCTGCTGTTGAGCTCCACGGTGCGGGCTGCCAGGTCCCCCGTGTGGCGGATGGAGACCCTGACCCTACTGACAGTGGAGTGCTGCAGGCGGTGCAGAGCCCAGTGCACCGTGATGGCGCTGGCGGTCACATTGCTGATCTCAAAGCCTTCCACCGGGCGCGGCCCTGGCCGGAGCAAGCACAGAGCACTGCGGTCACCCTGGGTCACCCCTGCCTTCCCCGTGTGCCCTGAGGGCGTCCTGAGGGCACCTCTGCATGGCCTTCCCTGTGGAACAGCTCAGCGCCACCTCTCCACTGAACTCATGCTCTCCTCAGTCTCCAGGCAGCTGGGAGGGACATCTGTCTGTCCACCCACAGGGCCTTGGGCTACTCAAAGCAGCCCCGAGGCTGTCCCCTCTGCCCCAGCCCCCACCACAGCTCCAAAGGGGCTGCAGTGCCCAGGCCTGGCCCTAACAATACAATCATCAAGGCTGGAAGAGACCTAGGATCATCCAGTCCAACCATCCTCCCAGCACTGCCACTATAACCCCTAAACCACATCACCCAGCACCAGATCCAGATGCCTCCTGAACACCTCCAGGGATGGTGACTCTACCACCTCCCTGCATATCCTATTCCAATGTTTGACCACCCAAAGAGTGAAACTTTCTTTATTACTATCTAATGTGAATTTTCTGTCTTGGCTTTAGGCCATTTTTGTTAGTGTTTGTTCTCTCTCTGCAGGCATGACAGAAGAAACCAGCCTCCACCACACTACAGCCTCCTGTCAGGGAGTTTTGGAGAGTTATGAGGTCCCTCCGAGCCTCCTCTTCTCAAGGCTAAGCAAACCCAGCTCTCTCAGCTGTTCCTCATAAGGTGTGTTTCCCAGACCATTGACAAGCCTTGCTGCCCTCTCTGGCCATGCTCCAGTGCCTCAATGTCCTTTTAAAGAGAGGGGCCCAGAACTGCCTGCACTGCAGCCTCAACAATGCCAAGTGCAGAGGGATGATCATTCCCCTAGTAATGCTGGCCATGCTGCTCTTGATACAGGTCAAGATGCCATTGGCCTCCTCAGCCATTTGGGCCCACTGTTGGCTCATGTTCAGCCAGCAGACAGCCAGCACCCCCAAATCCCTTTCTGTTGAAGAGCTCTTCACTCCTTCCCCAGCCTGGAGCTGCAGGGGGCTGCTGTGACCCAAGTGCAGGACTCAACACTTGGCCTTATTGAACATCATGCTGTTGTCCTTGGCCCTTTGAGTGTGCCAAGGTCTCTCTGCAGGGCCTTCCTACCCTCAAGCAGATCAACACTCCCATCCATCTTGGTGTTGGCTACAAATTTACTGAGGGTACACAAAATCCCCTGGTCCAGACCATCAGCAAATACATTAAACAGGACCAGCCCCAAAATAAGCCCTGGGGAACCCCACTAGTGACTGCACTAGTCCATAGCACACTTCAGGTGGCCATCCTGACCTCAGCATCCAGCTATGGCTTGAGGCCCCATGAGATGCTGTGCCCAGCATTATGCTGCCATCTCCACCCCTGGGCTTCACTTAGTCTCAGCCTGCTGTGGGAGATGGGGCTTTACCACCACCATTCTCCTCTCCTCAGAGGCCATCTGCTTTCCTAATTCCCTCCATCCTGTTTGCATTTGATTTCCACACCTGCCTGCCCTAGGAATTGGGATCAAAGCTGCTCTGCCTGTCCATGCCCCAGAGGCATCACTGTGCTCCTTCCTCTGTGCATGGAGCAGAGGTCCCTGACAGCCCCTGCCCTTGCTGCCATGTTCACACACCAAGCCCAGCAGCATGGCAGGGTGACTGGTTCACAGGATTGCAGAAGCCCCACTGCCTGCCTTGCACAGGGGCTCCTCATGCTCTCCTGGGCACAGTGACAAGGAGCAGGACAGCCTGGCCCCAATGAACAGGGCTCAGGAGCAGTCCCCACTGCAAGCTCCCTGGACAGGGTGAGCCACGGGGCGTCAGACCTTTTACTCACAGCAAAGAAAACAGCAATTCTCTGTGTCAAGCACTTTCCAGATCCCCAGCTGGATTTTAGAATCTGCATCAGCAAACCTGCCAGGTTTGATACCATGCTGGAGCTGGTGGCAGGCTGGAGGTGGCAGCACAAACCCTGGCACCTGCAGAGGCTGCACATGCTCACAACCGTGACTGTCACAGACATCTTTTATGGAAAATCCTTTCCTTAGGATTTTTCCTCCTGAGAAGCTGGGAGGCCTCAGGAACA
>JAWWEX010000017.1:21323570-21344898 GCA_035583215.1 Arremon brunneinucha
ATCATTTGTCCTTGGTGCCCAGCTGGAGCAGGAATTGTTTTGTCTCCCTGCTCTGTGCACAGAGCTCACCATCCCATCATGTGAAACTCAGAAGTGCACACTAAAGCAGCACAGAATCTGAAAACAGAAAAGTTAAACCTGAGGTATAAGGTTTCCAAGAACTGGAAAACGCCGCTTGGGCTCCACCTGGTGAGGAAAGAGCGCGGAGCAGGGATTGGGGACAGGGACAGGGATTTGTGTCCCTTCCCATCCGCATCCAGGGCAGGAACAGCCCTAAGTCTGACCCGAACCCATCAGCAGCTCCACCTTCTCAGCTTCACGCTTTCTCTGCTCTGCTCTGCCCCGTACTGAAATTAAAAGTTGAAGCAGGAATATCTGTAATTCGGGAATAAACTGGAAAAAATCACCTCGGAGCTAAACTTGGCTGCCTGCCCCTTCTGCCAGGGTCAGATGGGATCCACACAGCCAGAAGCTGGAACTGAGAGTCACAGGAGGAATTTGGATGGATATAATTTATCAGCTTTGAAGTTCTTCTTAACAGGATTTTAAAAGACACACAGGATAGGTTGAAAGAATTAATCATTTATTTTACGCAGCATAAAATCTGATTTTTTTTTACATAGTGTTTATCTGAAAATGGCAAGACCTGAAAGTACAAAGTATCAATTTTTGGAAAATTGAGTAATGAGGCTTGACAGTAAGTGGGACAGAGATCCTAACATAACCTGAAGATTGAATTAGAAAGACTATACCCCTTTGTTCCAAAGTTTGATCCCATTTTCTTTTCAGTCAATGTTAAAAACATTGTCTAATAAAAACAAAACAAAACAACAGGTGAAGAAATGTCTCTGTAAGTTGACCTTAAAGGTGAAATCCTTTCCACTCTTCCTGAATAACATAACAGTCAGTGTTAAAAGCCTTAAAAGATCTCTGCATCTCCATATAAAATTTGCAATAAAAAAGGTGAACTGCCTGTTTTCAGGTAAGTCTTCAACACTGAACTTTGTGTTGTTTATGCACACACAGAGTATTGGCTACCAAAGCAATTTTCCCAGCACATATTGCAGTAATCCATGCCTTTGTGCTATCAAGGAATTGTTAGCTGTCTTTTCATTACCTCTAAACATTCTCCACTCTGGTTTTTATACCACAGAATTTTCCAAAGAACAACCATGCTGCAAATAAAGCCATTTAAACATTCAGCTCCATAATCCCTCTCTGAAAACACAGGAATAAACATGCCCTTTGCAGGTTTGACTTGTGAAAATGTGAAAATGTGAAAATTTCCCTCATCAGAGTGGGACAGGATGAGAGGATTGTTACAAACAATGTCCTTTATTCAAGTGTTTTGCCTAAATACACATTGCTGTAAAATCAGAGCAAACTCAGGTGCTCACCTGGAGCTTTTAGGAAAAAAAAATGTCATGGATGGAGCTCTCAAAGCTCCTTGTGGTTCTCCTCTCCACCTCTGTACATCCTGAGGATGGAGAAAAAAGTGAATATACAGGACCAGGGCATATTTCCAAGTGGGATGTGAAAGAAGTCCAGGGAACATAGTCAAATGCACAGAGGAGCTCTTGGCACACAGTAAAATCCAGGGACCATTGGCACAGGTAAAGTTCAGGCTCCAATTCTTCTCCTAATGGCACTGTGAGTATTTTCAACCTATAGTTAATTTTTAAAGCATTAAGAAACTACTTTAAAACAGGCCTGTGAATGGTAAACAAGAAAAATGTATCTTTTGTTAGAAAGCTAAAATTGGAAAATGGAGACCTTAATCTTTTAGCAACTTTTTTGGAGGGAGGGAATGAAAAGGGGTGAATGGCCTAGAAGACAAATCAGAAAAATCAGATTTAAAACCAGCAAATTAGTAGGACAGCAACTATGCTAAAATATGTTTAAGTGATTGTTATAAAATTAAAAAAAAAAAGGAAGAGAACACTTATTGAGGGCTACTTCTTTTTAAATTCTAAAACTTACCTTTTGTGTTTTACTTTTTGCCTAGCTCAAAAGAAATTCTGTGTGTGCCTTCATGGTCCAACATAAAAAATTCCCAGTATTTCAAAGACTACCTGACCACAAAGATCCAGGCAGATACAAACCATTCTTCTATTACCACTGCACAGTCATTGATATCAGCATGTTTTATGATTTCCTGTCCTGCTGTTTCCAGATGCCACTGCTGGGGGTGAGAAACAGCACTGAGTTACACAGAGAGGGGAATATTCAGCAGCTGGGCAATGATCCTGCCTAAAGATGGTTGTGTCCTGTGTTCACCTGGGAGAGGATAATTCCCAGGAGCACCAAAAGGCACCTTGGAGTGCTGGTTTCCAAAATATTCAGGCAGGTGGAGCCTTGCCAAAGTAAATGGGGGCTGTGGGATGTTGCACCTACAGCAGCTGCTGTCTCCCTGTGGCTTTTGTGGTTTGGATGCACCTCGCCCAGGGGTTTGGCTGAAGGCAAGTATTTCTGCTAGCATTCCCAAAGAGAGGGAATAATTCCCATAAACAGGATGCTGGATTGCTGCCAAGCCTGGATTAGCACCTAATTAAGCCTCAAAAGCCAGCAAATCTAACTGGCTCAGAAGATTGC
The DNA here is from genome assembly GCA_035583215.1 of Arremon brunneinucha. NCBI lineage: Eukaryota > Metazoa > Chordata > Aves > Passeriformes > Passerellidae > Arremon > Arremon brunneinucha. The sequence goes on from JAWWEX010000017.1 coordinate 21,326,163, forward strand.
TCCTATCCAGTTACCAAACTGTCTTCACTTCTCTCAACAGCAGCCAGAAATGAACAATTTATCAGTCAGAGAGTCAAGTTAGACAGGAATTAATGTCTTGGTAAAAAGTACAGCCTTTTCTGAAAATGATCAATCTGTTATGCTCTTGCAATTTTTAATAAAGCTAAAGGCATCTTACATATTTTTCTTTCTGTAATTCCTTTTAATTGCACCTCCATAGGTCACTGTAGCAGCACCTTTCATTACATCACTGATATTGCTATTTCTGTTTGTGTCTGAGATGAGGATATGACAGCCAACACCAGCCCAGTTGTTGGAAACCGTTATGGAAATCAAAAAAACTTCCAGCAGCACAATCATTTTTTAATATTGGAAAATTTAAGGATCTCTCTTTCTCTCCCTGGCAACGTGCAGTGCTATGCAACTCTCGCAAGCCTTTTAATATTTAAAAGGAAAAGCTTGGTAGACAAATGGCTCATCCTTCAGTAAGACAAAGGCAGCCAATACACAGCAAGGAACTGGATCAGGGTGATTTTTGCTGATGAATTTTACAGCTGTTGACAACAGGAGATACCGAAACCCCTTGATACATTGCATTTAGGATGACTCAACATGCACATCCTAAACACAATGCTTCACCTTAAAAACAGAACAATCCCCTCCACCTAACTGCTTTTACAGTCCCTGAACAAAAGCCTCATTAAAATGCTTCATCTGTTTCCCTTAGCATTTAAATTGCTCCAAAACACCCATGACAATATTTCTAAAAGGCAGCGGGATAGAATGAACCTATTCCCAGGGCTGGGTTCGGGTTTAACCACTGGAACTCCAACCACACCCCCTCCAATCCCTGGCGATGGTTTCAAATCACCTGCGAGGCTGCAGCCAGGGCAATGCAGCTTCCTGACACTTTCCTGGGACGTGGTGCTGCATTCCCATCAGGGGAGAGCTGGCTCAGCAAGAAATACTGATATTTCTTACAAGGGATGGTTTGGAGCATTCTGTCTTCCATAATAAAGGATATTTTTTTGTATCATCTTTATTCAATGCTCTGGGTTTTTTTCACTCCTCTTCCTTTATTTTTTTTATTTTTTTTTTCTTTTCTCCTTAAGGTGTGGTTTATTCTTACGCCTGAAGTTAACAGGAACATAATATATCTCACAACATATATATTTTTTGAAATATATCAGGGAAAGAGATCACTGTGAGTTACCAAGTGACTACACTTGGTTATAGTGTAGTCTATCACTATGTTTCATCTTCCACACAAAACTGCTCGAGAGCATTATTTTTCTTAATGTGTTGTAGGCTAAAAATGAACCCTCAAGGGTTTCCATTGCTCTCCTTGTTGCCAGAGCAACAAAGCAATGCTCACCTGAATTTCTGCCACTGTAACTATCAATTTACAAGCCCAGATGAAGTTTGTGCTGCTCGCAGGTGTCACTCACAGCATTTTTACTACAAGCCACGTTTTTAGTGTGAAGGAATGCCAGGAAAACTCAAGAATATATCAGTATTTCTACTTGGTTATTGCTCCTCTTAATTCAAGTGTTTCCCTTAAAATATCTTGACCAAGGACATTCAAAGGGAAAGGGTAATACTTAAATCTTTTATATGAAATCCAGAAAGTCACGATGCAGGGTATTTGGTGGGATTTTCAACAAAAATTTGTTCACCAACTCAGAAGAAATCTCTTTAAAAAGCCTACTCAGAACCTTTCCCAATAAATTCCTTCCTAAAATTCTTTGTGGTGAGGACATAGGAGGTTCTGAGGTGAAGGGAGCAATGATGAAACTTTTTAAGAGCATACAAGTTGTGTTCACTTTCTGAATTGAAAGAGGGTTTATTGTTTAACACTATCCATCCAAAATCCATATGGTGTTTCTGTTTGAAACAAGTGACAGAAGCATAACTTCTATTGCCATACTGTAGAAAAAGGAGGAATACAACTCTGGAGTTATTTGTTACGTGTAAAACCAAAGCCAGGAGGACGACGTGGAACTCTTAATTAAAACATATTAATCAAGAGATATGGAAAATAGAACACTGAGAAAACAGTTAAGCTCTATGGCTTATTTCATGTAATTCACAATTTTTCTCCTCTTACAGACTAAGAGGCAGAGGAAGAAGGAGACAAGCTCAAAATTCCTTCCTGTTTCCAACTTCAAATTCCACAAGAAATCGTTTTCAGACGTTGGATCACAGCATCAATTATTTTACTCCACTGAGCCAAGCAATCTGAAAGTGCAAGAATTGAAAAGAAAACCACAGGCACTTCCAGTTATGACATGAAAGACATAAGGTAGTTAAAAAAAAAAAAAAACCACAGTGTTTTATTTTCACACACATGACGTGCACCTCTGTAAATGAACCATTCCTGAAAAAAAAATTAAAAATCTTTCCTTATTCCATGCAGAGTCAGATGCAGAGGCAGTGTGAATCACAGAGCTATATGAAGGGATTTTGGGCAGAAAATTGTCTAGGCAAGGGATTGAGAAATTCAGAGCTAAGCTTTTTTTTTTATTTCCTCATTTCCCATACAGATATGCAAACTGCTCTGCTATCAAAATGAAAATGAATATTTTTTCCTTTTTTAAAATGTATAAAAAACCCCTCAGCCTTGCACTGTTTCTCTTTCCAATCCAAACACTTAGGCCAGTGTTACAGAGAAGCCTGAAACTAGAGAAAAGAAAAACTGTCCTATCTGCAAAGAAAACACCTCATTCTGACCTCAGCATGATAATCTGCACTTGCAGGATGGAAGCCTGGTCAAATACACCCTCCCCTGCTCTCTCCCACTACTGTTTCCAGTCCCACCACGTGTTTGTTTTCAGGCAGGACACACACACACACACTTTTCATTTGATTGATGCCAAACTGAACACCTCAAGCTGAAAAACAAGCCAGCATAAAGACTTTCACTTCGCAGCCTGTCCATGAAGACAGGTGCTTCTCCTTTGAATTTCTAGGTTGCTGAGCTCAGCCAAATTAAAACAAACCAGAAAGTTGCCGTTCTTATTTTGCTTTCTTTCTGTTACACTCTCTCTAGAAATACAGCAGAACACAGACCTTGCTGTCTTGTCTGTCCATACATATGCAGATCAGCCTTTTCTAAATATCAAACTCAGAAAAAAACAACAAAACCCCACACGAGAGGGGGAAACTGAAAGGTTTCTCTTTTTTTTTTTGGTGCACCAAAGTGGAAAGTCATGAAGTATTGAGTTTTATAAAATCCCAAAAAATTCAAAGCCAAGTAGTCCCATTTGGTTGTATGGAGCATCTTTTGTGCTTCAAGACCAGTTCTAATCCACACACTCACCAGTGGTAGCATCCTTGTAAATTAAGAGAGGTAGTCTTGTTTTACTCTAAGGCTGAACAAGTTTGTTTCCCAGTTTTCACCACCTTGGACTATATTTTGTTACAGCTCTCAGGGAGGGCGACCCTCTCAAGTGGCAGCAGTGATCTTGAGGGAAAGAAACCACAAACCAACATTTCTTCTTTATCTCCCTTGCTTTTTCTCTGCTGCTTAAGTCTGACTTTTCTCCCTCCCCCAAACCATAAGCACAGTTTCAAAATAAACTGATGTAAACAGAAAGCAGTATTCATTTAATGCAATTAATAAGAAAGATTATTAATTTTTTTCTCTTTTTCTACAGTCAGGGCTCGATTAGTTAGAAAATACTGACAGCTCCTTTTTTTTTTTGTGAAAGAGAGATGGACAATTTTGTTCAGACAGTGGAAGAACATCATGGTGTGGCTTTTTATCTTTTTTTTTTAATTTTTTCCTTTTTTTTTTTTAAAGAAGGTACTGTAGAGAGCATAAAGGCTCCTTGTACTGCAGTAGCAAATCCAGTACCGTAGCACTTCAGAGGTGGTTAACAGTGCTTTGGTTCAGAACCGGTGTTAGAAAATAAAGCTATAAAAGTCACGATGCAGGGGATTTGGTGGGAATCTCAACAGCGTTTTCTAGGAACGTAGGAGGGACTGAGGAGGCATTGGCTTCTTCCCCTTGGCAGAGCTCTTTGACCTTGGTCCCGTTTTTGAGTCTGTTTTTGGGATCCAGCCCCTCACTTCCAGCGGTGGCGCACGAGGGAGGACTCGTCGTTGACCACGTCGTTGTCGGTGTAGCGGTGCTGGCAGCGGGGTGGGATGAGCAGCAGCACGATCAGCACCAGCAGGATGACCCCACACAGGCTCATCAGGGCGTAGGACGCGATCCAGAGCACGGGCTCGTGGAAGGAAACGCTGGCGACGCAGTTGCTGGCCACGTCTGCCGTGGTGAAAGGGCCCTCGATCTCGGAGACGGGCGCGCCGTCAACTTCTGGGGAGCCACAGAAAGGAAAGGATCAGGCAGACATCATTAAAAAGTACTTGTACTTCCCTCTGTCATCACAAATCTCAACACACTAGAGTTTTACTGTTGCAGACATCTTTTATGGAAAAATCCTTTCCTTAGGATTTTTGCTTCTGAGAAGCTGAGAGACCTCAGGAACAAAATGTAAACAATGGTTCTCTGCTGCTGTGGGATGCAACAGGTGCATCTGTGATTGGTCTCATGTGATTGTTTCTAATTAATGGCCAATCACAGTCAGCTGTGTGACAGAGTCCAAGCCACAAACCTTTGTTATTCATTCCTTCTTATTCTATTCTTAGCCAGCCTTCTGATGAAATCCTTTCTTCTATTCTTTAGTATAATTTTAATGTAATATATTATCATAAAATAATAAATCAAGCCTTCTGAACCATGGAGTCAGATCCTCATCTCTTCCCTCATCCTCGGACCCCTGTGAACACGGCCACACGTGATCCCCCTGGGGACGCTACTCACTAGTGCGCGTGGTGAGCATGACGGGCCTGCTGATATCATTCTTGTTGTTCACGTTGCGTTTGACTGAAAAGACAGAAATATTGTAGGCTCTGCCGGAGGTTAGTGCCCGCAATTGGTGGGCAGAACGACTTCGGTCCACAAAATCTGTCCTGCGGTAAGAGCCGTCGAGGGATACGTACGTCACGGCGTAGCCGTCAATGAGTTGCCTGGCAGCTGCGTCCTCAGGTGGGTGCCAAGAAATCAACACACCAGTGTCCTCCACCCTTTCCACCTTTAATGAGGTTGGTGGCAGCAATTCTTCAGGGTGAGTGCAAAAGCAAAGGGGAGAGGTAATGCCATGAATCTTTAGAGAACAGACCCTGTCAGCAAGCGGCAGAACAGCGGCGATAAGAGGACGAGGTCCTCGCTCGTCTCACTTGGCACACCTGGCAGGGGTGCTCTGGGTGTAAGCCAGCCCTGGCTCAGTGGGCACAGGAGGAGCCAGGGTGCCAGGAGCATTCCCTGGTATCACTGGTGGCCAAGCACTTGTGGCCACTGTGGGATGGGGCGAGGGGTTTGGGGGAGGCCAGTGCCAAGAGGCTTCTCTTGGATGCCTCTGCCTCCCCTCCTGAGGGCATCCAAGGGATTGCCATTGCTGCAGGGGAAATCTGTCCCCCGTGTCCTGGTGCCAAGCTCGGCACCTGTGGCAGCAACTCAGCATGCCAGCACCCACCCATGGCGCTGGTGGGGCACGGGCTGCCCCCCAGGGCGAGCCCCCAGCCCTGCCCAACTCAAGGAGTGCTGCTGGTCCCGGATGGTGCTGAGCCCCTCGTGGGTGGGTGGTGGGCACTGCCAGGCTGGCGTCAAGCCCCACATCATGTCCTGGTGCTGCTGCTGAGGGCCTTTACCTTTTTCGCAGTTCTTGCCTGTGTAGCTGACTTTGCAGGTGCAGCTGTGGGTGCCATTGCTGGGCAGGCAGTAGCCTCTGCTCCCACAGGGGCTGGAGAAGCACGGGTCACTGGCTGTGGGAGAGGTGCCAGGTTTGGCAGTGTCAGCAGTGCCCCTGACCCCGGGGCCACCCTGTGCTGCCCTGCCTGCCTCACCTGTCTCACAGTGGTAGCCGAAGAAACCCTCTGGGCACACACAGAGGTAGGAGCCCCCGTAGCTCTCACAATCCCCTCCATTTTGGCAAGGGTCTGACTCACAGGCATCCACTTCTGGAGGGGGAAGAAGGTCAACAGTGAGCATCCCAGCCTCCATGAACGAGCAACAGTGACAGACCCCCGAGGGGGCAGCAGGGCAGATGCATAGCTCAGAGTTTGGCATAGCTGGGCAGGACACTGAAACCTGCATTGAGCACCACGGCGCCCACATCCCAAGGAAGGGATGAACACCTTGGAAAGGGAGTCCATCACTGGTGGACACTTCATTCCTGGTTCCTTCCCCCTCAGAGCATTTTCAGCTCTGCCCCCAAAACTACAGGCAAAGAGGTGCAACAATGAGCAACCAGGTGATGGCTTGGGGTCAAGGTGTCCAAGACAGCGACCAGCCACCCAGCATGGTGCCAGCCCTGGCAGTGTCCTGGTGCCACAGCCCAGCCTCCCACTGGCCCCAAGGAAGGGAGAGCCCCTACCTGTCTCACACTGGGTGCCCAGGAAGCCCTCAGGACAGGAGCAAGCAAAGGACCCGGGGAGGTCTTGGCAGGTCCCGCTGTTCTTGCAAGGCTCTGACTGGCACTCGTCAACATCTGGGGTGCAGAGGGAAGAAAGGCACCAGCTCAGCACAGAGATGGCTGGTGCTAGGGACAGGGGCTTGGAGAGCAGCACTCCTCCCACAGGGCATGGACCTTTCCCATGTCATTTGCTTCCCCAAGCCCAGTGGCCAGGAACATCCCTGCTCCTGGATGCCCACTGCCTCAGGCCTGCCATGAAGAATATGGCATGGAGACATTCCTTCAGGGACACCTGGGGACAACTGGCAGTGTGGGGCTGTGCCAAGAGATCCATCCCATAGGGTACCTGTGTCATGTCCCCTCATCTAGCTTCCAACTGCCCACCTTCTCCTACCACTGTCCTCTGCCAGATCCCAGGGAGCTGGGCTGCAGCCACCTGCCAGAATCCCACCACCTCCCACACTGCCCATTATCCCCAAACAGGAGCAGCATCTCCTGGTGGAAAACCCTACAGTTGGCCGGGAGCCCTGGGAAAGAAGCCCTTGCCTCAGGCTGATCCAAGCACACACAGCTCCTGGTAACCTAGCTCCTTTGCAACCCATGGGGCTTTCCCAAGGGTGGAGGGTGAGGAAGGGATTGTGACAGTCCTGGAGCATGCCTGGCATGGTCTCTTACCCAGCTCGCAGTGGTGGCCTGTGTAACCTGGCTCACACAAGCACAGGAAGGCAGAGACACGATCCTTGCACTGGCCACCATTCAGGCACGGCTGCGACTGGCACTCATCGATCTCTAAAGAAATTTGAGCAAGGGAGATGCATGAGCACAGGACAGGGATCCCAGGGGGAGGGCAGCAGACAACTGGAGTACAGATCATGGGGTCACCAACCCATGGGTGTGACCTCAGGCCACTGGGATGGTGTCCCAGGCTTGCCCACTCCCCAGCTCTCCTCACCATCACACTCAGGGGGGTCGCTCCAGACGCCTGGCGCACGGCACACACGGGGGTGGTTGTGCTGGCTGAGGATGTAGCCCAGCTCACACTGGTACTCAGCCAGTGAGCCCACCTTGGTGGAGTTAAAAGAAGCCTGGGCATGCTTCACCTCACTGGGGATGCCACAGTCAACCTCTGTGGAGAGACAGGGGATGAATGAAGCTCACAGAGGCACCCCATGTTCCCAGCCAGCAGGGGAAGTGCGAGGCCCTTACCAAACTGGCAGTGCTTCCCTTCATAGCCCAGGGAGCAGGTGCAAGCATAGCCCCCGCCGAGCTCCTCGCAGGTAGCCCCATTCTCACAGGGGCTAGGAAAGCAAGGGGAGGGCACTGAAAGAAGAGCAGAGCAAGGAATGAAACCAGAGCCAGCCCCCTTCCCCTTCCAGCAGGGCACAAGGAAGGGGGCTCCAAGCAAGCAGAGAGCTCCTGACGGTCACACCCACCATCCCCCCAGGCAGTGGCACACCCTCCCCAAACCTACCAATCTCGCAGTGCCGGCCGGTGTAGCCCGGGGGACAGTCACACTTGTACTTGCCGATGTAGTGGAAACACGTGCCTCCGTTCTGGCAGGGCCCCGAGGCACAGGGGTCCGGCTTACCTGGGGGCACAAGGCGGGCGTGAGCGCGGTGGGCGGGGCAGCTGCCACCCCTCCTCCCACGGGGGCCGGGGGGCTGTACCGATCTCGCAGTGCTTGCCGGTGAAGCGGTAGGGGCAGGAGCAGTGGTACTCGCCGTCCGCCTCCCTGCAGGTGCCCCCGTTGCGGCAGGGCCCCGTGCTGCAGAGCCGAGGCTTGGCTGCAGAGAGAGCCCAGAGCGGGGTCACCCAGAGCTGCTGCCCCACACCAGCAGCCACCAGCCCTTGCTGCAGGAAGCCTGACTGCATCCTGGGTCCTGCCACACCACAAAAACTGCACCCATGCTGGGGCCTTGGAGGCCAGAAGGCACATGATGCTGGGAGACAGCTGGCTGCTCCCGAGGGCAGAAGTTGTGTATGTAAATAAAAACATCAACACTGATGGTGTTGTAGAGGAAACAACTGATCTGCTGTTGCAGCTGTTGGGTGACAACATTCATTCAATCCCTCCCTCTACCCTGCAGGATGGGATAGGAAAACCTGCACCAACTTCCAGCTCTGCAAGCCACTGTTCATCTCCCAAGAAGGTCCAACCAAGCCCTTCTCCCAACCTGTGCCAGGCGCTGGTGCCACAGGGGGCACTGTGGAGGTACCTTTCTCGCAGTGCATGCCCAGGAAGCCTTGAGGACACTCGCAGCTGTAGGAGTCATCGTGAACCTTGCAGGAGCCCCCATTCAGGCAGGGCTCTGAGTCGCAGGGGGATGGCATCGCTGCAGAGCCAAACACAGGGATCACTGAGGACATGTGGCCAGGGGTGCAAGGGCAGCTCCCCCCAGGGCTGTTCCCACATCCCCGTGGAGTCTTACTGTGGTTGGTGCCATAGTTGGTGTGGCAGACACAGAGGTAGCTCCCGCCATACTCCATGCAGTAGCCACCGTCCGGGCACTGCGTGTTCATGTTGCATGGTGTCGTGGTGACTTCTGCAAACACATGGCAGTGCCAGCCTCTTTCAGTCAGTGGCAGGAGGACACCCACATGGAAACAGGAGTCTCCTGACTTTGCAGGGTCCAATGAGGCAGGACAGATCCTCTGGCACAGACAGTGCAAATGGCAATGTCCAGCCTGGATGCTCAGTGAGCTTCAGCAAGGGAGTGCACAAAGGCCACGACTTCCTCCCCACCCACGGGAGCTGAGCTGAGGCAGAGGCTGGGAGAGGCACAGCTCCAAGGGAAGGACCGGATGGAGGTGGAAGCACTGTCATCTCACCAGGTGACAATATTTCCAGGCTCAGATTCAGTGTGTGTCCCTGGCACTGTGCTAGGCCCAGGCATGGGCAGCGGCTCCTTGCTGACCCACAGGCTGCCTGACTCAAGCATCCCGGAGGGAATGAACACAGCAGGCAAGAAGTTTTCACCTACCAAATTCACAGAGGAGACCAAAAAACCCAGGAAGGCACTGGCAGACGGTGACATTCCCCTCCAGGCAACTGCCCCCATTACGACACTCACAGCCCTCAGAGAGCTCTGCAAGACAGGAAACAGGAGCTTCCTGGGACCTCTCCTGCTTGTGGGCTAGGACAGATGCCACTCACAGGGGAAGCTCAGGTGGGCAGCAGCCCTGAGGCCCTCAGACACACAAGCACAGCCTCCTCCAGGAGGACAGACCTGCTCAATCCCAGAGCCCTGAACAGGCTCTCTGGGGCTGCTCCTTCTCCCTCTCATGAGCACAAAGGCTCCCCTTGACATGCTAGCAAGTCCTCTGGGCTGTACTCACGGTCTCGGCAGTCCTGTCCAGTGTAGCCCTCCTGGCACTCACAGACATAGCCCCTCTCAGTCTCCAGGCAGCTGCCTGCGTTCTGGCACGGCTGGGAGAGGCAGGCACCGGGCACACGGGGCCCACCTGTGGGGAATGGGGAGCCTGAGCTGGACAGCTCCAGTTTGGGGCTGGAATATCCTCTGTCCTGGGCATCCTGCTGGAGGCTCCAGGACAGTCAAGCAGCCCTGCAGGGAGGTGTTCCCTCCTGGCAGCACCACAGCCACTCTGCACATGCCACCCACCAGTGCCTATGGCTGACACAGCCATGTGCCCATTCCTGCCCAGTGCCCCTGACTGCAGTGCCCATGCCAGGCTGGTTGAGGCACAGCCTCACGCACCGTACTGGCAGTTGTTGCCGTAATAACCCGGGGAGCAGGTGCAGATGTAGCGGCCAGGGCGGATGTAGTTGCACGTCTGCCGGTTCTGGCAACTCCGGTCCTCGCAGGAAGATGAATCTGATAAGGGGAAAGCAATGCAGTGAGCAGGAGGAGAGCCTGGGCTTGGGAGAGGGCCACGATGGCCAGCAGAACATGGGGGACACAGTCCCTGCCGTGGGACATGCTGGGGCACAGCACCTGTCTCGCAGCGCTGTCCCACAAAGGGCTCCAGGCACACACAGGTGTAGTTATCGACCAGGTCCATGCAGTGCCCGCCGTTCAGGCACGGGCTGGACTCACACTCGTTCACCTCTGCAAGGGGAGGCCAGGAAAGATCACCAGGTCATGTGTGGGCACAGCTAGCTCACCTGGTGCCTCCTTCCCAGCCTGGATGATGCTCAGGAGGGTGAAGGTGATGGACAGAAAAAAAATAGGTGCCATTGGCAATTCCAAGCCTCCCCCTCCCAAAACTATATCCAGGAATGAAGCTGACTGGGAAGGAAGCTTGCCAAGGTATGAAACATCATCATCTCCATCCCATTCCTGTTTCTGTCACCCACCTGTCTGGCAGTCTTCCCCTGTGTACCCTGATTGGCACAAGCATGCTGCTGTCCTGTTCACCACCTGGCAACTCCCACCGTTCTGGCACACCCTGTTCTCACATGGTGATTCTGCTGCAGAAGAACATCAGAAAAAGAGAGGCAGGGGTGTCAGCCTAGGCGCAGGACCAGCACATGGCAGCCTCTACACATGGTGATACCAGGCCTAGGCAGAGTATGGACTGGAGCCACCCATGCACCTTCGGTCAGGAGATAGTGGCCATGTCCCCAGTCCTAACTGTCCCCAAAACCTGTCCTCAGGCAGCTCAGCTCTTTCATCCCACCACACCTCCTGGAAGTCAGTGTGCTCTGCTGGGCATTTCTCCCTCCCTTCCTTCCTCCCCCACAAGTCAACTCCCTTCTCGCCTTTTCCACTGGCGCGGCCGCTCGCTGGGAGCCAAAAGCTTTGGCGGCACTTCCACTGGCAGGCAGAGGCCAGCACTGGGGGAAACCTGTAACCACAGCCCCTGCCAGGGACTGGGAGGGTCTCCCCTGGCTTTGAACAGCTTGGGACCAGAGCATCACCTGCAAAAGCAGGGCCTGCAAGGCTTGTTTGAGCACTGGCTGCCAGCTTTTCTGGCTAAGGGAGTGGTGGTGGAAGAGTGCTGGCAGCAGTGCTGAGCACAGCCCTCAGAAGAGTCAGCAGAAGGAAAGGCTCATGGCCAGAGAAACGTTTCTTTTGCCTGAAGCAAGCTGAAATCCAAATTGGCTGACACAAACTGCTAGAGCCCAGCAGCTACTGCAGGAGCCCTGGTCTGAAGAGCCCTCCCGAGGGCAGAAGTGCCTCCAAGCCTGGGGTCTCTGCTTTTCAAGTGCCACGCTGCTCACCAGTCTCACAGCTGTTGCCTCTGAAGCCTGGTGGGCACCTGCAGGTGAACCTGCCAGCACCGTTGAGGCAGGTGGCTCCGTTCTGACATGGCTGGGAGAGGCACTCATCCACATCTGAAACACAGCCCCGGGTGGGGACAGGAGCTCAGGGCGGGGACAGACAGACTGCCAGCACGCAGCAGTGACACTGAGAGCTAGACCTGCTCCCTGCAGCAAAGTGCTCACCAACATGGCACCTCTTCCCAGTAAAACCGGCCAGGCAGGAGCAGGTGTAGGAGGGGTTCCCCGTGATGCAGTCCTCGATACACTTCCCCCCGTTCAGGCAGGGCCGCAGTGTCAGGCACACAGAGGCTGTGGGAACAGGCAGTGATACCCTGTCACCCCACCCTGGCAGGGCTCACCTGCCACCTTCCAGCCACACCAGGGCCAGGGTCTCTCCCTGCACCCGCCCGGCTCCCTGGGGTGCTCGGGGAGCCCGTGGGGCTGCCTGCCTGATGGTGGGGCAGGGGCTGCTCCTTGTGGGCTCCCCTGGGACAGGGGGCAGTTTCACTCCTCCTGTGCAAGGGGGAGAGGCTGCACAGGACTGCAGCCTGGATGAGGGGAGGTCTGCTCCACTGGCTGAGGGGACATGAACATGCCCTCACTTATCATTCAGGGCAGAGGGAAAGGGGATGGGGAGAGCCCACGTACAGAAAATCCACCGACAACGCAAGACACACAGATCACAAGTGGGAAACACGGCCAGGGGGAAGTGGGGATGAGGAACTGGAGACCAACAGCTCTGTGGGGGACATGCCAGCCCCCCAGATTGGGGAGCATGGACCAGGCCCTGGCAACCTAACCCCACATGGCAGCTGGCATTCAGCAGCCTTCCATTTGGCTCAGCCCAGCGTACCAGGACTGATGGACATATGCATCCCCCAAGGGTGCTGGTCCCTCATGCCCTGACTGGCAGTGGGCTGGCAGGGGCCCAGCTGTGCACATCACCTCCTCCCCAGCCTCCCTCATCACTCCCCGCAGGCCTCTTTAAACTAAGAACTCTTCCTCCCCTTTCCATTTGCTCTCCCAGCCGTTCCCAGCTCCAGGGCAACCACAGGGGCCATGCCCAACCACAGCTGGTGCTGAAGACAGTCCCCACATAGCTGCCTCCCCTCCCTCCCCAAAGCCCTTCCAGACATCTCTTCCACCCCGCGGAGGTGGGGGTTGAGGCAGGGAAAGATGGGGCTGGAGAACAGTGTGGGGTTGGGTTGGGAGTTAAGTAAACCTAACTGCTGTCCTCTTACTTGTATTGCTGCAGCCCCCCACTTGCACCTGGGCATCATCGATTCTGAACACCCAGCGCCCGGGGATACCCACATTTGTCGTCATCTCCACGTCAGCGATGTCATCGGTGCGGGATCCGGGGATGTTGAAGTAGCGCTTTCCATCACCGGCGTTAAAACCTGCCTGGAAGGACAGAGGCACAGAGCAAAGAGACATCACTAATGCATGGAAAAGGCAGCTGGAGCAACAGGACTCATCTCTCCTGTCACATGGCACCACTGGTGGCACAACTCAGACCAACTTTCCCTTTCCACAGGCCAGCGCTCAGTCCTGTTCACATAACAGGACAACAGGGTGAAGTGAACACTTGGCCTGCTCAGTCCCCTCCTGGGAATCCAAATCCCATTTGCTTCCTCTCCACCTGCAGCATCCTGCCTGCTGCAGGCTGGCAAGCAGGGAGCCAAGCACGGATCAACTGTCGGTAAATTCACACATCCGAGCGGGCACTGGGGTTTTTGCGGGTGTGGGTGTTGGCTTTTTTTCCCTTTAACACAACAACACACACAGGGATGAAATAAAACTACAAGCAAAAGCTGTGCTAGCCGTGGCAGCTGCTCTTAAAGGCTGAGGTTAGGAAGGAAAAGGGACTGTGAAGCAGCAGCCAAGGCAAAGATCTGTGGTTTTGGGATAACAAAGCCCCCTGTATGGTCTCAGCTTTGGGAGCCAGAGCACACACAGATATCTAAGAACTCTGAAGAAGAAGAAAAAAAAACAAGCAGGGGGAGATTTTCCACCTCCAAGAAACCCAAACAGGAGCCACGAGCTCTCAAGGTGGATGTGCTACCCAGGCACCCCAGGGGCTACATTTGCCACTTACCTGTGCTGCGATGCCACCGAGCCCAGCAAAGTCCCCCCCACTGCTGGCGTGCATACCCGTGGTCCAAGTGATGGACTCATAGTTAAAGATGGTGAAGGAAAGCTTGCCATCCGTGATGAGCACAATCTGGAAAGTGTTTACCTGCAGCAGGGAGGGGAGGAAAGCAGTGAGGGACGATGAACCAGTCCTAAAATAAAGTGACAGAAACTGCATTCAGCAAAGGGATGTTTCCTTCAACCCCTCTACGAGCAAGGGCATTAGAGTTTAATTATTTTTAATCTTAACTTGCTGTGATCCTGAGCTAGAACAGCTCACTTCTCATTCCAGAGGAACACAAAAAAATGGGGGAAAATATGGATATTGAACATCTGGAAGGCAGAAGGTGCCTCACTTTTGCCCAAGAAGGCTGATGATGTAAAGCCTCCACATGGCACAACAAGAGGAGTGTTTGGTATTGCTAGCCCACTATTGCTCTGTCACAGCAAGGTATGGTAATGGAGCCATCATGGTCAGCATGGCCAACATCATGGCCAGCTTCATGCCAAGTGGAAGGTCTGGCACCACACTGAAGGCACACAGGTGGGGTGGCTGCCTTGCCTCAGCTACTCACTGGTGAAAATGAGTTGCCCCCGAAGAAGGTGACTCGGTACCAGGTTGCAATGAAGACCCACTGTGCAGAAAACTCTGGGAACTCAGGGAAATACTGGGCAATGTCCCTGCTGGCTCTGTCCAAGATGGGCTGCTCGGTGCTCTCTCGGTAATATATTTCACCTGCCCGCCGATTATCCACATCTGCCCAGAAAGCAGCAACCACACGCCGGTCCTTGGAGATGGGGAAGGCCACTGGTGTGAACTGGGACACCTCCTTCAGGAACGAGATGATCCCGTTGTTGTTTACCTGCAGAGAGCAAGGGAAAGAAACGGGTGGCCACAGTTGACTCCGGCTGCCAGCAGGAATCCATGTTTTAGAGGTGCTTTCCATTTCATCTTTCTCCCACCCTCCCCTTTCCACAAATATTGGAGCGCTTCCCCTTCCTGTCCTTAGAAGCAGAGACGTGCCTGAGCACCCACAACAGCCCCATCCCCCGGCCCAGCCTCCTGCTCGCTGGAGCGCGGCTGCGGCCACTGCCCGAACAAACCCAGCCCTGTTCTCCGCGCCAGGGGAGGGGAACAGCTGCACAAACTGCAGGAGCCTGTGCATAAAACAAACAGTGCCCGGTGCGCGGGGCCAGCTCACGGCACCGCTCTTGGCAGGGGAGAGGCTCACAGGCAGCCCAGGGGGCTGGACCCTGCTGCAGGGGGGCTGCGGGCACTGGCCCAGCGTGGGAGGAGCCCTGCTCCATCCTGCCACCCACCCACCGGCACGCACAGCACTCCGGGTGAGCCAACGGGCTCTTGGTCACCTGGGGACC
This sequence comes from Arremon brunneinucha, assembly GCA_035583215.1. Taxonomy (NCBI): domain Eukaryota; kingdom Metazoa; phylum Chordata; class Aves; order Passeriformes; family Passerellidae; genus Arremon; species Arremon brunneinucha. The sequence goes on from JAWWEX010000017.1 coordinate 21,341,376, forward strand.
AAGTGCCACCACCCCGTGCAAAGCTGCTCTCATTAAAGTGGGGGATGGCAGACCCCCACGGTGAGATACTTCAAGCTGTTCCTCAGCACTAACTAATTGGGGCAATTAGGGTTCTGGGATGCCTGGCCCATGGATGCATAGCAGAGGCAGCCTGAGCTCAGGGAAGGAAACTGGAACTAGAGGATGTTGCTGCCTGGAGTGCTACCGCCCAACTTGGGGATGCAGTGGGAATGAGGAATGTGAAGAAACCCCCTGCCTGCCTGAACAGGGATCACAGGGAAATGCTCTCACCCTGAGCTCCCAAATTCCCTGGAGGTGACCCTGCCAGCACTGTGCCACAGTGCCATGGCTGGCAGTCCAGTCAGCTCCAAGCCACTCTGTTCCCCAGCCCACAGCGACCGTGGGACAGGCAGGAACACAGAGACTCCAGCCAAGCTCTCCAGGCAGGATGGAAAAGGGGGCCTGGTACAGGCAAGAGGCTCTCAACTGGAGAGAGCAGCTCTGGCACGCAGGCAGGCAGCGGTGTCACACTCGTGTGCCAAAAAGGAGCTGGGAGCCAGCATCCCCAGGAGCCATGTGGAAGCCAGAATGCTTTCACCCCAGCTGCCAGCACACCCAGGCACGGGGGGGCTGAGCTGTGATGGCCTTGCACAGTCCCTGGGGGAGCTCCCCAGTCCCTGAGGAGGGTTCACAGCCCCTCCATTTGAGCACAGGGCAGTCCTTACTGTGACTAAGGGAAAGAGGATTCTGTTTTCCCAAAGCCTCTGTAACCCCACTGTGTCCGCAGAGGAACATTCTTCCCTTGATTAAAGCAAGATGGGAGAGAACCAGAGCCAAGAAGGGCTTTTTTTGTTGTTGCTGGTTTTTGTGAAGGAGGAGGGGGTGGTTGGAGGCAGCCCTTGAGAACAGAGGTTTCCAGGTGAACTCAGCCCTGTGCCAGTCCCCCTGGACAGCAGCTCCCTGGGGAGGAGGGCTCCTGCCACATGGACTTCTGTGTTGGGGGCAGGCAAGCTGGCCCTGCAGAGCCAGAGTGGGGTTTTAGCTCAGGAAAAGGGATGCACTGTCCTTTGATCCCTGCAGCCCCTCCAAGACCTAGAGCTACACTGTGGATCCTCTGTGGAACAACCATCATGTCACCTGGCTACTCCCAGCCCCTTCTATCCTCCCACAGTGGCTCAAGCCCCAAGCCTGGATCCTTCCCACCCGATGGCAGAGCTGGTGCTTTGATCAGGGGAAAAACACAACCAGGTAGGACCAAGGACCCCCTGTGCTGAGCCAAGGCAGTGGAATGGTACATGAGCCCAGCTCTGGGATGGCATCAAGGCAATGCTCAGCCCGCTCCTCTGCCACCTGGGTCTGAGTCATCACTAAGCCCAGAGCAAACTGGGGAGATGGGATCAGGAACACTGAAGGATTCTCTGTGCCAGGTAGAAACAGGCATGGGGAGCCCAAATCTCACTTCTGGATGCAAGACAGCACCACCCAAAAGACTCCACGGACAGCCAGGCACTTGGGCTTGCCCCTCTGGCCACAGGGGACACGATGGGCCAGGCATGATACGAGTTCTTTGGCCACAGACCCCTCCTGGTGGCCTAGAGGGTGCAAGGGAGTGTGTCACCAACAGTCCCAGTGGGCGCAGGGAAAGGCAAGGGAATCAGATGTGCCGAGTGGGCAGCCCAAAGTGCAGCTGTCTTTATTCTAATCACACCCAGAGCCCCACCAACACCCCTTTGCCAGGGGCCACCACGCCAGGGCTGCAGCACCCCAACTCTGGGCTCTTGCCCACCAGATGTGCCCAGCTCCCTGCTGCCGGGATCCCCCAGCATGTCACCAAGCCAGTGCCACACGGTGTGGGTGCACAGGGAATTCAGGCTCCAGCCAGGGCTCCCCACCGTGGGGGAGCATTCCCAAGGCACTGGGGCCAGGATCCTGCCTGGGGACCCCCACACTGACCCAGGGGTGCTGCGTGCTCCCCAAACCCACCGCACCATCCCGGCACACCGCCGCTCCTCTGAGGCTCCCAGTGAAACAGGGACCACCTGATGGCCCCCGAGGAAACCCGGATTCATCCAAGCACGACAGGAAAGAGGGAAGAAGAGGAAGGGAAGAAGAAGAATGAAACAGAAAAGAGGGAATTTGAGGGAGGGAAAAAGAAGGAATAGAAGGAAATAAGTGGGAATTACTCACATAGAGGCCGGTGTGCCCCGCACCGAAGAAGGGGAAGGGGATGGAGAGGGGCCGGAGCTCGGAGCCACCATCGTCCTGCTTCCGCGTGGCGGCGTCGCCCTGGGCCGGCCCGAAGGGGTAGAAGTCGCCGAGCGGCACCTCCGCAGCGGCCCTCAGGCACCAGCCCAGTGCCACCAGCACGGCCCAGCCTGCCAGGACCTGCATGGCCGCCGGCACCGCCGCTCGCCTCTCACGGCGGCACCAGCCACGGAAGCATGGCGGGGGCGGGGCGGGGCGGGGCAGGACGCCCGCGGAGGGGCACGGGGAGGGCGGCGGTGGCCGCGGGTGCTGCTGCTGCCCGGAGCCGGGCGCTGGGAGCCGGGAGCCCGGAGCGATCCCCTCAGCGCCGCTCGGAGCAGAGGCCCCTCAGCCCCACAGCGCTCCGAGCGCCCTCACCCTGCCGGCCACGCCCCCACGCCTCATTTGCATACTCGGGGTGTGGCCGGCCAATGGGCGCGCGGGGCGGGGCTCTGTGGGCGGGGCCATGGGGGCTCCCCCAGGAGCGCGAGCGGCCGGGGGTCCCCCCCTGTCCCACCCCAAAACACGCGTGGGGACAGAGACCACCCCCACCCCGGGCCCTGCCGCTCCCCCCAGCCTCTCCGACCCCTTAAAACACAAAACTGCATGAGGAAAAAAAGAATAAAAACCTGAGTCATTTCCCTTTTTTCCCTGTTTTTTTGACTTTTTTATTTCTCCTCCCCCCGCACCCCCCCCGTTCTCCTTTTTTTCTTTTTTTTTTTTTTCAGGTGCTAAAAATATTATCAGGAAATTCTTTTCAGGAATGCCGTGTTTTAGGTTACGCTCCAGGCTCAAGGGCTTCTTTGTCTTTACTGGAGGAAAAAAAAAAAAAAGAGAAGCAAAACAAACACACCCACCCTACATTTATTATCGGGAAATGGTTTAACTGGGAGAGGCTGAGCTCCCAGGAAAGGAGAGGGCTACTCCCAGGGAAGCCCCATTAAAAGCACCAGTGGTTCTGAATAATTATCAGCTCATGATGGGTTGATAATTGTGCCACAACTCAAAGCTAGACCCCAAGATCAGCCTGACTCCTGGAATGCCAGAGCATCCACCAGTGGTTCAGGACCACAGGCAACCCTATTTGAGCCCTGCTGCTGATCCCAGAGAGCTAACCCTATCACTTTAAAAATCTCTTGGAAGAAAATGTTAAAAGAAAAGGAGGAAAAAAAAAAAAAAAAGAGAGAGAGAGAGAGAGACAAATCCAAAATTAATGATGGTATTTGGCTGTAGCATCCTTGCTTATGGGACTATCAAAAAAATGGCTAATTTTTGCTTC
>JAWWEX010000017.1:21353640-21364071 GCA_035583215.1 Arremon brunneinucha
TTACATTTTGTTCCTGAGGCCTCCCAGCTTCTCAGGAGGAAAAATCCTAAAGAAAGGATTTTTCATAAAAGATGTCTTTTTCATAAAAGTGACAGGCCCTGCCACTCCCGACCCTCCTCACGGCAGCTTTGGGGTCCCAACCCCGCTTTATGCCCCCTCCCGGCTCGGTCCTCCTGCAGCCCGGTGGGCTCGCTGCTAGAGGGGGCCGCACCTGGGAGAGCCTGATGGAGTCTCATGGAGCCTGATGGAGCTGAGCCTGGTGTTGACAGAGTCACACCGTGCCTGCAGGGCTGCTCTGGGCACCGGCAAGGCAGGCTCAGGGTCCTGCAGCCCTTCACTGCCTGGCTCCCGTGGGTGCCGCACAGGGCGGGAAGGGCTGAGCTGGGCCAGGACAGGACAGGGGGACAGTGGCTCCTTCAGCTGGCACTGCCTGGGAGAGGGTGCTGCCGGCACCCAGGCGGTGCCGAGGGCGGTGTGGGAGAGCACAGCGTTCCCCTGGCATGACCCAGCAGCTGAGCACTCGCTGTCACCCTCTGGAGCGCCGGGAGAGGGGACACGGTGTGACTCAAGCCCCCGCCCTGGGTTTGCCCTGTACCTGTCCCTGGGTGTCACCCAGCACTCGGTGCTTGTCACCGCCCGGCCCTGCTTCCCTCCGCCCGCCCCAGCCCTGCCCTCCCCACCCACACAAACCCTTCCTGCTGCTGGAGCAGCGTAGATCAGTAGCAGAGCTGCCATGGAAGCCAACCCTTCCCTCTGGCACAGCTACCTCGGCGTGATCCTGTCCCGCGAGAGGCAGCGCACGGAGCACTTCCAGCGGGCCGAGGACATCCTGCTCACCCTGCTGGAGAGTGTCCATGCCAGGGATCCTCGCTTCCTCGTGGACTACGCCAGGAACCTGGAAGCCTTCGAGTTTTCTCTCTGTGCCTCTGAGGACGCTGTGACTCTGGAGGTGCCGCTGCGCATTGACGGTGACACCCTGCGAGTGCTGGCACGCCGGAGCAGCCCAGAGCATCCTGCAGAGCTCAGCACCTGCTGCCTGGAACTCTGCTCTCCAGGGGCTGGCTTGGAGGACTGGAGTGGTGCTGTGGATGGGATGGAGCGCTGCCTGCTCCCAGGCAAAATCCTGCAGCACCTGAAAGAGCTCCTTGTTTCAGCCATCGTGCGCTGCCAACGCCTCTTCCTGCTCCAGCCAGGTGCGTACGCTGGCACGGTGCTTCCCAGGCAGGGGCTGCCTCCAGGGCCTGCCCAGCTTCCCAGCTTGGCAGTGATCCATCTCTCTGCAAACGTGCTGGGACCAATGTTCCTGGGCATGTGGCCCACCCAAAAGCTGCAGGGGCAGGTTAGCGAGCACCTTGCTGTGGGCTGGGATGGGCTCCGCCCCCAGCTGAGGAAGGGGAGATGCAAACTGTTCCCTGCCATCCCAGGGCATCAGAGTCATCCTCACCTGGGATGGATGGCACCCTTCTTGGTGGGTGCAGGGCCCACCCAGCCCAGGTAGGGTTTGCTCAAGGATTTGGTGGGCTTGGCTTACCCTCTGCCTCTTGGCCTCCAGGTTCCCCCTGCTCCCTGTTTGGAGAGTTGGAAGTGCATCAGAGCTGGACCAGGACCCTGGGGCATGGGTCTGACCCTGTGAACACACAGGTCCCAGCTGGCAGCAGTGTCCCTGGAAAGGACATGGTGGGAGTGGACCCTGGGAATTGCCCATAGCTGTTCCATAAGCTGTGTACTTTGCTTTCTTCAAGCATTTCCATCTCCCAATGTGCTTCTTGAAGGAAAGCTCAGCCGGGGTGAAAGGGTGACGTGGGAGAACCAGTGGGTCTGAAAGTCTCTTAACCCAGTCCCAGCAAGTCCAGCATCCCCTCCTTCCTCTGTGGCCAAGCCAGTGACCCTCACCTTCCTCCACCCCCACAAAGCAATGAACCTTCCCCGATCCATTTTTCTGGCACTGCTTTGCTTTTCTTGGCACTGCTCAGCCCCCCAGAAGCACAGCTCGGTTTGGCTGCTTGAGACTTCCTGCTGTGCCTGACCCTGACCCCTGCCATGCCTCTTCCTGTAGAACCACCCCAGCACGGCTGGGAGAGGGATTTTACCGGGAACTGCACCCAGATGCAGCCCTGGGAAGGGCTGACTCCAGCGGGGTGCGACACAGCCACGGGTGCTGGTTCAGCCTGCGGGACCGGCTGTGCCAACCTGCTCACTGCTGCCAAACCCTCTGCATCCAGGTGACATCAGCGCTGAAAACCTGCGGGAGGATGCCCTGCAGCTCTCGCTGCTGATCCGCGGCAGCTGGAAGCCCATTCGCTTTGACATCGTGCCGGTGGTGCGGAGGCAGCAGGAGCCGCTGCAGCTCCGGGGCCGGCAGCGCGACCGAGGCTTCCCCGCCGGCAGCCTCAGCAGGGCCACGGAGGAGGCTCACTTTGTCCCTGCCTCCCCCCGCTGCTGGAGGTGAGAGGCTCGGCTGCATGAGCAGAGGGGTGACCCCGCTCCAGGGATGGCCCCTGGCTGCCAGCACTGCTGGCTGGAGGCAAAAAGAGGTTGGGAAAGGGTGGGGATGTGTCAGCAGGGGTTGAAGTCACCCCTTCATGATGCCCAAACCTTCTTCTCTGTGTTGGAGAAAAAAAAACCTCAGCCAGGTTTCAGACAGCTCAGGGAAAGAGGGGGAATGTAACTGAAGGAGGCCCTGAAATGATCCACTGGAGCTGCACCCCAACTGTGCAGAGGGGGCAGCTCTCAGATCCCTGCTTGGGGTGCAGACAGCAGCAGGGCGATGAGCTCCCTCCCAAAGTGGGCAGGACAAAACAGGGCGGGACTGACGTATCTGCCTGCCCCGTGGAGGGGCTGAGCAGCCAGCTGGACCAGTGCATGTCTATTTTGGGAACCAGGTGTTCCAGCTGGATGCCCAGCCTCTCGTTGGGGACCAACCCAGCCTCCCCTCCCCAGTACACACAGGGGAGAACAACCCCACTTTGCCCCACTCTTGATCCTCCTGGGGAGGCAGGAGCTGCTCAGCAATGGGAACACTGCTCTCTCCACACATCTCTCTCCACACCTCTGAGGTTCTGCTCTGCCAGAGGCAAGCACAGGAGGTGGATCCAGCAGGATCTTGCAGATCCAGGGTGCTGCATTGGCTGGGACCATGGGACCATGCATGGAGGGATCCCCCTGCATGCCAAATCACTGCAGGCACGCTCCCCCCATCCTGGGAGCATGCAGGTCTTCACCTCCCCTGCCAGCAGACCCCACTCTCTTCCTCCAGGTCCTCCACCCACCTTCCCCTCCTGAAGCTGCTCCGGGCAGTGGATTCCCTGCAGGGGCCCCGTGTGGACAGCCTGCGCCTGCTGGACCAGCTCCGTGAGCAGGACTGGGGGGGCCAGGCTGGGACAGGCCCTCTCACCTTCCAGCACCTCAAGGTGGGTTGGCTCTGCTGCTTGGGACCGTGGCTCTCTGGGCAGGCAGAGCCAAGGCTGCTCCCCTGCACAAGCACCCACACACTGGGGGCTGCAGGGTTTGGGGTGCAGCAGCCCGTGGCTGTGCCTGGGGAGGGTTTGTGCTGCTGCCAGCCATGGTTAGAGGGGTCTGATCCTTCTTCCTTGGACTCTAGAAACCTCCAACTGCAGACACTTGGTGCATTCAGAGCTGGGGCTCTGCAGGGCATCATCCCCTGGGCCAGGCTGCCAGTGCTTGCAGGATGGCATCCCTGTGCCAGGCTGCCAGTGTGTGCAGGATGGCATTCCTGTGCCACACTGCCAGTGCCTGCAGGATGGCATCTCTGTGCCACACTGCCTGTGCCTGCAGGATGACATCTCTGTGCCACACTGCCTGCGCCTGCAGGATGGCATCCCTGTGCCACACTGCCTGTGCCTGCATGATGGCATCCCTGTGCCAGGCTGCCTGTGCCTGCAGGATGGCATCCCTGTGTCACACTGTCAGAGCATGCAGGATAGCATCCCTGTGCCACACTGCCTGTGCCTGCAGGATGGCATCCCTGTGCCTGCAGGATGGCACCCCTGTGCCACACTGCCAGGCTGCCCCATGCCCTGTGCTGGGACATGCCTGCACAGGGCTGAGGGTGTTGTTTCTGCTGAGAAAACACCTCCTCTCCCCACTCAAGCTGCTTTCAGCACTCTGGAGCCAGCTGGCCATGCCAGGGACAGCCCCTGGTGGCACAATCCAGGTGTGCCCTGCCTTTTGAGGGCTCTCCAAGCCAAGGGTCAAGAAGAATGTAAGGATGTTTTCTGCTTACAGAGTGGCTCCAGCTCCAAGGAGCCCAAATCCTGTGTACTTTGCTTTGTGCTGCATTCTTTGATGTTTTGGAGGTGGTGATTGTGAGAGTTTTTCTAAAGAAAAAGGGCAGATATATCTATCCGGCCTTCTGAAAAGTGTGATTGCTTCAGGCCCACAAGTGGTTGCAGGGTGTGAAGGGACAGCCTTCCTGGCATCAGGCCTTGTGCCTGACCCTGTGCTCCTCCCTCCCTCCTCACAGATGGTGCTGCTGTGGAGCACAGAGCTCTTCCCCTCCCCAGAGGACTGGCAGGACCTGGAGGGCTCTGTCTACAGGCTCCTGGTGATCCTCCTCCGCTGCCTGGCCACCCAGCACCTGCCCCACTTCCTGAACCCAGAGGAAAACCTCTTCCAAGGAGCCGCCCCAGACCTTGCCTCCCTCTACCATAAAGTGGAGAGCTTTGCCTGGGACCCCCAGCGCTTCCTCCGCTTCCATTTTGGCCTCCACGGGTTCAGTGGCAGCTGCCAGGCAGACAGGGAGACCAGAGCCCTCCTGCAGCTCCCCACCAGGGATGGCTCCTGCTGGGACACACCCTACTTTGACATCCTGCTCAGCCAGGTACGGGGCAGCACCAGGAGCCACCTGGGCCAGGAGGCTTGGGATGAGCTGCAATTGGCCTCACTGAGCCCTCTGGGGTGCTGTGGAGGCTGTGGGAGGCTGGCAGTGCTGGCCATGGGGCTCAGGCAGAGTGGGGAGCCCTGTCCCTCACTCCTCACCCACTTTAGTTCCAGGTGTTCCGGATCCAGGACAGCGCACGCCGCTCTGCAGCATCCCAGCTCCTCGCCAGGATTCGCCAGGAAATCCCTCAGCACAGCTGAGTGGGGCCTGCTGCTGCCCCAGAACTCTGGGGTGCCTCAGAACTCTGGGGGGGTGCAAGGAGGGCTACAGGGCCAGGGAGCAGCGTGCTGCTGTGTCACTTTATTGAGGAAAGGTGCTACAGGGGAGAGAGCACACCTGCTGCAGCTGGGGAGGGGGCACACACAGCCCCTGGTGGAGCTGGGCACTGTGTGCTCCATGGCACAGGACCTGGAGGGGATGGCTGGCATTCTGCACTGCAGCCTGGCTTGTTGGTGATGGGAGGGGAAGGGCCCTGTGGTCAGACCCTGATCCAGCCCCCTGCCCGCTTGCTGAGGGTCACCATGCCCTGGGGACAAGGGAAGGGAAAGAGCTGAGGGGCCAGGCCGTTGTGGGGTGATGGGTTGAGTGGTTTTGAGCCATGCCTCACATGTGCTGAGCACAGCCCTCTCCTCCATGCCCCTGCTATCCCAGCTCCTTTCCAAGTGCCTTGGCTTGCTGGATGTGGCTCCTGCAGCATCCCAGGGAGGCAGTGAGTCCCTCTGGTGCCAGGCGTGCCAGGCAGCGCCCGGGGGCTCACAGCCGGCTGCGGGGGCAGCGCTGCAGGGCGTCCCGCAGGGCTCCCAGCACTCGCTCCACGTTGTCCCGGGTTGAGTTGCAGCCCATGAGGCCGATGCGCAGCACCTGGAGGAGGAGGAGGAGGAGGAGGATGAGTGTCTGTGCCCCGGCAGGAAGGACTGAGGGACGCACAGCCAGGTGGGAAGGGCTGTGCGCAGCTCCCTCGCTCGTATTTAACACCCCGTTCCCTATAAAGAGGTGTCACCGCGCTAATTACTAGTTACGTGCGTGGTTATTCAATTAGCGGTGATTGTGCGCGGTTGGGATGCTGTGCGTGGCTCCGGGCAATGGGGCAGCCAGGGAGGGGCAGGGAAGGCGGGGAGCTGTGCCCAGCCGTGGGCAGCAGCAGCAGGGCAGGGCTGTGCCCACCTTGCCCGCTGTGGGGCCCAGGCCCCCGGCGATCTCCACGCCGTGCTGGTCCATCAGGAAAGCCGTGATGTCCTTCCAGCTGTAGCCCTCGGGCACTCTGACGGTGGTGATGGTGGGCAGCCTGGCCTGCTGAGGAACAGAGAAACTGGTTCCAGTCCCACGGCCCCTGCTGACCCCAGCACAGCGCCAGGAGAGAGCATCACGGAGCGGGGAGATTTTTCCCTGGCATCAAACGCTGCCCAGGCACATCTCCAGCTGCTCAGGGCTGTGTCCTCACGCTCTCCCCACTCCCTGGTGGTGATGGTGGTGGTGATGGTGGGCTTGTCCTGCACCCACCTCCTCCTCCACAAAGAGCTCCAGCCCCATGTCGAGCAGCCCCTGGCACAGCAGGCTGCAGTTGGCCCGGTGCCGCTCCCAGGAGCTCTCCAGACCCTGCGGGCAGAGAGGACAGGGGAGATCTCTGCTGCTGACGGGCATCTCCAGGCACCCACGGGCGCTGCTGGGGCTGCCCTGCCCGCCCGGTGCCACTCACCCGTTCTGCCAGCAGGGCCAGGCCCTCCCGCAGGCTGAAGAAGCTGTTGATGGGCGCTGTGTGGTGGTACCTGCAAGGGGCACCCGGAGGGGTTCGGCTCGCCTGCAGCACGGCAGCCCCGTGCTCGTGGGGAAACTGAGGCACAGCGTCCTCCCTCCTCATCACCCAGTGCAAGGGGTGTGAGCAGCAGCCAGGCAGGGCGGTGGGGAGGCAGGGCTGAGCCCTGAAGGGCAGGGGCAGCCCCCGAGCCGGCACAGAGGCTGGTGGGGAGTGTTTGCAGCCGTGTGTGAGGGGACAGCCCGCCCTCACCTCCGCGGCTCCCCGTCACAGCCCCAGTAGTTCGCCAAGCAGCCCATGTCCAGGTAGAAGGATGGCGGCTTCGTCTTCCTCCTCAGCAGCTTCTCCCTGGTGAGACAGAGTGCTGGGGACGGGTGGGACCTTCACCCCACCAGCTCCAAGGCGGGAGGGAGCGCAGAGAGCTCCCACCCTACAGTGAGCGCAGAGATTGGCTCCAGCTCCAGCCACTGCCCTGGGATGGGATGGGATGGGATGGGCTCCATCCCCATAGCACTGCAGAGCAGGACAGAAGCAGGAGAGAGGTGATCCAGCCCCATCACCTCCCACCCAGGCTGCTCTTACCTGGCTCTCTCACTGAAGGAGATGGGGGCACTGCCAGGGGGTGCGTTCAGGACTTTCTGGGACCCCGAGTACAGGACATCGATCTCTGCCCAGGAGGGAAGACAGCTCCTGAGGAATCAGAGGCTCCCAGCAGGAAAATGCTGAGCTCTCTGACCTGGCTGCAAGTGGTGGGTGGGAAGCACAAGGGTGGCACACAGGGCAGGTCCTGCTCGTGTTCAGGCTGCTTTGGGAGGGCCCCTGCCACAGCTGGTGGTCCCCCAAGGGGAATAGGCTGAACCAATTCTAGTGCTGCCAGCCAAAATGCAGGCTGAGGGGCTGACCCTCTCTCCCTGTCCCAGGCATGAGCCCTTTGTCCCCTGGCTGCCCATGATGGCACTGTGGCTCTTACCCTGCTGGTCCATGAAGATGGGGGCTCCCCCAAGCAATGCCACTGCGTCCACCAGCAGCAGGCAGCCGTGCCTGTGGGGGGACAGAGCTCAGCCTGCTGCTGCTGCCACCTCCCCTGCCTCATCTCTGCCTGCAGCCCTGGCATGCTGCTCCCCGCAGGGGCTGTGTGATTCACTGGCACCAACTTCCAGCACAACACAAAGCCCAGCACAGATAAATCCCCAGTGCCCACCATGCACTGACCGGTGGCAGAGCTCGCCCAGCCCCTCCAGTGGCTGCAGCACCCCAGTGGAGGACTCGCCGTGGGTGATGAAGAGCACCAAAGGTTTGTGCTGCACCAGGCCCTGCACGACACAGGGGGAAGGTGACCACGCTGGGGGTCAGCTGTGCCCTCTGCAGAGCAGCCAGCACTCACCTGCTCAATGTCCTGTGGAGTGAAGTACTTGCCCGGGGGCTTCAGCAGCTCACAGACATTGGCTCCTGGCAGGAATTTGGACAGAGAGTGAGGTTTGGGCATGCTCCCACTGGGCAGTCACCTGCTCCATGGGGGAACTGGTCACACATGAACCAGGAGCAGAGGCACCTGCCAGAGTCTGGCCTCGTGCAGATTTGCCCAGTGCCATAAAGCATCACAAATGGAATGGCATCATTCTTGGAAAAAACTGGAGTGCTCTCTGGTTTTGTAGCTGTGTCACCGAGCACTGCCAGGGCTGGGACAGCAAACCAGCAAACAGACTGCCCTCAAGCCCAGTGCCCTCAGCCCTGTCCCAGCATACCCAGCCTCCTGGCGATCTCGGCAGCACGCTGTCCCCAGATGCCATTGATGGCCACCAGCAGGGTGTCACCTCGCTCCAGCAGGTTGAGGAGGGCGGCCTCCATGGCACAGTGGCCGCTGCCGCTGAGGGCCAGGCTCAGCCTGTTGCGTGTCTGGAAGGCGTACTGGATGCCTGCCTTGATCTCATCCATCACCTGCGGCGGCAGCACGCTGGCCAGCGCTGCTCCTGCTCCTCCGGCCCCAGCAGAGCCGCGCCAGCCCCTCCTGGGGGGGAGGAGGACGAGGGGAGGGGAGGAAGGCTGGGCTCACCTGCAGCACCTCGGGGTGCATGTGGCCCAGGAGCTGGGCTGCCCCCGCAGCCCGGATGCGGCGGGGCACGTTGCTGGGGCCCGGGCCGAGCAGCAGCCGCTCCGGCACGGCCAGGGGCCGCAGCAGCTCCCCCGGAGGGCACACGCGGAGCAGGCTGGTGGCCATGGCACGCCGCGCTGTGCCCAGCAGCTGAGCCCGGAGCACAGGAGTGCTGGAGGCTGCCTGAGCAGCTGCCAGCATTGCAGCACGGTGGATCCCGTGCCAGCAGTGTCCAGCGTCCCCATGGACCTTGACCCAGAAATCGGTGCCCCCCCACTACCAGTCTGGACTCTACCCCTGGCTGCCTCCCCTGCCTGGTTAATGTGTCACCAGTGCTGTCCCTGCTGCCTTGGGCCCCTCGTTTTGGGGGATGCCCCCCTGCTGGTGCTCAGGGCAGCACTCTGCAGGCACCCCAGCCTCTGGGACTCCCAAGCACCAAGGATGTCCCTGTCCCCATGCCCACATAGCACCAGGGCTGATGTCTCCCAACAGCATCCCAGCAGGTGGGATCCCTGCTCTGGGCACCTGGAGCTGTGCCTCGGGATGGTTGTGCTGAGATTGGTCTGGCACAGCTGCCATGGTCGTAGCTCCTCCTGCAGCAAAAAGCTCCTGTTGAGCAGAGCTCCCTGCCCAGGGCCCTGCCTTGCAGAGGGACATCTGGCTGGGTGACAGCCTGAGGTGACAGCCTGAGGGAGGCTGGCCAGGGGACTGATGTGCACCAGGGCTGTTGACTGGGACACAGACACAATCCCTGCCACAGCGAGCTGTGCTCTGCAGGCTCAACCTGGACCGTGAGCATCCCAGTGTGTCCTGAGGGTGCCACAGGCCCCACGTGGGGTCGATTTTCTGTTACCTGCTGTGTGTACCCACAGCACATTGCCTTGTGCCCAACCTCTGGTACATCCTGAAATGCAGGAACCTGCCCTCCGCCAGCTTTAGCAGAGCCGTGAGTGGGTCCCTGCCCAGAGGAGCCCTTCAGTGAGCAAACCTTTGGCTAGGGATGGCAGTACAGGGGTGGGAATTGCCACCTGGCAGAAATGGCACCATTGGCCGCTGCTGAAGACAGGGAGAGAGGCACGGGGCCACCAACAGAGGCACGGGGCCAGGACCACTGAGAGGGGCTGGGGGCAGATGACTTTGCTCCGACATGGCTGATGGAAGCCACAGCCAGCCCGGGGAGTGCTGCCCAGCCATCACCCACCAGAGCCATGACGACACTTCAGATGGACATGTCCCTGTTTTCTGGGGAGATTTGGGGCATGGCTGGGGCGGGGAGGGCACGCGTGGCCTCGGGGCTGCCGTGGGGCGAGGCTGGAAACAGCTGGCAGCGAGGGAATAATCCGCTTTCTGCGCTGCCTCTCAATTCCGGGCGCAGATGGGCAGGAGCGGCCGTGCCCCGGGCGGCGGCTCGGCGGACGGAGGAGCGAACTGACGGCACCGGGGGCACGGGAAGCGCCGGCCGGGGCCGCTCCTCGGAATTCAGCACCGGGAAGCAGCGGTAGCGGTGTCCGGCCCGGGGTACGGGGGTACCGGGGTACCGGGGTACCGGGCCGGTGCCGGTTGCCAGGCGACAGCGGCCCCGCCCCGCCCCGCCCCGCCCCGCCCCTGCGGCGGTTCCGCAGCTCCCGGGGCCGGGGGATGCGCTGACGTCACCGCTCCATCCCCGCGCGCGCCCTCCCGGTCCCC
>JAWWEX010000017.1:21388952-21413858 GCA_035583215.1 Arremon brunneinucha
TCTTTCTTTCTTTCTTTCTTTCTTTCTTTCTTTCTTTCTTTCTTTCTCTCTCTCTCTCTCTCTCTCTCTCTCTTTCTCTTTCTCTCTCTTTCCTTCTTTCCTTCTTTCCTTCTTTCCCTCTTTCCCTCTCTCTTTCTCTCTCTCTCTTTCTCTCTCCCTCTCTTTCTCTCTCTCTCTTCAAATTTTTTTAATTTTGGTTATTTTAAGGGTTTTTTTATTCTTTTTTTTTTTTAGCTGCTGGCTCTATCTCTTCAAAGCTTTAGCAAAAATTGGGGTCCTTTCACTTTTATCTTCCTTTGGAAAGGCTTTTCTTTGATCTGAGCATGCCATCTTTGCACCTCACCAATCTTGTGGTTAGTGTCCCTGCCCTCCTTCCTCTAGTGACACACTTGTCCCCCTCCTCCCTGCCTGCCCCACCTCCTTCCCACTCCTCCCTGCCCTCTCCAGTCCTCGGCTGCCACTCCAGCTGCCCTGTGATTTTGGGGGGGTGGGTGCACACAGATCCCTGTGCTTCCGAGAGTTCCCTGTGGGCTCTGCCCCAGCCACGAGTCCTGCTGGGAACCCTGCCATGGTCTGACCTCCTGTTCCCAGTGCCATCTGAGAAGAGATGGGTTGAGATGGACCCATCAGGAGATAAAGATTTGGCATCAGCTGCTTCCACAACTTGAGTCCTTCGAGATGCTTTGGGTGGAAAAAGCCTCGAGGAGCATTGAAGGTCAATGGGAGTCACCAGAGCAGGGGGAATCTCCGGACTTGGGGGTTGGGATGCAAGGGCAGGGCTGCAAGAGCCCCCTGGGCACTTTGGGGTGCCACTGAATCTGAAGATTCCTGTGAGGCTGGGATGCCCTGAGCAGCACAGCAGCCGCCTGGAGATGCAACCCTCATGGGAGCCTCCTGAAGGAGAGATGTCCTGGCCAGCCCCCAGCGCCATCCCACCCCACGCACGTCAAGATGCTGGTGGGTGCCACAGGGAGAGGTGGCCCCATCTTGCTGGAAGTGGTGCTGCTAGCTCACACCTTCTGGCAGGGGGCTCAGTGCCAAAGGTGACTTGTCAGCGTGGAGGGTCCAGCATGCCACCATGGCCAGAGCTGGATGACCATTGCAAGCTGACCGTGAGGCGGAGGGAGGCAGCAAGAGGACCCAAAATGCTCGAGAAGCAGAGAGCAGTGGCCTGACAGGAGGTGCTGGCAGAGTCATGGTGCAGCCATCGTGTTGGACTCCAGCAACTTTGCTGTGGTGATGTCGGTGACCTGGATGCTGCAGAGGAGAGCAGGGAGGCTCAGACCTGCCAGGCGTGCTGTCCACCCCTGTGACCTGCTGGCAGGTGGCCCAGGACCCCGAAGCCATCTGTGTGAAGGGATGGGGAGGGGGGGATGCACAACCTGATGCTGCCAGCCACACCATGCAGCCTCCCTCCCAGTGGTCTTCAACACGGCGGGCAGAGCCAGGGCCAGGAACCCCCAGCAGGTTCACCTCTGGAGGTCCAGGACCTTGTCCTCTAACCTCCTTCACTCCTGACAGCCTCCATCTCCCTTGTGACCCTTCCTCCCCCTGTGTTGCCCCTGTCCTCCCCGTGGTGACTCTGCAGCTACCCCCCAGTCATGTTGCAGCACCTCCTGCCCAAGTTCTCCAGCTCTCTAGCACACAGAAGGTCCTCCCGCCCTACGGCTTCACGGTGGCACCAGCGCAGCCCTCTCCCCTCCTGCCTGCCACGGAGGCGCCGGTCGGAGAGGTCTGCAGCTCTGGTGTGTTCTGTGGTGTTGTCCATGGCGTGTGGCACCCTCCTGCCCACCCTCCTGCCCGCGGCACGCTGCCTGCCCGCTGCCCCAGCCCCTCCGCCTGGCCCTGGCTGCCTTCTCTTTAGTTTTGCTTTGCAGCGCTGCGGTCGCGCCCTGAGCAGTGACCTGGGATCCCGGCCACTGCCGGCCACGCCAGCCGTGCCTGGGCACCCACGGGTGGGAGCAGTGACCGCTGTCCCCCCTGTTGTGTGTCCCCCCCTTCTCTGGCAGGGCCTTTGTCTACCTGAGCAACCTCCTGTACCCCGTGCCCCTGGTGCACCGCGTGGCCATCGTCAGCGAGAAGGGCGAGGTGAAGGGCTTCCTGCGCGTGGCTGTCCAGGCCATCTCAGGTAGGAGGGAACCCCACCCTGCAGAATGTGCCCCTGGCATCCCCTGCACCCTCTGTGCCCCTGGCATCCCCTGCACCCTCTGTGCTGGCTCACCCCGATCTCTCCTTCAGCGGATGAAGAAGCCCCTGACTATGGCTCTGGAGTGCGGCAATCAGGGACAGCCAAGATCTCCTTTGATGACCAGCACTTTGAGAAGGTAAGGTGGGGCTGGCTCCTGGTGGATGCCCATGGACCTCAAATCTCTGCCTGCCACCTCAGTGCTTCCCCATGGGGACCCCCAGGCTCCTAGAGGTGGAGGGACAGCAATGTGTTCTTGGTCCACCAAGCCTTGGGTACCCACCAGTGCATCCTGCTCTTGCCCATGTCCCAGGGGGGCTGCAGTGGGGTGGGACAGGAGAGCTGGAGGTGCCTGAGTGCTTGGGATGGTGGTGGTGGTGCAAGCAGGACCACCAGAATGCCTGAAGTCCCCTCGTGGCTCAGTTCCAGTCGGAGTCGTGCCCAGCTGTGGGGATGTCTCGCTCGGGGACCTCTCAGGAGGAGCTGCGCATTGTGGAGGGGCAGGGCCAGGTCAGCGACGTGGGCCCGTCTGCCGATGAAGTCAACAACAACACCTGTGCAGGTGAGCAGGGGTGACAGGCACTGTGGGAGGGCTCCCTGCACCTCCCCAGCACTGACAGCCCACTGCTCCCATGGGGGGCTGCTGGCAGAGTCAGAGGGAAAAGCCTTGGAGATCTTTGGGTTCAACCTATGACACCACCTTGTCAACCACCATGGCACTGAGTGCCACATCCAGGGTTTTCTTAAACACCTCCAGGGACAGTGAGTGCACCACCTCCCTGGGCAGCCCTTCCAATGCTCAATCACCCTTTCTGTGAACAGCTTATTCCTGATGTCCAGACTAAACTTGCCCTGGTGCAGCCTGTGTCCTCTTGTCCTGTCAGTGGTTGCCTGGGAGAAGAGAACAGCCTTTACCTGGCTATAACCTCCTTTCAGGGAGTTGCAGGGAATTATGAGGTCTCCCCTCAGCCTCCTCTTCTCCAGGCTAAACACCCCCAGCTCCCCCAGCTGTGTTGGACAAGGGTGTTCACGCCCTTCATCAGCCTTGTTGCCCTTCTCTGGACATGCTCCAGCATCTCAACATTGTTCCTAAATGTTCCTAACACTGAGGGGAAGACACCCTGCCTTGCTGAGGTCCTTCTCCTCCCTGCAGTGACCCCAGAGGATCTTCTGGACAGCCCAGAGAAGCCTGCACAGGACGGGCCCCTGGAGGTGGCTTTGGACCACCTGAAGCTGGGCAGCATCTTCACTTTCCGTGTGACAGTCCTGCAGGCCTCCAGCATCTCTGCAGAATACGCCGACATCTTCTGCCAGTTCAAGTGAGCCCCCAGTGCCCCCAGCCCTGCTTCCTCTAGCCATCACCTGGGGGCTCCCAATGAATTTGGGAAGTTTCCTCCACCCCTGAGCCCTTTGTGGATGGGGAGGCAAAACCAAGGGCTGTGAAATCTGCCCCAAGCACTTGTTTAGTCACTGGCAAAAGGCAAGGAGAGGCTCCCATCAGCTTCAGGGGGTCCTGTGCCAGCCAAGGGTGCAGGCAGCAGCCCAGGGGGAATAGGCTCTTGTTGTGGTCCCTTGTTTTCACTCCCCTCCCTGCTCCAGCACGTCCCCATCCCTGAACAGCCCCTGAACAACCTTCCTTCCCTCCACAGCTTCATCCATCGCCATGATGAGGCCTTTTCAACAGAACCCTTGAAGAACACAGGACGGGGGCCACCCCTGGGCTTCTACCATGTCCAGAATGTGCGTACCCCTCTCCCACCACCCCTCTGCTCCTGCTCCTGTTCCTGCACCTGCTGGGATCTCTGCAGGGCCTTGGCTGCATCCTCTCCCAGGGAAGCAGCTTCCTCCTGCCTTTCCCAGCCCCTCACAGACACCCAGCTAAGCCAGGCTTAGATGTGATGGGCATGCAGGAAAAACACCAGAAGCCACTCCCAGCCCCACCTGAAAAGGCTGGGATTTCACTGCAGTGGTCTTGGTAGAGAGAGGGAGGATGGGTGAGGGATGCAGGGGACTCAGTCTTACACCCTTCCACATCCCAGGTGCTGTTGCTGGCCCTATCCCCTTTCCCAGATAAACTGCCCTGTCAGCTGAACCATGACAGCTCTTTCTCTTCTAGATTGCTGTGGAGGTGACAAAATCTTTCATTGAATACATCAAGAGCCAGCCAATTGTGTTCGAGGTGTTTGGCCACTACCAGCAGCACCCCTTCCCACCTCTCTGCAAGGATGTCCTGAGGTGGGCACATCTGGGCCACCCCCAGCCCCTGCCTGTGCTAGGGTGCCCTGGGCTGCCTGGGGACCCAGCGTGGGGCTGGCTGGGTTTGGGGGTCCCCGGTTTTGGGGGTGCTATAACCAAGCTGGTTCTGCCTGCAGCCCACTGAGGCCATCCCGACGCCACTTCCCCCGTGTGATGCCACTCTCCAAACCAGGTAGGGAACCCAGCCTCGTATTCCTGTACCCACTCATAGTTCCCATGTTGGGTGGGTGTCCCCTTCCCCAGAGGCACCACAAAATGCACAATTTGATTTATTTTTTATGGGCCATGACACTCTAAAG
This sequence comes from Arremon brunneinucha, assembly GCA_035583215.1. Classification (NCBI taxonomy): domain Eukaryota; kingdom Metazoa; phylum Chordata; class Aves; order Passeriformes; family Passerellidae; genus Arremon; species Arremon brunneinucha. The sequence goes on from JAWWEX010000017.1 coordinate 21,393,693, forward strand.
CCCTAGACACCCATTTCCCAGTACTCAACAGATGGAAAGCCTCCATCTCACCTCCTGCAGAGCAGCAGGGGGAAATTCTTTGACCTGGGTGGCTCAGGTGGCTCCCCAGCCCCAGTGTCCCTGAGAGACCCAGCTGTGGGGGTTTGGCTGTGCAGTCAAAACAGCTGCTCAGGGGGAGCAGCCTCTCTGTGGTGGTTCCTGAGCAGTGCCTGGAGCAGCACTGTGTGATCTGGGATGTGCAGGCACACTGTGCACTGTCCCCTCAGCACCTGGGGATGGCTGAGGCCAGTCTCTTGCTGACACTCCATGCTGGGCAAGGGAGAAAGCACTGCCAGTGATCAGCAAGGTCCCTAGGATGAGGCTTTTGTTGCTGCCTCTATGCATGCCCTGAGGTCCCTGCCTGCTCTGCCCTTCCTCTGCCATCATATTCCTCATTCTGAGTGCCAGCAGCAGGCTGAACCTCTCACTTTGTCTTTTCTGCCCCACTGCAGTGCCTGCCACAAAGCTGAGCACCATGACTCGGCCCAGTGCTGGCCCCTGCCAGTGCAAGTACGACCTGATGGTTTTCTTTGAGATCTGTGAGCTGGAGGCCAATGGAGAGTAAGTCCTGCTGGGAGAGGGAGAGGGAGGCAATGAGGGATTTGCCCACTGCTCAGCACCTCTGGGCAGGCTGGCAGGATTCAGTTTCATGCTGCAATCCTCTCTTCCAGCTACATCCCTGCTGTTGTGGACCACCGTGGAGGCATGCCATGCCATGGGACCTTCCTCCTTCACCAGGTACTCTCTGCCCAAGGTGCTGCCCTAGCTGACCCCTGCTGGGACCTGTGTTAACTGCTGTCCCTTCTCTCTGGCCTCGTGGGTCTCAGGGCATCCAGAGGAGAATAAGTGTCACCTTGGTGCATGAAACAGGCAGCCTCATCCGCTGGAAGGAAGTGCGGGAGCTGGTTGTGGGTAAGCCAAGCCAGCCCCCAGCCCCCAGTCCCAGCATCATCTCAGACTCCTCCTCTTCTTTCTTGTCCACATTCCCATGTCCCCACATGGAGCTTTATGCCTTGTCTCCCCTCCTGCCCTGCAGTAGTAAAGCAGTGGCTGCCTGGCAGGTGACACTGGGACACTGCTTGGGCAGGACACCTCAGCCCCTGCCCCCGTGTCCAGGAGCTGGACCAGGATCTCTGGTGCTGGATGGCCAGGGGGGGCTGCAGGCAGGCACTCTGCCCCTGCCTTCACAGGGACCCTCTGCTGTCACCTCAGAGGTAACTATGCTGTGTTTGCAGGTCGGATCAGGAACACCCCAGAGGCAGACGAGTCTCTCATCGACCCCAACATTCTGTCCCTGAACATCCTCTCCTCCGGCTACATCCACCCCTCCCAGGATGACCGGTGCGTGATGCTTTTTCCTTGCTCTTCCCCCGCTGTGGTGAGGGATGGAGGGGTTGAGCAGCAGCCCCCCTCTCCCCTGGAAGGCTCTTGGCCCTTCTGCTGACCCACTGCTGCCTTGAGGCAGGGCGTTTCTGAAGCTGCATGGGGTTTTGGGGTACAGGACTGCCAACCCCCTTCCTCCTCCTCCTCCCTAAGGCCTTGCTGTGCTGGGGAGGGCACTAAAGGGAATTTGTGCGTGGGTTCTGCTCTCTGGTGCTGCCTGTGATGGGCTGGCACAGGGAAGCAGTTGGTGCTGGTGCCAGGAGGATGTCCCAACTCCATGGCTAGAGGGGAGGGCTCTTTGTCCTGTGTCCCAGCAAAATTGCTGGAAAGGCCACTTGGCCCCCATGGCAGATCCCTATCTGTGTGTAAGTAATGCAGGAAAGCCATTCCCACCCACTGTGGGTGACTCCAGGGATGGCCCATGATGCAAGCAGGACCAGCCTGGGGACCACCTGTTGTCCCCTATCCCAGGGGGCTGTCACAGAACCACAGAGTGGTTTGGGCTGAAAGGGACTTTAAAGATAATCTCATTCCAAAGCCCCTGCTATGGGCAGGGACACCTTCCACTAGACCAGGTTGCTTAAAGGTGTCCCCACTGTAGTTTGGCAGGGTGTGAAAGAAGCAGGACCTGAAGATTTGTTTTCTCCAAGATCTCCCTGTGTGAGTCCTGCAGTGGCAGGGGGAGTCGTGGGTATGGAGGGCACAGCTCTCCTCTGCACCAGGGGGACTGGTGGAACTCAGGGGACTGGTGGGGGTCTCTGACAGAATGTGTGCATGCAGGCAGCTGTGACAAGACAGAGATGATTGCTGCCAGCACTGGAAGCAGCAGGACTGGTCCTTGGCTGTGTGTGTTGTGGTCACTGGTGTAGGAACAGCCTGGCGAGGAATGGGGAACACTTTTTCCCTTATCTGCTTTGTGATCACGACTGAACCAAGGAGGCCTGTCCCAAGGCGGGGTGTTTTTGGGGGAATGATGGGGGTCTGGATAGGATTTGGTACCCTGAGCACTCTCAGGACAGGTCCTGGACCTGGCAGAGCAACTGGCACAGTGTCTGAGCAGCAGAGGCGAGTCCTGGGCTCAGCACGCGTGCAAGTGTCGGACCAGGAGACTTTGTCACTGCCTTGGGGGTACAGAAGGAGGCCAGATGGGGATGGTCAGGCAAGGAGAGCCCAGCCCAGTGGAGCAGTAGTGGCTTTTTTGCTGGGAGCTGAGTGGCTGTGGTACCTGTGGGCTCTTGGGGCTGGCGCAGTTTTTCGTCAGCTCCTGATCTGTTGGATTGTCTGGTCCCAGATGCAGCCATATGGGGTCTTCAGCTTGCCTAAGGTAGCCTGGCAGGAGGGATGTGCCTCCTGCTCTGCCTTCCACCCCATGAGTCCTGCAGGACAAGGGGACATGGCTTGGGCTGGGGGGATACTTGGGGTATGGAGAGAAGCGTGGAGACTGGGGGCCCATTTGGGGGCACAGACAATGCTCATGTCACATCTGTCCCATATCTATTCCATGGAGCCTGCCCGTGGTGAGGCAGGGGGAGGAGGGGGTGGCCAGCTGCCTGCAGGGCGCTAGCTGCAGTGCCCCCACTTCCACTCCACATGCAGCCATGCATGCTCCACCCTGCAGCTGTGAGGACAGGCAGGAGGAAGGCAGAGAGCAGAGCCAGCGCCCACTTCACCCTCCTCCCAGCCGCTTGCGCTCCCCGCTTTGCTGCCTTGTGCCACGCAGCCTCCATTGCCTGGAGCAGCCCTGGCTTCTCCTCTGCAGCCTCCCCAGCGCCCCGGAGCCCCTCAGGAAGAGGCTGGGAGAGTGGTTCAGCTCTCTCCTCAGCGCCATCCATCCCCGCATCGAGCGCCCAGGGCGGAGGCGCGGGGGGCAGCGCCTGGTGTCCCCCCTCGCTTCCCTCAGCTGCTGCTGCCCATCTGAGCCCACACTAACCATGTGATTGTTTTGTGTTTTCGCAGGCAGTTTCTTGATTCGGATATGCCTAGGTATTATTTGTTTCCATTGGTTTTTTTTCCACCCCTCCTTCTTCTTCTCTCCTTTCTTTCTTTCTACCCCCTTGCCTCGGCACGCTCACTCCCGCCAGAGGCAGCACTTGGACATCCAGCCCCTCATCCCTTCACATGCCCCATCCCTCCTCCCCACTGCGCTGGCACCTCTTGCTCACTCGGCCCCTTTTGCTGTTGGTGTGGGCCACGCTCTGGCTGGCTGCCGCTCCCCCTCGCACGCCTGCGTCTCCATTGCCTGATTTGGGTTTTATTCTTGCTTTTGGACTTTGCTACTCTCCCATCTTTTCTGGCACCTGGCACCGAGTGTGCCGGACCCTCCATTGTCTCCCGCCCCAGCCTCAGCCCCAGCTCAGCCCCTGGTAATGCTTGGAGTAGCTGCAGGGCTGGTGAGGACAGTGGAAGTTTTGGGGCTTGTCCTGCCCTGTCCTGGGCAGCTGGTGACGCTGGCAGCAGTGCAGTTGGCAGCAGTGCAGTTGGCAGCAGTGCAGTTGGGGTGGCAGCAGCTGCCCACCCTGCGCACCATGTCCTGTGTGTATAGGTGCGGCATTCGGGCAGCGTGTGTCTGTGTTCAGGTGTGACAGAGGGTGCCCATGTGGCACAGACTGTTGTACCCCTGTGGAAAGGGGCTGTTTGGGGACTGCAGTCTCCAGCTGGGACCACTGTGTGAGCCTGGCATATGGGTGAGAGGTGCCAGATTTTTGGGTGTGCCACCCTCTGGATGGAAGCGTTGGTGAGGCCTCAGGGCAGGGGGCCACCACTGTGCCCCATGGCAGAAGAAGAGGGGCATGTGCCTGGGAGACGAGGACGGAGTGTCCTGAGTCCTGGCACATACCTCTGTGCCTGAAGGTTGTCCTCCCCACAGCAACTCAAATCTGGTGGTGCACAGAGATGTCTGAGGGCAGAGCTGCATTCTGTCCCCTCCGGGTGTGAAGGAAAGTGGGTACAGCATTGATCCAGGCCCCCCACCACAAGAGAGGTGGGTTCACACTGGCACTGCCTGTGGTCTCTCAGCACAGTGATGCTTCCCTTGTGGACCAGGGGATGGGCCAAGGAGTCACCTGCTGTGTGAGTGGCAGTGGGAATCTCATCCCCCCAGCTGGCACTGTCCCAGGGGACTGCACTGGGCAGGAGCTCCCTGCCCTGGGATGGCACAAGGGCAGAGTTAAGGGCACAGGGAGCACATGTGCTTCCTCCCAGCTGCTGGACCATGAGGAAAGTGGGAGGCAGAGGGTTTTCACCCAGGCTGGCAAGCCTCTGTCTGCCCTTGCTGAGCTCCCTTTGGTCCCCACTTCGGGTTCAGCCAGGCTGGAGCTCCTGTGGCCAGCAGTGCTATTATGTGCGAGTCCCTTCAAGAGGGGCTCTTCTGACCTGTCGTTTTTCTGTGTGTGTACATGTGTGTGTTTGTCCTTGGGTCACCTTCCACTTATAGCATTTCGCTGGGAAATGACACTAGGTATTTCACGCGCACCTGCTCGGTCTGGTCCCTCCTGCTTTTCTCTTCTTCCCCTTTGCCTCCTCCCTTTGCTTTTTGCTCTTTCTCCCCTCCCCTGAGGCTCCTCTTCTCCTCCTCCTCCTCCTTGGGGAGCACTCTTTTCTTAAGCAACCTGTGTCTGCAAAGCAATCCTTTGCCTTGGCTGTGTCTCACACTGGTGGGGTTATGTGTTTTATACACCTTCTGAAAGCGTCACTCTGCCTCTTCTTCCAACACGGGGGAAATTGCAGTTGAGAACCTCTCCCTACTCCTGCTGGCTGCCCTGGCTCTTGTTAAAATTGCTCCTCAGCCACCTGGATGCTGCTTCAGGGACGTACTGAAGTGTTCTCATTGAGATATGGCTGAAGCACAGCTTCCTGAGGATGCTCGGGCAGGAGCCAGGGCCGCAGCAGCTCTGGGCGGTTCTGGGGAGTGGGTGTACCATAAAGCCAAGGCTGACCCGGGAGGGAGCCCAGGAGTGGTGCAGGGGGTGAAAATGGGATCCCCCATGCTCTCTCACTGGAGCCTCCTCCTGCTTCCTCACCCTCAGCTGCTCAACCCAAGGAGGGCAGATGCCACTCTCAATCTGGGTGAGCTGTGCCATCCTCTCCGAGATCCTGTAGGCATGGGGGAGTGGGACCAGGTGTCCCCTGCTCCTTCTCCCAGCCTGGGAGCCATGGAAAACACAGCAAAGGGGCCTGAGGCAGCAGAGTAGGAATGGGGCTGGCAATGAGGGTAGAGCAAGAGCCAGGGGAGACAGCCTGACAGGGGTCGGCCACCAAATCATAATCCTCAGCTTCTCACTGGGGCCCAGGGCTGGCAGACAGGGGCAGCCCTGGGGAAGGGGACCTGGCTGGTGGAGGGGCTGTGCTCCCAGAGGCGGGCTGGCAGCACACCCCCTGTGCTGAGCATCCTCCCTCCTTTCCCTTCTGGCCATCAACAGCCGCTCCTGGCAGGCACTGGGAGGTGCTGTGCCCAGGCTGGATGGTGGGGACTGGCCCGGGTGCACAGGGGGTGACAGCCCCTGCTCTGAACACAGGGGTGGGGCATGAACCCTCCTTCGCCCTCCTTTGCCTTCCTAGCCTGCTCTGCCTTGCCTGCTCCCCACCTGAGCCCCCACTCCTCTGCGGCCCTGCCTCCCCAGAACCCCGGTCCATTGGCCATCGCAAGGGTGCCGTGTCCCCTTCCCACCATGCCTTGTGCCCTTTGCCTTGAGCCTGTGTCCTCTGGAGTGGCTGTCCCCATCTGTCCCCACTGCGCATGCATGTCTGTGTGTCCTTGCAGGCCTGCTGCAGCGCTGTGGGGGGGACAATGACATCTCTTTGCTCGTCTGCCAGGGGTTGCAGGGAGGTTGTTTTACTGGACCTGCTGGGTTTTCTTGGCAGGACTTTCTACCAGTTTGAGGCGGCGTGGGATAGCTCCATGCACAACTCGCTGCTGCTCAACCGTGTCACCCCTTACCGGGAGAAGATCTACATCACCCTGTCAGCTTACATCGAGGCAAGGACCTTGCTTGGGGTCACTGTACATCAACAAAGTCTGGGGTTTCCCCTGCTGTTGGGGTGCAGCCAGCGTGAGCCCTTCCTTAGCTACTCCTTATGGGGTGTGGGGGCCATGTGGGACCCTGGGATTGGAACCTACTGGGCACAGGGGAGGGAAGGACCTGATAGGCTGCCACCCTGCAGCACCTCTGACACCTCCCTCTGCCCTGCTGCAGATGGAGAACTGCACTCAGCCTGCCGTCATCACCAAAGACTTCTGCATGGTTTTCTACTCCCGGGATGCCAAACTTCCTGCCTCGCGCTCCATCCGCAATCTTTTTGGCAGCGGCAGCCTGCGGGCCTCTGAGAGGTACAAGGATGCTCCTGTTGGGGACAGGAGAGCCATCACCTCGGGACTGGAGCTCTTCTAGGGCATCCCAGCAGCCTGGCTAAAAATATTGGGGTGTGGGGATGGGACAAAGCCAGTAATGCCTCACCTCTCTTTGCTCACAGCAACCGTGTGACAGGAGTCTACGAGCTCAGCCTGTGCCGCGTGGCTGATGCCGGCAGCCCAGGTGGGTGCCACGCCTCTGCCCAGGTGTTCAGCTGGGACAGGGAGGCACAGCCAGGCCTTCGGGTCAGGGGCTGTGTGTCTGTCCCTCCAGCTGTGTGTCTGTGCCCACAGGCATGCAGAGAAGGCGCCGGCGTGTGCTGGACACCTCTGTAGCCTACGTCCGGGGAGAGGAGAACCTGGCTGGCTGGCGGCCCCGCAGTGACAGCCTCATCCTTGACCACCAGTGGGAGCTGGAGAAACTCAGCCTGCTGCAAGAAGTGAGAGTCTGGGCTAGAAATGGGCTGGAATCGTGCAATTCACAGCTCCACTGGCACTGGGGGGATTCCCCACCCTGGATGGCATGGCCATCTTGTTGTGGGAGGAGGCAGGAATGGGGCTGTGCTGCCAGTACTCCTGTGCTTCACTGCTAGCCAGGTGCCAGCAGATCCAAAGCTAATGAGTAAATGGGGTTAAGGGGGCCTGGGTGTGGGGGGAGGCCACCCCTGAGCCTGGGTGTCTGTGCCCAGGTGGAGAAGACAAGACACTACCTGTTACTGCGTGAGAAGCTGGAGACAACCCACCGCCTGGGCATGGAGACGCTGTCCCCCTGCTCCAGTGAGGATTCTGAGTCCCGAAGCACCTCCTGCATCTCCTCCCCGCTCTCTGCTGATGGAGCACCTGAAAGCCGCACCTCTCCCCCCGAGACCCCCAGCGAGAGGCAGAAGGAGCTGGCTGTGAAGGTACCATCCTGCAGCAAACCCAGCTTGTGGGGATGAAGCCAGGAAGTGGCTTCCACAGGGTGCCTGGGGGTTGTGGTGGGAGAAAGCCCAAGAAAAGTGGGAAATGGAATGTTCCTCATGCCCCACTGTCCTCCTCCTCTCTCTGCAGTGCTTGCGCCTGCTCACGCACACCTTCAACAGGGAGTACAGCCACAGCCACGTCTGCATCAGCGCCAGCGAGAGCAAGGTACTGCTCTGCCCCTGGGCTGGTGGGGCCAGGGGGGATGTGTGCCTGGGTAGGGGCCAGATGGGCACTACCGCACAAGTCATACCTCCTCTGGGGTGTCTGCTCCCACTGCTTGCTCTGGTCTTTTCCAGAACTGGTGGCTCTCAGGACTGTACCAGGAGAGAACCCTGCCAGCCAGGGGTCTTGCCTCTCCCTGTCTGAGCAGGAGCCTGGTCCTTTGCATGTGCCTGGCTTTGCACAGAAACTCCAGTTCACACCTCCATTACTCCACAGCTGTCTGAAATGTCCGTGACCTTGATGAGAGACCCTTCCATGCCAGCTCTTGGGGTCACCACTCTCACCCCCTCCTCGACCTGCCCATCACTGGTGGAAGGATGTTACAATGCCATGGAGGTCAGGTAAGAAGCTGCCTGGGAGGTTCTGGTGACAAATCCCAAGCAGAGCAGCTGTTATCACTGGGACACGGTACTTGTCTATGGATGTTCCCTAGCCATCACTCTCCCTACATTCCATCCTCTCCTGCTTCCCCAGACCCCCCCAGGTTTCCTCCAGGGCAGAGAGCCCCGATCTGGAGCCTGTGATAGAAGGAGAGCAGAAGAAGTCCCCAGCCCGCCGGCCTGAGGAGGAGAAGGAGCCGCAGCGGTTGCTGGTGCCTGACATCCAGGAGATTCGAGTCAGGTAGGAGCAACCGGGGCAGCCAGCAAGGGGAGCACCTATAGGCAGGGGAGCCATGCCCGACCACTGCCACCTCCTCATGCTCTGTATCCCACCCCTTCTGCAGTCCCATCGTCTCCAAAAAGGGCTACCTGCACTTCCTGGAGCCTCACACCAACGGGTGGGTGAAACGCTTTGTGGTGGTCCGGCGTCCGTACGTCTACATCTACAACTCGGACAAGGACGCGGTGGAGAGGGCCATACTGAACCTGTCCAAGGCCCAGGTGGAGTACAGTGAGGACCAGCAGGCCATGCTCAAGGTAGGGCACTGGGAGCCAGCCCCACTCTGCACGCCCCACTGAGGGAAGCACTAAGCTCTGGCTCTCCCCCCGCAGACCCCGAACACGTTTGCGGTGTGCACCGAGCACCGGGGCATCCTGCTGCAGGCGAGCAGTGACAAGGACATGCACGACTGGCTCTACGCTTTCAACCCTCTCCTGGCTGGATCCATAAGGTACCAGGGGCACCTGGGGGAAGGGGCATGCACAGAAGCCATTGCTGGGGGGGCTGCAGGCTCCCAGTGCTTTCCTGCTACAGCCCCAGCCGGGTGTGGGGAGCATCTCCTGTGCAGAGCTGTGCTGGGACAGGCTTTCAGCTGGCAGAACTTGGACCAGATTAATTTTGAATTCAGCTCATCCACATTTAAATGCTTCAGTCTAGGGCCAGATTCCAGGTGTTACAGAGGTGTTGTTGTGCTGAGCTCAAAGCAGCCTCCATGCCTGGTGGCACAGCCTCTGGCCTGTCACTGTTCTTGAGACCATCCCACAGAGTTTTTGAGTGTTAAGGAAACTTTCCAGTCTCACCATCCCGGAGCCACTGTGGAAGTCACACAGGAACCACCTGAGCTGGGACTGAGGCTCCTTCACAGCAGGTGGTTCCTTGCTTGACTTCTACACTCACCTCACACACTCAGACAAGGTTTCCTTACTGGCTCAATCACAGGTTTCCCACTGCAGAGTCTCAGACATCTCGATCCTTTAAATAATTTACTCACGGTGCAATAACAAAAAAACAGCTGGAGCTGGGTGTCTCTGAGAAAGGAGCCTAAACAAAGGGAGCCCTGGGCTTTTACATGTTAGTCTAAAGGCACTCTCCCCGTGTCCTTCACCTGGCTGTGCCGCAGGTCCCCATGCCCTTTGTTATGCAAACGCTGGGCAGTTCACAGTCTGCACCAAGCTACCTGCACTAAATGTTTTCATTCCTCAACAAGACCATCCCATGGACTTCTTGAGATCACCTCAAGTGGCAGCACTAGGGGAATAGGAATAAATGCACAGAAATCTGTGTGCTCTGGCTAAAGAGACTTTAATTCTATGTCCCTCCAGCTGTCTGGATTCAAGTATCAGCCTGGACACTGAACCTGGGAGTCCACACCTCTCCTTGTCCACATTTTTTAACACCTTTTGTCCCTTGTTTTCCAAATCAGATCCAAGCTGTCCAGAAGGAGAACAGCCCAGATGAGAATCTAACCTGAAAAATACCCTCCACCTCATCTGTCTGCCAACAGGATCAAGATAGCTGATTCTGTCTGAAGACTCCCCATGTTAATATCTGATCTTTCACACCATCTGCTGCCCCAGCTCTCTGCTCCATGGAAGGATCTGTCTTGATTCACAGCTTCACAGGGGAAACTCACTTCTGTTTGTAGCTGCAAAAGCCTGGACCCGCCTGGGCAGGATTCCTTGTGCACGTGCCATCTTCTGCCTGTCCCTCCATGGGTGACCTTCATATCACACCATCTAACGCTCCAGAAAAGGTCCCTATCAGAGGGGAGGGAGTGAGAAGGGTGGTTTTGGCTAAAAGCTGGTCTTTGATCTAGAGAGATGGGAATGCAGCAAAGCTCAGAGCTGGGAGAGCAGGAGGAATTGCCCTCAGGCAAAGGGAAAGTGGTAATTTAGATGTGGGGTTTCCCTAATTTACCGGTGTTTCTGCAAGAGACAGCAGAGTAAGATCAGGTGTCAGTACTTTAAGATTATATTTATAAAGTATTTATTTCTATTTACATCACAAAAATCCCCTAAGTTGAGTCCTGGCCCCCAGCCAATGCCTCCCCCAGGCAGGGGAGAGCCTTGGTGCTGGGCCTGGGTTCCAGAGATGCCTTCCCAGGACACCCCTGGCTTGTGCCTGGCAGCAGTGCAGCTCTCACCCTCACTCCATGCCCTTCCCCAAATATTTGCTTTGCCTTCCCCTACAGCTTAAACTACTTTTCCCCTGAGCAGTGGCCAGACAGCCCACCATGTCTTCCCAAAGAAGGCAATTCCTACCTGTCCCATCTACCTCTGGAAGGGAGGAGCCCACAGTCTGAGCTGGCCAGGGCACCCTGTCCCTGCAGGTGGGTCACTGCACTTTGGAGCTTGGTCCTACTGGAGGGAAAAGGAGAGCTCTGGGTATGGCTCTGTCACCCCATGCTGGGCTCCCCTTTCCAACAAAAAGCACTTGGGCCACCTCCCCTATCCCAGCCTGGGACCCCCAGATGTCTCATCCAAAGGGATTTCCCACTCTTAGGGCAGGATGCCAAGGATCCCAACCCTGCAGGGAGTGTGGAGGTTCAGGTGGAATAGGAAAATTCCCCAGGAGCCATGACTAGGAATGACTATCCCACCCTACAGGATTCTTCTTGCCCTTTCCCAAAAGGGCTTGCACATCCCTTCTTCTCCCAGCAGGATGATGAACTCAAAGCAGATCAAAGGGTGTCAGGGTGGGGATGGGGCTTCTTTTTTTTTGTTGTAGCTGGTGTTTTCTCACTCTTCCTCTGCTGCAGAAGCGAGCACCCACCTCCCCCCACCCTGCCTCCATCAGCATGTTAATCTGGAGGCTTCCTGCACAGGAGGTGTTTTTGCTGAAAAGACCTTCTTCCTCCAGCCATCACTGCTTCCCACCTCCTCCAGCAGCAACTCTCCCTCTTCTCCCGTCTCTCACCCATGACTAGATGTTTTTGTTCAGGGCTTCCCAAGTGGCCAGCAGCATCTGGCACAGCTCCGTGCTGGAAGCTGAGCATCTTCCTCCGTGCATCTCCCAGGCACCCCCCAGCTCTGCTGTCTCTTGTCCAGCACGGCTGCGCCTTGGCTCTGCCACACCTCCCTGCACTGTCTGTGGGGTGTGATTGTGTGTGTGTGCGTGTGTGTGTGTGTGCGTGGGACGTGGTGCTGTCTTCTCGTTACACTCGTGTTGTGGGGGGCACGGACAGGCAGGGACGTGGCAGAGGAGTAGAGGCTTGCACTGGCCCCCTTGCTGCATATCAGGCACCCTTTAGCTTGGGTTTCAGGTGACAGAAAGAGTTTGGGGATTCTTCTTGAGCACATGCTGGTTCTGCCTGGCCTCGCCACAGCTCCTTGGGCATCTTGCCCCATTACTACAGCCCAAATCCGCAGTGGGGCTGCTCCTCTCAGCCCAGCTCCCCTGCCCAGGACAACCTCCCCAGCGAACTGGGCTATTTTCCCCTCTGTGATCCTTTTAGACCTGAAAGGGCCGACTTGTGCCCTTTCTGTGTGAAGAGGTGCCAGCCTGGAGGCACAGAGAGGCTGAGCTGGGGCAATGCAGGGGCCCAGGCTGCAACATCCTGGCTCCCGTGCTCTGAGCAAGGACTAGTTAGTACCATCCCAAATGTCACTGTAAGAGGCTCAGGGTGGACAAACAGGGAGTAGCTGAGGGGAGGCTCCTCCAGAATGGAGGCAGCTTCTGGCAGAGACGGGACCAGTGTCTGTCAGGGACCAGACACAGGTTCACTGGCCAGGGCTGCGTGGTGCTGCCTGTGCCACAGACAAGACGCAGCCAGCTGAAGGGCACCCTCCAGCCAGAGCCGAGCCATGCCTGAGGCCAGCAAACCTGCAGAGCAGACGGCTCGGCTGGAGGTGGGAGCCGAGGGACTCAGAGCTGCCCGCTGGATGCGGCACACGGGCCGCCTGCCATCTCACAGCAGCGCTCTGCCCGCTCCTCGGCACGGCCCTGGCCCCATCCCCTCGGCAAGGAATGCACCCCGGAGCTTCGAGCACGACGAAAGCCCAACGGGAAGGGAAACTGCACAGGGCAGCGGGTGGCACGGAAGGCAGGCGGGCACCGGCGGGCGGGCCGGGGCCGGGGGAGGAGGGAGGCGGCGCTCCCCGCCCTCCGGTTCCCGCCGGCGCTCCCTGCCGTGTGCCAGGGGGGCGGTACTGCGGGTCCTGGCCGTCCGTGCGCACGTGAGGCTTGTTCGGTTCTGAAATAAATGTCGCATATAACGCAACTCCCGTGCGCTGAGCGTGCTCTCCGGGGCTGGCGGGGCGGCGGTAGGGACGGGACGGGAGCGGCGCTGAGGGGAGCGGATCTGAAGGGAGTGGCGCTGAGGGGAGCGGATCTGAAGGGAATGGCGCTGAGGGGAGCGGAGCTGAGGGCAGCGGCGCTCAGGGCGGGCAGTGCCACTGAGGGGAGCGGAGCTGAGGGAACAGAGCGGAGGGGAGCGGCGCCCAGCGAGCGGAGCTGAGGGCGGGCAGCGGCACCGCCACTGAGGGGCGCCCCCTCGCGGGCGTGCGCAACACGGCGATACAAGGGGCGGGGCGACGGCGCTGACTGACAACTCGACCCCGCTTGCGATTGGTGGAGGCGGCGGGCACGCGCCGCTGTGGGCGGGGCCGCGCGGTGTTTCCGCTGCCGGGGGGCGCGGGCCCGTTTCCGGCCCGCCGCGGGTGCGGGTTGGGCCGGCGGCGGCGGGCGGCAGCGAGCGACGGCCATGGACCTGTTCGGGGACCTGCCCGAGCCCGGCGCCGCCGCGGGTGAGGCCGCGACCCCCTCGGGCCCGCGCTGTCCGTCGGGCCTGCCCGGCCGCAGCCCGTGGGCTCGCTGAGGGGCGACGGGCCTGCTGCAGCTCGGCCGTGGGCAGCGTGGCTCCGCGCACTGCCGGGCCGCCGCCACGGGGAGCTTGAGGGGCGCGGGGGAGCGTGAGGGGACGGGTTAAAAATCGCTGGAGAAAATGCCGGGTTTGGTGGGTTTTGTGGTTTTGTTTTCCCTGGGACTCGCCCCGCTGTAGTTTATACCGTGTTTTTGCATGTTCTGTATGAACTGCAGCTCCCTGCGGTTTAGACCACGTTGGAACCTTGCCTCTCACTGTGCTGCTGAGCTTAGGGGATTGCTAGCAAAAAACAAACCCCAAAAACCTGTTCTCAAGACAAAAGCTCACCTCAGCCCCAGGCAGGTGGTTATTTAGCTTGTGTAGCAGCTGCTAAAATTACAGATGGAAGCAAGGCTCTCCTGGTTCACCACACGTGTGCTGGCCTGGGGACAGTCCTTCAGAGCAGCTCCCCTGGAATGCCTGCACTGCTTCCTTACTCTGCCCTGGTGCCTTGCAGGTAAAGATGCCCAAAAAGGGCCTCTGCTGTTTGATGATCTCCCACCATCCAGCAGTGCTGACTCAGGTATGGGTGCTCTGTTCCTACCATTAGCCTGGTTTTCTGTGTTTTCTGCATCAGCATCTCTTTCAGATGAAATGTGTGTAAATCCTGTTCTTTGTTAGACAAGAATAAAGACAGCAGGGTTATCAGTGCTGGCATGCAGACCAGCTGTGTCCTGTTTGGTTTTTTGTAACCAGGCTGTTATAGATGTTTTACATATATTCTATGAAACATTCCTTAAAAACATTCCCTGGAGCAAATGCAAAGTCTGGATTTGCCCGACTAGTAATGGAATTAGAAATTTGGCTCTCTTTGGTAAACTGACATCATTTCTTCTCCTCAGGAGAGACATAGGCAAAGCATTATTCCCTGAAAGGAACAAAAGTATTTAATTATTTTTGTCTTCTTTTTGTGCTCCAGGAAAAGAAGGCTCTTTGCTCTTCGATGGTCTCCCACCAGCCAGCAGTGGTGACCCAGGTAAGGAGCTGTGTCCCTCCTCAGCCTCTCTGGGAACAGCCCACAGTGCAGCCTGTTGTGTTGGACACATAGCAAGTTACCCTGGTGCTTATTTCTCCAGTCCAGATTGGCAATTTGTGGCCCAACTGTTTAAATCAGGATCCTGAATCTTAAAATCAGGCCTGTTCCCAGAAGTACATTCCTGTCTTTTGGGGACCATGGTGCTCTGAAAGCTCCCTGCTGTGGGAGGGAAGTGCCCTGGTGCTGCCCCTGCCCTGGCTGCTGCTCTGCAAGGCTTTGTGCATGCAGCCAAGTGCTTGCTGTCACCTGGGAGAGGCTGAGATAATTCACTATGCCCATAGGAGCCTAAATCTCCAGAAGGACAAAGGCACAGTTCTGACATCAGGTGTTTGCTTGCTAGCTTTAATTTGTTGCCTTCTTCTGAACCTTCTAAAAAATATGCATGTTCAGTGTAATAAAATAAGTTCCTTTGCATAGTTGTGGGCAGAGATCAGAGAGGAAAATAATAATAATTAATAATAATAATGTAGAAATGTTCCAGCCTGTAGCATTAACTTCCTGAGAAATTAACTTAAAAAAAAAAAACAAAACAAAAAAGCCTGGTAGCTAAGGAATAAAACCTGTGGGTTGTTCATAGTAACTGTGGTCACTTAATGCTGTGTAAGTGTGTGAGCCTGCACTCCTGAGTGTGCTTTGGTATAAATAAATAAATATATATAAAAATATGTATATATATTTAATAATTATATAAATTCCTTGCTGCTGAATTTGTGCAAGTCAAACAGTCCTGGAACACTTGAGCCACCTGCATCTTTGCTTTCTTTCAGCCTCCAGTGCTACTAAGCAAGTCCCATCAGCAGAGAGCCAAGAGAAAGGACAGAAGAGAAAGTCCTTGGAGGAGGAGGAAGAGAAGAATGGCAGGGAAGAACTTGTGGAAAAGAAAGTTTGTAAAGGTTTTCAGACAGTTTGAAAACAAATGTACTCAATTTGTACTTTTGGCGTTGGGCTGAGTAAGTCCAGAACAAAGCTAAGCTTTGGTTCTTCAGTCTGCTTGCCTTTCCAGCCTCCTGCAGGGACCAAACTGCTGCAGGGTGGCAGCTCCTTGAGCCTTCTGGCTCTGTCTCCTTCACCTGGGCCTTGTTTCTCTCCCTGCTGGAGCAGCAGGCACCTCAGCAAGATGAGTGTTTGTGCTGCCCGGAGGGGAATTGGTGTGGACCCTCTGTGAGGCTGGATCCACACCACTTTCCTTTGCAACATCCACAAATCTCTGCTGGCTGCTGAGGAGGCCAGAGAGGGGCACAGACAGACCTGTTACAGACAGGGCCTTTGGCTGCAGTGCCTGTGTTGCAGCTTTGGGAGTAAGATGTGTTCAGGGGTACAAAGGAAAGGACACATCCTGGGGACATCAGACTTGGTTTTCCTGTCCTTAGTGCGCTCTTTAAAGCTGGGCTTTATTAAGCTGCAGGTTCAGTGCCACGTGCTTCCCCTGCCCCCCTGCCCCTGTTTTTAGAGTCCTGCCCAATGCCCAGCAGTCCTGATGGGCTACAGCTGCCTACCAAAATGAGGGCAGGCTGCTTTTAGAGCTGCTGACCTTGGGAGCACATAAAATCCATGTTACAAAGTGAACAGGTCCTGCTCAGCAGCAGAGGGTTTGTTGCAGGAGGAGGGCTGCACTGCCCTTTGTGGTTATTAGCCTGAGCTGAGGAGATAGAGGAGTTTGATTTGCATGTGTGTGTCTGCTTTGTCCCACTTTAGGATCAGTGGGCATTCTTGGCCTGAAGGGTTATGTGGCAGAGAGGAAAGGTGAGAGGGAAGACATGCAGGATGCACACGTCATCTTAAACGACATCACCGAGGAGTGCCAGCCTCTGCCCTCCCAAATGTGAGTGGGCCCAGCTGCCAGAGCAGCCATCCTCCTTCAGCTAAACCCAGGGGATGATCTTTTCTGCTTGGAACAGCTGATGCTCATCTGCCCCTCCTGTGGTGCATGGTTTGGGCTTGTTATGGGAGACCTGGGGTGAAGCATCAGCTAGCTGTGTTCCCAGGCAATTCACAGGGCTGCTGTGTACAAACACCTCCCTTTGAGGGGTGCTTAGTGGATTCAGTCACTGACTTTATGAGCACCATAAGGGCTTGATAACTCTGGATGTTGATCCTGTATTGTCCAAATGGAAGTGAGTATGTAAAATGAAAAGAATGTTCTCAAGCATCACCTTGATACTGGATTTGGCTTCTGAACTAGTATTGTCCCAAGAGTTTGTGTTTTGACAGATCCAAGTTTTTTGTCTGTAGCATAGTTGGAACAAGTTAGGCATGGAAGGTACTGTAGGATTGGCTAGACTGATGTCTGTAATGCTGGAGAGCTGCAGTGTCCTTGAGGTAAAATGTTTATTTGCTTTTATGCCTAGTTGAGGTCTGTAAACTGTTTAGCCAATCATTTTCTTGAGAAGTGGAAAATTACAAGAAAGTTCTCAGCTCAGTGCTGGAACACATAATCCGTGTAAATGCTGAATATATGAGCTCAGAGACCTGCTGCCTTCTGTGCCTTGGGGTGCAGGATTTCTGGAGTGGCTGGCACAGGGTAGGGTGGTTTGGAGAGGGATGTTCCTGTTCCCATTCCCATTCCCTGTGGCCTTTCTCAGCTCCTCCTGCTGCCTTTTGTTCCCTCACAGCACACGTGTCTCGTACTTCGCGGTTTTTGATGGTCACGGCGGAGTGCGAGCCTCCAAATTTGCAGCACAGAATCTGCACCAAAACCTGATCAAGAAATTTCCTAAAGGTGAGAGGAGTGGAATAAGGGCTGTATGACAGCCATCACCTTTTCTGCCTTGGCAGGGGATAGGGAAACTGATCTGTTTGGGTCTGGTCCTACAGTACCCATCCCTTATTACCAGAGGGCTTGCAAGATTGCTGTGTCTGCTGGGGAAGAGGGCTGGAAACCTTTTGGCACAAGGGTGCAAGTAGCCAGCTGTGACTTACTAAACAAGTGTGTGCTGTTGCCAGTTTTGGCATCAAATATGAAAATCCTCCTGTGGTGGAGAGGTTTATGTCATAAACTCTCCACATACACTACTGCATGGATTTCTGGTAGGGTAAGCCCAGGATGTGCCTCAGCTGCTCTGCAGAGTTCAAGAGATGCAGTGCCTGACTGAATGTTGGATCAGCACAGGGACAGACTAGGATAGATCAGATATGTTTTATTTGGAGCTTAGTTGCTGTTTTCTCTGTCTGACAGGTGAGGTAGCCAGCGTGGAGAAAACTGTGAAGAGATGCCTTTTGGACACCTTCAAACACACAGATGAGGAGTTTCTAAAGCAGGCATCCAGCCAGTAAGTGCAAATGCTTTCTGTTAATTGTATTTCTTAGTGTGCATTCTGAGGTCTGAGTTGTGAGCAAGGCAGAGGAAACCTTCCTTGTGTCATTCCTGTGCTTTGGCAAAACTCCACACAGCTCCACTGTGCCAGGCTGTGCTTCTGCCAGCTGAATGCTTGCTAGAACTAGACCATGGCATGTTCCACTCTTACTCTGTGGTAAGTGGTCTGTAGGATCCCTTAGACTAAAATGTTTCTCCAAAGGAAGGAAGCAAAACAGGTCCAAGGAGCACCTCTGTCCTTAACAGGGACAATCCTGTGTCAAAAGACCTACATCTCCCAGTGTAAATTTAAATCTTGCTTTCTTCAACTCTTTAGAAAATCCTTATCAGGATTGTTTGATTTCTGTTTAAAGACTTGCCATGTTGCTGAAGGGACTTGTCCTGTACTGTCTGAGGTGGGGTCTCTCTGTTGATGGCATCAATGTGTGGCAGGAGGGGCTCTGTAGAGGCCACTCAGCTTTCTTTGGAGCTCTGCTTGTCAGGCTGGAACACATCCCTGAGGCAGCTTTTGATGCCCTGTGTTGAAAGACCTACATCTCCCAATGCAAATTTAAATCTTGCTTTCTGCAACTGTTTAGAAAACAGAGATGTTATGAAGAATGTCCCTGTGTGGGGTAAATGCCAACCTGCCAAGCACCCTTCTCTCAGTCTGTGCTGAGCTGACACACCAAATGTGTGGACTAGGGAAGATACAGATTGCATTTCAAACAGTCACTTTGTTACCAGTCCTTCACACACATTTGATTTGGGATTTTTATTGTTTCACAGTGACACCTCTCTCACATATAGAGACACTGCTGGTGCATTTGATTCCCTGAAACTTCCTGTTCTAAGTAAATTGCAAACTGGCTCAGTCTCTTAAGCCTAATCAGAATAACAAGTTTGACCAGGCAAAAGAAGGATGCTTTCTTGATTCTGTCAAGAACTGTCAGTAGTGTCTTTCTCAAACCAGCCTCTGGTCAGAAACAGGACTTCTGGCAAAGAATTGCTAGCAGTAGCTGTATTGATGGTGAAATGAATCGTGTTCATGCAGCCACACCTTCAGAGTAAGAAAAAACTGGGTGAAATATGTCTAGAAATTAGTCTCTCAGTGAAGAGTGGCATCATAGCCATGCTTTTTGTGGACAGGGCTAGTCTGGCAGCTGTAATCTAAGAAATGCTTCTCATTTTACCTAGAGCTCTAGAGATAAAAGCTTAACTACAGGAAGTGAAACAGGAGGAGAGCAACTGAAGGAGTGGTGGTGCTGCTGCTGAGGTGGGGTGGGGAGGGCTGAGGTGGAGGAGGGAGCAGGGATACTGTGAGAAAAGGAGGAAAATGTAAGCAAAAAAGAAGGAATTTCTGCTGTAGAGTTTTGCTGCAAAGAAGCAGCTTCCCAAGGAGGAGTGTGGGGTTTTGGTTTGCTTGTGATGCTGTAGCTTTTGGGCAGCCATCAGGGCTGAGCCTGTTCTGCTCACACATGAGGTTTCCTGGGAGCTGAGTGTCAGGAGGAGTTGGTGTGGGAGCTGTGGTTGGCAGTATTTGCCCCAGCTGGGCATGGGCTGTGCATTCAGAATCTGCAGTGTGTGTAGTTCCTCTGTCCCTGTCCAGTTTGCTGTTTGTCACCAACCTGAGCTGCTGTGGGCTTGTGCCAACTGATTGCTGGACACTCTGAGTCCCCAGGAACACTCTGTAACTTTTTAAGTGTTGTTTTTTCTCTTTAGCAATCTCATTTTTGTTCCCTTCAGGAAGCCAGCATGGAAGGATGGCTCCACAGCCACTTGTGTCCTGGCTGTTGACAATATTCTCTACATAGCCAACCTCGGGGACAGCCGGGTAAGCAGAATGGAGACCACTGGTGGCATCTTTTTTCTGCCCAGAGCTTTGGGGGGTTTTTGTTTGTTTGTTTGGGATGTCTGAGTTGTCATGAGCTACTCGACTGTTCCTACAAAGCATTTTGCTTTGGGTGGGTACAGAGTATTTCTGTGTTGTCTCCCATAGTGTAAAGCAGTGGGGTGTGGAAGTTCTCTCTTGGTGGTGCTGAATATCTCACAGGGTCAAGAAGAGAATCTTTGAATATTTCAGTTGGAAGGAAGTTAGGACAATCATCTGGTCCAACTGCTTGACCCGTTCAGGGCTACCCTAAAGTTA
This sequence comes from Arremon brunneinucha, assembly GCA_035583215.1. Taxonomy (NCBI): domain Eukaryota; kingdom Metazoa; phylum Chordata; class Aves; order Passeriformes; family Passerellidae; genus Arremon; species Arremon brunneinucha. The sequence continues at coordinate 21,413,645 of JAWWEX010000017.1, forward strand.
CACCACTGCTCAAATGCCTCTTAAACACAGTCTGGGGCATCAACCATCTCTGCAGGGAGCCTGGTGCAGTATTTCATTATTTGCTGTATAAATGTCCAGCCTGAGCCTCCCCTGGCCCTGCTTTGAGAGCAGCATTCCCATGAGATCAGCACTTCCCTCTCCATGCCTCCTCCTCAGGAAGCTGCAGAGGGGATGAGGCTGTCCCTCAGCCTCC
>JAWWEX010000017.1:21414133-21430988 GCA_035583215.1 Arremon brunneinucha
GCCTCTCCTCTCCCAGCTCAGCCTCGTGCTCAGCCTTGCTCCCCCCTGGGTGCAGAGCCCAGCACTTGGACTCAGCAGTTCTGTGCCACTGGCACTGCCCCGTGGTGCATCTCTGCAGAGCCCCCTGCAAGGCCTCTCCTCCCTCCAGAGAGCCCACAGCACTGCCAGTTTGGTATCACCAGCAAACTTGGTAATGCTGCATTCAACTCCTGCATCCAGATCCCTGATAAAAGCACTGAGCAGCACCTCCTGCCTAGGAATGAGCCCTGAGAATCACCCCTGGCCACCAGTCCCTGGCCTTGTAGCAGCACTCACTGCAGCTTGGGGCTGTCTCCAGGAGCTGCAGCTGGGCTGTTGTTTGATGGGGGTTTTTTGTCAGCACAGGCCATTCTGTGTCGGTACAATGAGGAGAGCCAGAAGCACACAGCCCTGAGCCTCAGCAAGGAGCACAACCCCACCCAGTACGAGGAGAGGATGCGGATACAGAAAGCTGGGGGAAACGTCAGGTGAGTGCCTGGGGTGTGAATGAGCTGATCTAAACCCCAGCCTGGTTTGGGGCCTGAACATTGAGGTTTTGAAGCTTCCTGAGCCCAGTGTGCAGGGTGAGAGAACCTGTTGCTGCCTGAGGCCTGTAAGGATTCAGTTACTGGGGTTGGTTGGTGGTTCCCAGAGCCTTAGGATGGCCAGGGGCAGGACCCATGGGAAAGCCTGGCAGTGGGATACCAGCATAGGCAGGCTTAAGCTTGACCTACAGATTGAGCTGGATTGGATTGTTGAGGAAGTTGCTGCTTTCTGCACACTGTGGTGCTGAACAGAACCCATCTCCTGCAGCATGACTCCTCTGTCCTTGTCCTCTGAGTGGGGGCATGGTTTGAGAGAGCACAGAAAGCCCTCAGTGTCCATTGGTGTTGTTCCCCTGGGGTTACTATATGCACTGAGGCTCTCTGCATTAGGAGGGAGTTTTCTAGAGCCAAATGTGATTATCTTAATGTTCTGTGCAAAAAGGAGTTCATGGCTGTTTATGGAGAGGGTGCCAAACACAACAGCTGCATCCTAGTTCCATGGCTAGGTTCTCTCTCTTCTTTGAGGGCTGTTTTTTGATTTAGTGGCATTTTCACAAAGAAAGGATTCAGTGCAGGTGAAGTATTTTCATGCCTGTGGAAGCAAAATGCAGCCAGGCTGGAGAGGGGTGGGCTCAGTTCTGTTGTGCTGCCATGTCTGGAGCGCTTTGTTCCCCTTATCTCTGGGGAGCACGTGCTGCCCCTCACACTCAGCACTGATCTCTCTTTGCACATGGCAAAGAGATGGCCCAGTGTCTGTTAGCTCCTTTCAGAACTGGTCCCTGACTGCCTGGGAGCCTCTCCCACTGCTTGCACTTCAATATTTTGGGCCCAGGAGATAAGCCACAAAGTGTGTGCGTGTCAGATCTCTTCTCTGTGACATGCCTTGCTTCTCGCTTTTATCTGAAGTGGGGCTGCTTGGACTATGAGATGAATGAGCTTTGTGTATTCTCAGAGGGCACAGAAGAGCCTTTTTGGGGAGAAGATGCTTGATTGTTTGAAAGATGAAGGGTGGGAAGCTGTTTCTCTAGGGAGCTGGGTTAGTTAGAAAAGCTTGACAACCCAGAGGTGTTTCCTAAGGGGTGTTGTAATGTTGGTTTCACAGAAACTGCTTGCCGCAATCAGTGTTACTAAAGGCCAAGTGATCAGGAGCATGTTGTGTTTCTCACTCCTGGGAGCTGCCTGCAGCTGGGCCAGTCTGTGAGGGTTGGTGTCCTCAGAGGGGCTGCTGACTCAGACCTCTTGCCTCTGCCACTCTGCTTCTAGTGAAGAGCAGTTAGCTGGATATCTTGCCAAAAAATAATCTCTATTCAGACTATGCCACTGGGAGTTCAGCTCACATATAATTTTACTGCCCCAGTTTGCTAGGCTAAGCAGGATTTGAGTTAGGGCAGGGTGACAGAAAACAGCCTTGAAGTCTCCTGACTTTATTTCCTCCTCAGCTGTTTCCCACAGCTTCACACAAACACACAGAAAGGGAAGGGGACTTTGAAGGGAAGATTTGAACTTGCTGGGGAAGTGGGTCATTATTTGTACAAGCAGATGGGTGCACAATGCCCCATCAGGCAGTGCAGTGGAATGCACACGTGGGGAGGGCTCTGAGTGCTTTCTTTCCTCGTGCAGGGACGGGAGAGTGCTGGGAGTGCTGGAGGTTTCGCGCTCCATTGGGGATGGCCAGTACAAGCGCTGTGGTGTGATCTCTGTGCCAGATATCAAACGCTGCCAGCTCACACACAATGACAGGTAACGGGTGCCCTTGCAGGGGGGGTCTGTCCCAGCCCTGCTTGCTCTGCTGTGAGAGCCAAGGCACTTCAGGCTGATCCTCCAGAATTAGAGGTTGCTCTTACTGCTGCTGTCTCTCTGCTTCTATTCCCTATTACAACAGTGGGATAATCTGCTGCTCTGCCCAGATGCTGTGAAGGCTCCTCTGGAGGAGCCAGCCTCATAGCAATAGCATACACAGGCCTTAGATGTCCTCTGTGCTCTGATTAAGCTCACAAATCAGTGTTCAAGCAGGTAGTGGAGGCTTGAGTTCTTGGGTCTCTATTCTGTCCAGGAGTTGTTTTTAGCAGCTGTGGTGCCAATAAAGACTTTTGCATTCAGCTGTGATATTTGAAGATTTGAGATACTTTTCCATGATATGATTGGCAACGACAAATTGCAGTGAGCTTTTGTGTCAGTATGGCCCTGCAGACTCTCAGAGGTGAGTGTAACCCAGTACTGCTGCTTTTTCTGGGATTAGAGCTCCATATCAAGTGATCCACTGAAATATTTCTAAAGATACTCGTGAGTATCATGCACTGAAATGATGTCTTCAGAGACATGTGCAGACTGACCACTTCTGTAGGTTTGTTTAGTTTTCCTTGTCCTGGGACTCTGGTCAGAGCTCCTGGTTAATATAATTCCCTGTGCAGGCAGGGAGGCACAGCAGGCTGTCTCCCCATCCTAAGGGGAGTGCTGCCCTTGCCTTGGGCTTTGTATCTCCTCAACCTTCTGCAGCCTGTGGCAATATTTTGTGTCAGAGTTTTCTGATCACAGTTGTGTCACGTGCTTTTCTTTTGAATTTGCATATTTAAATTACCACATACCTCAGGAGTGTAGAAATGTAAAGTGATGTACATGAGGGATTCAGCTTTGTTTATTTCCTTGCATTAGCTGCTTCACAGGGAAAATACATGAATGAAAAGGACTCAGAGGAAAGAAGCAGTTCTTAGAGAAACAATGGAGCATTTGACCAGGATCATACATGATCTTGCCACTGTTGTAGCACAGCCAGGATGTCCTGATCAAGGTCTGATTAGTTGCCTGGCTCTTTGGCTCTTTGCCCTGTATTTTGAATTGCCATGAATGGTAGGTCCCAAGGGATTTTCAGATGAGCTTTCACAGCATCTTCCCTTTGGATCTGAGCATGGATGTTCATAAAATAGATTGAAGTGATTTTGTTGTGGTTGAGAAGCCAAAAATTCAGCCTTGGAATGTGTCTCCACTTGATTTCCAGGTTCATTCTGATAGCGTGTGATGGCCTCTTTAAAGTGTTTACACCAGAAGAAGCTGTGAACTTCATCGTGTCCTGCCTGGAGGTGAGGAGAAGTGGCATGGGGTGGGCTGGGTTTGTCACTGCAGAGGGCACAAAATGGACTTCTGCCAGAGTACCCTCTAGTTATCCCCTAGGCTGTGTGCATTTGTTCTGCTTCCCAATGTTTGGAAAACACAACCCCACTGTCGCAGGAGGCAGCAGGGGGGAAACTGGGATAAACCAAAGTACAACTTAAAGCAACTAAAACATATAAGAACGCAATACAACACAATCCCAGCTTTGCTGGGAGCAGTGAGGTTGCTCTGTCCCTACAGGATAAGAATATCCAGACGAGAGAAGGGAGGCTGGAGGCCGACGCTCGCTACGAGGCCGCGTGTAACAGGCTGGCCAGCAAGGCCGTGCAGCGCGGCTCGGCCGACAACGTCACCGTCATGCTGGTCAGGATCGAGCACTGAGGGGCCTGCTGAGCCAGGGGAGAGCTCTGTGTGCATGCTGTGTGCCTGCAGGAGCCTGGCTCCTGCTGGGTGCTCCCCAGTGTAAATAAAGTTGGGTTTTTTCTAATAGGGTGATTGTGACACTGTTCACGGGGGTCTCAGATCTTCGTCTCTTTCCTCATCCTGACTCCATGTTTCAGAAGGCTTGATTTATTATTTTATGATATATATTATATTAAAACTATAGTAAAAGAATAGAAGAAAGGATTTCATCAGAAGGCTAGCTAAGAATAGAAAAGGAATGGAATGATAACAAAAGCTTGTGTCTTGGACAGAGAGTCCGAGCCAGCTGACTGTGATTGGCCATTAATTACAAACAAACCAACATGGACCAATCACAGATGCACCTGTTGCATTCCACAGCAGCAGATAACCATTGTTTGCATTTAGTTCCTGAGGCCTCCCAGCTTCTCAGGAGGGAAAATCCTAAGGAAAGGATTTTTCAGAAAATGTCTTTGACAGTAGATGTCACTCTAGAGCACGACACAGCACAAAGCACCAAGGCTCCATCAGAGGGGTGTATAAGAGATTTATTAGAGCAACATGTTGCTTTTATAGTTTGTTAAGATATTTACATTTACTTAACAGACACATTCACTGCCCATTGGTCATGAGAAAGAAACAAAGTTCTCAATAGGTGAACAAGCAGCCCCTTCATTTTGTGAGCAGCTAAAGTCTGTATCTTTTAACTTTCTCTCCTCCATCATGTCACCATGGTGACAGCCTTGGTGTCTTCCTCGAGAGAGATGCAAGGCTTTCCTTATCTTCAGGAAGCCTTTGCTGGCTCACAAGGACAGCACAAAATGCCTTTCCTACAGGTTTAGCTCACTTAGTGCTAGGATTGAATGTCTCTGCAGACGCAGGGAATTCATTTGGCAGGAGTGCTGGCAGGAAGGATCTGGGGGCATCAGCTCTGCCAGCTTTTAATAGGATAGTTCTGCTGTCCACATCCTTGAGCTTTGTGCAAGACCCTGGGAGAGTCCAGAGTTCCAGGACTCAGGCAGGCTGTACCATACAGACTGTGAAATCCCCTATGCCACCAGTTTGGGATGTGGTATGGGCTGTCCTTCACACTGGGTAGGAAATCTGGCTCTGAAGCTGGGCTGTGAGGTTGCCTGCAGCTGAGGGACACAAACACCCCTCGCAGAGCAGCAGCACACCTGCCCTGTGCTTGCAGGAGTTTTACCCCAAAGTTGGTATGGAAAAAGTGGCTGGAATTTGTTCCTGATGTTTTTTGGAGTGCTTTCACCAAATGGGCTTGGTGAAAAGGCAGCTGAGCTGCAGGCAGGCTCTGTGCTTGTCTGTGCTATCTGAGGAGAAGGCATCTCAGGTTTTAGGTACTAATTAGTGTCTGGTGTCTCATCCTGTCTCAGTGCCTCTGCCAGCTGTTGCTGCAGTCAGTGTGCTGTTTTCCAGAGAAAATTTGGCCTAAGACCAAATGACAGAATGAAAGCTAAGTGGATTGGACTACCTAAGCCCTGAAGTTTCTAATTTCCCACCCTGTGTGTGAGGGGGCTGAGATGGTGCATTGTGTTTGCCTCCTTGCTCTGATGAGGCACAGCTGCAGTCCCAGGGGAGGGGGCAAGGGCACGGTGGTGCCTGCTGTTTTGTGTGGTTGTGAGGCTTCCCTGGCTCCTCTCTGTTTTCTGCATCCCTGGAACTCTGGGATTTGTCCCAGCTCCTGGGCTGTTTGGGACAGGTGGCTTGGCCATCTCCTATTTCTGCTCCAGCAGTAGTGAGTTACACTTCATGGGCTGAGGGTGCACACTGACTCTGCATCTCCTGCAGAGCACTGAGGAAGGAAGTGGCCCTCTGGCGCAGATTTTGGGTAGTGCTGGTAGATCCTCTGCCAGCTTGTTCTGCTCCCAGCCATTCCTGTGTATTTTGATGTGAGGCTGCAGTGCAGGATGAGCTGGGAGGGAATGCCTTTGTTAGCAGCACACTCTCCTGTTTCTGCTCTTATGAGGCAAATTTGGAGAGCCCAAACAGAGCAACATGGATTTGCTTCTGTTTGTGTGGCAAAATAAACCCCGATGGCAAATTTCAGAAAGGCACCTTGCTTTCCCTTCTCAGCTCCCCCTTTTTCCTGACCCAAACACCCCTACCCATGAACTGCTGCATTAACAGCTCCTTCACCAGGCTCCCAAGGAGACGCAGCCCATGGGGAGGGGCAGGGACATCCCTGGGAGGAGGTGGGGCTGTTAGCTCAGGCTATCGTGCAGTGCTGCTGGCACCACTTGCCCAGTTCTGAGCGCTACTGGGAAATCAAGAGCTCAGCCTGCCTGGTGCTGCCCTGGCTGGGTCACGTAGGCTGTGCCCTGCTGAGCTATCACAGCCAGAGCACAGAGCTGGGCTCTATCTGGGCTGCCACAGGCAGGGAGTGCCTGCTCTGCAAAGCCAAGGGCAGGAATTTGCTTTAATACAACGTGTGGCGTTGTTGGGACTTTGCTTTGATGATTGGTGTGAAGGATGTTGGCTCCAGCAAACCCCCTGCTCACACACTGCAGGGGCTAAAGCAATGCAGAATCTGGCCTGGACTGCTGAGACTGAGTCTGGGCAGGGGAGGGAAGTCCACCAAGGGCAAAAATGGAAGTGTGGGGCTTTGTACCAGGCACGGTGGGAGCTGAGCCCTGGGCAGCCATCTGCTGCCACTGCCAGCAGTGTTTCCCAAGATAAACTTCTAGCCTTTAGATAATTTAGATAAAAGTGAATGCCTTTAAGTCCTGCTCAGGCTGCTTTATTACTATCATCATCATCATCACCTTCATGATCTTTTGTCCATCTTCAGCATGAGCAGTATCAGACCAGACTGCAGCTCCCTGTATGAGCAAATGCTCTTCCTTAGGCTGGGTGCTGAGCAGGGGAGGCACGATGGTGGCTGGCAGAGGGAAGGGTCTGGCTGCTCCTGGCACAGGTTCAGCACGGTTCAGCCTCTTCACATTCCCAGCAGCACAGCACTGAAATCGGAGCCACTTTGAATGGTGAGGGGAGAGCCTGCCGTGTTGTCCACAAAAACAGAGGCATGCTGCCCAGCCTGGGGGGAGAGAGGGATCAGCAGGGCCAGGACACCTCCCCTGGGCACCAGGCATGGCCTGGCAGGGCCAAGGAGAGAGCTCTCCCTGCACACAGCAACCAAGAGCTGGAGGAGCTGCCCCTGCCCTTCCTTCTGGGAAAAGAGCAGCACAAAGCTTTAGGGCAGCCCAGCCACAGGCTGTGCCCTAGCTGAGCTCTGCCCTGGCTGTCTCTGGGGCTCGGAGAGCAGCAGACCCGATGCCCAGCCATGGAAGGCACCTTCCTGCCCAACCCTGTCCCACTCACCTGCAGGTAAAGGGTGCCTGTGACAGAGATGGTGAAAAGGTCCCCGCTGCTCTCCAGCTGGGATACGCTCTCTAGATGGCTGCAGAAGAGCGAGGGCAGCGGTGGGAGGAGCAGCCCCTCCTTTCCCAGCGATGCTGGGCTCCTCCCTGGCCCTGTCCGTGCCCTGTGGTACCTGTTGTGCTGGCAGCAGGACTGCACACAGATCAGCACCCGCAGGCGGCTCCCGCGGCATCCCTGCCTCTTCCTCCGCGGCTCCCTGCGCGCTGGGACAGAGCGGGGGGTGAGGCCAGCCCAGCCTGCCCCGGCGGCACCGCGGCGCTGTCGGAGGGCTCACCGATGTGCAGCGTGCTGCTGAAGGTGTAGAATCCCGCAAGGGGAGCTGTGTACTGCCCGCTGGTCAGGTTCAGCCCCGGGCCACGCTGGAACATCTCCTCCCTCTCAGGCTGGCATGGGGAATGGCTGAGTTAGAGGAGGAGTCCCTGTGCCAGGGGGGTGCCCCTGCAGACGGGGAAAGGGGCAGGATGGGCACTCACAATGTAGAACTGCCCCAGCTCCTGCCACGTCTTCTGCTCCACAGCGATGTCTGCACGCGTTTGGCAATGGAAAGCTGCTTCCACACGACGCTGGGCGCTGCCTTTGCTGCTTTCCTCCTCCTTAGACCCTTCCCCAGCTGTCCTGCACATCTTTGCCGTGCCTGGCCCCGAACCCCAGCGGAGTCTGACATTAGGAAGGGAACCTTCACTTTTCCTGGCTCTGCTGCCCAGCCCAGCTTCGCCTTGTCCTGCTCTCCCCACAGCTCCCACCCTGTGTCCCCAGCCGGTACCTCTGAGCAGGAGCTGCAGCTCCCTCAGCAGCTCCTCGGGCACGGCCGGGCCAGCCCCGGCTCCCGCGGTTGGTTTCCCCGGGGTGCCGGGGCCCGCTGGGGCCGTGAGGGCCCCGGAGCCGCCGCGGCCCCGCTCTCCGCTGCCCCTCCCGGCGCTCCCGGCCAGCAGCATCCAGGCCTGCCGGGGATCCACACGGGCCGCCCCGGGCTCCGGGGCCAGCGGCCGCTCCCGGGCTGCCCGCGGCGCTTCCGTGCCGGTGCCGGCGGCGCAGAGCAGCGCCAGGCACAGCTCCGGCAGCCGCATCCCGCCGCCGCTACCGAGGGCGGCCCGGCCCCGCCTCGGGCCCGCCTCAGCGCCGGGCTCTGCCCTCGGGGCCGCCCCGCCGGGAAAGCTCCCGTGGGCCGAGCGGGAGGTGCCGCCCCGGCCCGGGGCTCCTCAGCGCTTCGGAACCACCGAACAAGCGCAGGGGGAACAGCTGAGCCGTCCTGCGGGGCTGGCTGCGGGCCCAGCCGGCGGGGAAGCCGCATCTTGTGCTGGCCCATCCCTCTGGCACCGGTACCGCCGGAGACGGGCTGGGGCAGGAGTGACCGCAGCAGCGGGGCTCCGCCGGGTGCCGGCTGCTTCACCATGGCCGGGGATCACTTCTCTGGGTGCGTGCTGTGCATCCCAGCAGAGAAACCAGGATTATGCACAAGCAGCAATGTCAGGCTTTGATGGGATGAACCACACTTGAAATACCCTAAAATCTTTAGGGTTTGGGGGGCAGAAATGCAGTTCTAAAAAACCCACAAACTCACAAATGAAGAGAGCTTTAACCAACGCGTGTTTATAAGGAAAAGCCTTTTCCCTGTAGTGGTGGGGGAGAACATGCTCCTGGTGCCCCAGGCAGCCTGGCACAAGGCTTCCACCTCCCACTCACCAGCCTGAACAGGCAGCAGAAAAAAGGGGAGCGCGGCTGCATAGGGTAGCAGGCATCACTGAGGCTCTCCTACCACCCATGGTCACCCTGGAAAGGTTCTGTCCATTTGGAGGTGTCCATGAAGATGGAGGAGGAGCTGTGGAAGAGCCAGAGGCAGGGCAGGGAGCCCTCGCGTGTCCAGAGGTCCTTGGAGCAGTCGTACACCTCCATTTCCACCCGGTAGTCCCCGTCCATGCCCTTCCAGTGGCCGCCGGTGACAAAGAGCCGATCACCCAGGGCCACCATCCCCCCGTTCTCATGCAGGGTGTGTAGGAGCTGCACCTGTGTGAGGGACAGGGCGAGATGTGCAGGGACTCCTTGGTGGCCTCCTACTCCCACCACAGAGGACAGTGACCCCCCAGATGTGTCTCCCTACCCCATCTTTTCTTTTTGTGGGGTTTGGGTGCCTTGTGCCCGTGTGATGGGGAGCAGGGGAGAAAGGAATGGGGCCCCCTCAGCTCTGCAGGTGTTAATAGAACCAAGGCATGAGTGGGCAGGAGGGAGAGGGGTGCTGGCACTGAGGGGAGGCAGCTGGGAAAACCAACTCCATATCCCTGGGAGGCTGATTGTGCCTGGTCCCACATCCCACCTTCTGCCAGATGTTGGCCTCTGGGTTGTACACGTGAACCTTCTTGGTGTTATCCCCGATGAGGTAGATGAGCCCACGCAGGGTGGCACAGCGTGGGGCTGAGAGGTACTTGGGGATGAAGGGAGATGTGATCACACTCCACAGATCTGCAAGGAGCAGTCATTAGCAGTGCACCCCACCCTTGGCTCTCCATGCAGCTGCCATTGCTGAAAAAAGCATTGCTGTTTCAGGGGGAATTTTGGAAGGGAGGGGGCAGACCAGCCAGGCAGACAGGCACCACAGTCCCCATCCCAGTCGAGGGTCTTGCATAACAAATAGTGTGGGGAGGGGATATAGTTTGTAGTGGAGCTGTGGGATGGGAAAGAGTCTGCTTGAGGGGGTGGCATTGTCACAGGGTGTTAGTTTCTCCCTAAGGCAGGCAGCCTGCCCCATCCCAATGCCTAGAGATTCCACTCCACCGAAGCTCAGCTCTGGGCTGTGTCAGACACCTGTGACTCAGGTCCGTGCTGCAACAGCCCCACCACAGCCATCACCACACCCTGCCAGCACCTGCTCACATCACACAGCACCGTGCCTGGCACTCCAGGGGTGTCACCTGCCTGGGGGTCCCAGGGACTGCACTGGGGGGGTGGCAGCAGGCTCAGCTCTCACCTTGAACGGGGTTGTAGCACTGCAGAGTGAGCGCGTTGTACTTGACGGCGCAGGAGCCCACCAGGTAGAGCTTGCCCAGGCAGCTGGCAGCTGCAAAATTGCTCACGTACTTGAGGGCTGGGCTGATGGCACACCAGCTCTTGTTGTACGGGTCGTAGCGCTCCACCTCCACCACGTCCACTGTTGTCCCTGCAGGGTGACAGGACACTGCAGCCACCCTGGGGCACCCAGCCCAGCAGCACCCCCGGGGTCTCTGCAGCCTCACCCCCGATCACGTAGATCTCGCCGTTGAGGACGGCACTGGTGTGGTTTGTCCTGGCTCTCAGCATGGAAGCGATGGGCTGCCAGACCCCGTCCCTGGGGCAGAAACACCAGGCCTGTGTCGTTGACCACGTGTCATTCTGGGAGCCCCGGGAGCCACCTAGAGAGAGACAGGTCAGGTGGGCCACCCTCTCCAAGGGCAGCTGTCCCTGGGTATTCCTTGCCCGAGAGGAAGGAGAGGATTTTGCTCAGAGAGGAGCCTCTGGCCCCACACCAGTGCCTCAATGCTCATATCACTGTCCCCCTGTCCTCCACCCTGTCCCAGCAGCCCTGGCACTGACCTGTGACGTACACATCGTTGTTCAGAGCCACCAGGGAAAAGCCCCACTTGTTGTAATCAGGGAAGTCAGGCAGAGCCATCCATCGCCCTGAAACCCAGCAGAGCCAAGCAATGACCCCACAGCCAGCGGTGGCACTTTTTAATCCACCCCTGTTTCAAGCCCATCCCAGCCCAACCAGTGTCTCTCTGAACTGACACTAGTTTGGCAAGAGGTGGAGTGGGGGTAGATAGATAATTAACATGGAGGGAGCTGGAGGAAGTGGGGGGCACTTACTGCTCTTGGGGTTGTAGAAGGCAAAGTTCCTGGTGGCAGCCGGCATTTCCAGCCCCCTCTCCTCATCCTCACCATCCTCCAGCACACGGCCACCAACCACCACCAGCACCTCCTCCAGCTTCTGTGGTGGGGCTGGGGGGTTCTTCAGGGCACCGGTGCCACTCTGCCCCTGATGAAGAGGCCAGGATGGGATCATGAGGTTCCTCCTTCCCAGCTCAGGGAGTGGCGTTTAGGGAAGGGGGTACCCACCATGGTGCGGGAGCGGGCGACGAGGGCCTTGCTGGCATCTGAGTCACGAACGAGAGGCTCAGTGGTGAGGAGGTTCTGCAGGTACTGGTCAGGCAGCGACACAAGGTGGGTCAGCTCCAGCAGCTCCGGCAGGAACTGGGCTCGGGATCCCGGCTCGTGGCGTACCCAGCGCAGCACGGCCTCCACCAGGCTCCGCTCCTCCTGCACCTGCAGCTGGTCATTGGACAGGTAGACAGCCAGCCTCTCCTTGGAGAGCTGGAGGAACTCCTCCTGAAGAGAGACGGCTTCAAAGTTCTCCTGCAAGAAAGACCAGGCCTTGGAGGAGACCTCAGGGCAGCCGTGGCTCTCACCAAACTCACAGATACCTAGGCAGTTGGTGGCATCCATCTGCTGCCGGAGGTAGCGGCTGCAGACCTTCTGGATGGCAGGGAAGTGGAGCTGGCTGGAGGTCCTCATCAGCCCCTCCACGTTGCCCTGGTTGATGGTGACCTTTCCCGTGTAGGCAAAATCGAGCAGAATCTCCAGCGCACTGGGGTCTACTTCCTTGAGCTCCACCCGCGCCGCGATGCTCTCAGCAAAGTCACCGGAGAACATGGCATAGAAGTAGTGGCTGCAGAGGGCCAGGATGCCTCGGTGGCAGGGAAACTCCCGCCCGCCCGCCACCAGCGTCACGTCGGCCAGTTTGGGGTTGGTGCGGAACTGCTGCAGCCCCTCCAGCACGCCCTGGGCGTGCGAAGGCAGGCAGAAATCAAAGTCGTCCATGTTCCTCACCATGGTGCCGGCGATGGCCGCGGGGAATGGCAGGCGGGCGCTGCCCGAGCAGCGGGAGGCGAGGGGGTCCCTGCTAGGAAAAGGCGACGGCGTCTCCCTCTCGCCCTGTCGCGACACCCTCCCGCCTTCCCAGCGCCCGAGTCACGGACAGCAGCGGCTGCACAAGCGCTTCCCACACCCCCCTCCCACGGGGGCCGCGTTTTCTCCTCACCGCGCCGCAGCTGCCCCGCCGGGCCCCGGCCTTTCGGGGACGGTTCCCGGGGTGATTTGAGCCCTCTCGGCGCGGTCGCTCCCGCTCTCAGCGGCGCTCCCCAGCCCGGCCGGCCCGCGGGAGGGAAGGGACCGCGCTCCCGGCGCTGGGCAGGGACACGCCGCATGACACGGGATCAGCCGGGACGGGGGCACTCGCTATTTTTAGGCGGCACCTGGACACTGCTCCCTGCTCTTAAAGGCACCGCGCGGGCAGAGCTCTCGCCGCCGCCCATCCTCGGTCGCTGCCTTTAGGAAAGCCTCCCCCCCGCGGAGGGGTCGGCTGGGCAGCGAGCCTGGAGGGACGAGATCCCACAGCACCTTCCCTGCACCCCATCGGCAGCAGGGCTCCCCGCCATGCCCCTCCTCGCTGCTCCGGCCCGCACTGCCGGGGCCGCTATAAATAGAGGCCTTTATCTCACCCCGGGGCGGCCGAAAACACGCGGCGGCAGCCGAGGCCTGAACACCCGCCCGGGGAGAGGGGGAGCGGGGCTGCTGCGGCGGCCCGCCCAGCTCAGCAGCTTTCTCCACCGCCCCGAAAGCCTCGCTCAGCTGGGACAGAACCGAGAAGGTTTTTATTGCAGCCCGCGGCCTCCGGAGCCCCTCGGCATCACTCCTCCAGGCTGAAGATCTCGGCCTCCTTCTCCTTCCAAAAGGCGAAGCTGCGATCGATGTAGCGACAAATCTCGTCCCCCTCGTCGCCGGGCAGCCCCGGTAGCTGGCCCGGGCCGTGCGGAGTCCCGAAGAACCGAGCCTTGATGTCGTCGAAGCCGTCGCGCCAGCCGCGCCGCCCGGCCGCGATCTCGTCGATGACGGCGCGGTGGAAGGCGCGCACCGCCCGCCAGCCGTGCCGGCCCAGCTGCTCGAACACCTCGAAACAGAGCAGGTGGCGGCCTCGGCGCTCCTCGGGGGACAGGTCCTGCTCCAGGATGCGGAAATAGCCCAGCATGAACAGCTCCAGCGACAGGCTCTCGTACTCGGCCGGGCCGCCGCCCGCCGCCGACACGAACTGCTCCGGGGAGAGCAGGGTGCGGGCGGGGGGCGGCGGCGGGGGCCGGCGGGAGGCGGCGTCCCTCCAGCCGTTCAGCAGCTTCTGGATGGCCGCTCGCTGCCGGGCCAGGCGGGCCGCGGCCCCGGCCCCGCTCCCCGCTGTCTCCCGAGGGTCCCCGGCCCCGGCGGGCCGTAAAGGCGCGTACGCGGAGCGTCTCCAGTGGCTCAGGAAGAGCATCACGATCCGTTCCTTCCTCAAGCTGCCCCACTCCGGCCCCTGCCGCTTCCCCTGCCGCGGGGAGCCGCCGTCGGAAAACGCCTCCTCGCAGCTGATGCCCGAGTCGCTGGCGGCCTCCGCCTCGCGGGGCCCGGCCGGAGCGCTGCCCGCGGCCCCCCAGGCGGGCTCGAAGGCGCCGCGCAGGCTGCGGACACAAACCCCGCACTGCCGGATCTCCCGCTGTGCCAGGCTGCCCCCCGGCTCCCGGGGATGCCCGCCGGCCGCGGGGAGAGCGCAGGGAGCGGCGGGCATGGCAGCGCGGGGAGCCGGCAGCCCCTCCATGTTGCCCAGCAGCGCGGCCAGGCTGTTGACGGCGACGGCCAGGCGGCCGCACCAGACGGGCAGGGGCTGGCCCGGAGCGGGCGGGGGGCTGCGGACGGAGATGTTGAGCAGCGGGGCGGGCAGGAGGGAGCGCAGCTCCTGCACCAGGCGCCGCAGCTCGCTCTGGTACACCTCGCCGCGCCGCCGCAGCCGCAGGCTCTCCACTGCCCTCTCCAACTGATACAGGTCTGTCTCGGTCAGCAGCTCCCCGAACGGGCCCAGCACGCCTTGGTGGGAGGGCGAGAAGCTCCAGGAGCCTGCACCCTGCGGAGAGAGGCGGTCAGCGGTCCGACAGCCCGCGCCCCCTGTGCTCCCCGTGCCCCCCGTACCTGCCCTCCCGCCGGCTCCTCGTCCGCCAGCCGGGCCCGCAGCCGCCGCACCATCACCTGCCGCTTCCACTCGGGGATGAGCCGGCCCCGCTCATCGTGCGTGGGCACCAGCGATTCCGCGTCCACCTCCGCGGGGTCCGGCCTGGGGGGCCCCGCCGGTCCAGGCGCCCCGTCCTGTGCGGGCAGAGTCATGGGGGGCTCGAAGGGGCTCGGCGGTCGAGGGGACGAGCCGGGGGCCGCGGGCCGAGCCAGCGACCTACCGAGTGTGCGAGGAAGGGCGCCGGGATCCTGGCCCGCTGCGAGGGCTTGCGGAGCTTCAGCTCGGCCGGCACCGACCTGCCGGGCTCCATCCCTGCCGGGCCCGGCGGCTGCGGGGGCAGAGGCGCGGGCCTGCTCCTGGGGGACGGCAGCAAGGCGAGGTGGGCCCCAGCACCTGCAGGCCCCCCCAGCTGAGGGGTGACCCGAGACATCACCCCGGACCTCAGGGAGAGCCCTCCTCGGGGGACAGCCAGGGGTGGATCTGATTCCTTCTGAGGACAGGACGGAGCTGAGGAATCCCTGCTGCCCGCTGTCCCCGTGCAGCCAAGGATCGAGCCCGGGGCCATCCTATGGCTGCCATCCCTTCTCCCATCCTGTCCTCCAGCCCGTCCTTCCGCTCCCTGCGGTGACAGGCTGGCATTCCTCGGGGATGGGGGTGCCCATTCCCCCAGCCCCAGTGCGCTCTTACCTCTGCGGGGGGCTGAGCTGGCTGCTCAAGGGGGTCGGGTCCTGTCGTGCCCTGCTCAGGGAGCACCCAGAGGGGGTGAGGCTGCACCCCCAAAGTTCCTGTGTGGGGAGCAATGAGCGATATGGGGCAGGAGGGAGGATGGAGTGGTCGGGCAGCCCTGCAGCGCTGGGGCAGGGCACAGAGGCATTGAGCATTGTATTAATATTTGATGGGGCATCGAGTGGCAGCAGCAGGGCTCAGAGGGTGGAACTGGCGCCGTTCCTGGAGATAGTGGCTTGGTGATTTGGCTCCAAGCCTTGTCCTCCTCTCGGGGCCAATGGAGAATGGCCGAGGCTGGTCATGGCCCCAGGCCAGGTGCTGGGGACAAAGGAAACATCTTGCACAGGGCACTGAGGGCAGGTTCTGGCAGCGGGGGATGCTCAGCAGAGGGATCTGCTGCCTGGGCATCGGTTACTGGCATTCAGCCACATTTGTGTTCTTTCCCTCCACCACCATCCATTATATATGGCTAAGATGGACTCGCGGGGCTCACTTACATGTGAGAAATTCAATCGAGGGGCTGGAATAAAATTAAGAAGCAGCAGATCTAAGCCTATAAACACCGATTAACTGGCGAGGATCCATTACAGAGTCAGACTCCCAAGCTTCCCTGGCTCCAGTGCAGGCTGACACCCAGCTCTCATGGGGAGGATAAGCTTATGCTGCCCAGCAATAGAGCCCCAGCACGAGCAGGTTATGCTTTGCTGTAAGAGGGGGGAATGTGCTGAAAGTCCTTTGGCAGAGAGTTGTGCCAGGGCTGTCCCTCCCAGCAAGGAGAGCATCTTCCAGGATTTCAGCTTTCCACAGTGTGAGGGTGTGCATGAGCATGAGAGGAGAGGAGGTTCTGCCCTAAACCTCCATCTCTGCCTCTTTTCTCACCCTGTTCCTCAGGAAAGCAGGCACTGGCCCCTTTGAGATCTGCTCAGAGAGTCTTGGGGGACTCCCCTTTCCCTTTCCCTTTCCCTTTCCCTTTCCCTTTCCCTTTCCCTTTCCCTTTCCCTTTCCCTTTCCCTTTCCCTTTCTCTTTCCTAGCTGCATACCCACAAGGATGAGCAAAGCAGCACAGAAACAACCAAGGACGGCCTCTCTCCAGTTCCAACATCCACATTATTCCCTCTCCACCAGTTCTTCAGCTTAACCCACCCCAAGTTCCCACATCCACATCCCTCCCTCTCCCACAGCTCCCACTCCCCCAGTCCTGCACTAATGAGCAAAGGAGCAGAAGAAACCAGGCGAGGCCCTTCTCAGCATCCTGGTTTTCATTTCAGAGGGGCCATGGAGGATCCACATCAAAAGGGATCAAGGGGAGGAGGTGAACGTGGTCCCGAGGCCAGGCCTGCCCTGGCTGTTTCTGCCCAGCTCCTCCGACACTCTCTGGGAATGCTGCTGGAGCCCGGGGGGGCTCGGTGCCCTGTCCCCACCGGAGAATGTCCAGTGCTGGCCACCTCCAGGAGCTGCCTACTCCTGCTGCTGCTGCTCCTGCTGCTGCTGGTTCTGGTTCTGCTGGTTCAGGTTCTGCCGCTGCTGCCGCTGGCGCCAGCGCACCACGAAGGGATGGAGGCGGCGGCGGGGCCGGCGCGGGGCCAGCCCGGCCCGG